>JAVYIG010001037.1:0-157500 GCA_035222895.1 Strongylocentrotus droebachiensis
CTCATCATTAATTTTTTTTTTTTTTTTTTTTTTTTTTGATGGTGAATTATTGGGGGGGGATGATTGTACAGGCCATCCCCCCCCACCTGAAATATTGGGGGGGATATATCCCCCCCCCCCCCCATCCCCCCCGGGGATCGACACCCATGGCATGGGCCTAGGCCTCAAATTTTCTCATGTGGAATCATACATAGCCATCCCATTAATACATACTTCTCAAACCAGCCCTTCGCATCCCCCTCCAGCTTGGTCTTGACCTCACTCATTTCAAAATTTTGTTTTACTTGAAAAAAACGAAAATTTGAAATAAATAGCACTATTTAATATTTTAGTTGTCTTCAACGTTTAGTTTTTCAGCAAAATTTGAAGGTCATTTTTTTTATTTTTTTTTGCTTGTCGTTCCTTTTCATGTATTGGACCCCCCCCACCCCTCCCCCCCCCCCCCCCCGCACATGAGCTTAAAATGTTAATCCTAAAAAGAGAAACACTTCAGCAACGTGTTAGTAGACATGTGGATTCATACATAGCCATCCCATGAAAACATACTTTTCAAACCAGCCCTTTGCATCCCCTTCAGCTTGACCTTGACCTCACCTATTTCAAAATTTTGTTTTACTTGAAAAAACTAAACAGATCAAGTTAGATCAAAAGTAAATATGTGTACCTTCTCTTGTGGTGGTCTGTTTTCTCCAGGACATTCTTGTTTATAAGCACATACTCCAAGAAAGCAAGCATTTGGTACTGCATTAACTGCGACAAGTCTCTCTGTACATTTTCCTGTAAAAGAGAGGGGGGGGGGGGAATTTAATTCTTAGAATAAAAGGAAATGAGCATGATCATTTAAACATTGATGAGCATTTGTAGAATTAACTGTTCTATTTTAATTTGGATTTTCTCTTTACCAAAAAAGCCCTCCTTCATTATCTAACATTGAAATTTATATTCTATTTCTTGATCCAGATCTAGTTGATCTACAGCCTCTAGATGATCTAGATCCATGTCTCGTAACTGTTCATTCTATCAAATTGAAAAAACGCAAAATAGATATGGACCTAGATCTATATATGACAGAGAAAACTTAATCGTATTTACAGCAAACAAAAATCAAAGATAGAGCCTAGAGTAGAGGCAAATTAGGCTATTAAGCCAACAAAGAGTTTAAGCAACACACAGGCACCACTATACGTACATGTACCCCTGTATACTATACGATGTAGTCTAGACTGAATATTTTTTTTTTTTTTGGGGGGGGGGGGGGGATCGTGTTTTAATTAGTTAGATAGCTACAAGTCTCTGTACGACTACGAGTATCACATTCACAGGCAGGCACGGATCCCAGGGGGGATGAGCGGGCCTTGGCCCTCCCCCCCCCCACCCCCCCCGCAAAAAAAAAAAAAAAAAGAGAGAGAGAGAGGAGAAAGAAGGAAAAGAAGGGAAAAAAGGAGAGAAAGGGAAAGAAAGAAGAGGAAGAAGAAAAGAAAAGGGGGAAAAGAAGGAGATCGGGGGGGCCGAAAGGGCCTTGCCTCCCAGCTGTAACCTCTCCCCATCCCCCCCCATCAAAAAATAAAAGAGAAGGAAGGAAAGGGAAAGAAAAAAAGTAAAGAGGGGATAAAGGGAAGGAACAAAGAGGAAGAAGAAATAAAGGGGGATATCAGTTGCAATTTTCCCGCCAACAAGTTGTAGTTCGGGGGGGGGGGGGGGGGGGGGGGGGGGGCAAAGGCCCTTGCCTTTATATGCTCATCTGACCGTAATTAAATGCCTATACCCCCGAACTTCTGGGAGTTCCACCCCTTGACCCCCGCAGGTTCTTCGGCCTTATACACAACGCCAATTTCACAACGCTCTACCTGATCTTAAATCACCTCCCCCCCCCCCCCCCCCCCCCCCACCTACTTATAGAGAAACGTTTAGCGGGGGCCTGCATGTAAGAGTGGGGTGGTGCAAATTTTTTTGTCTACCCCGTAGTACCCCCCCCCCCCCCTGTTTTGCTCATTTCGCCACTGCCGGTGTCACTATCTCGTACCAATATTTGGCTTGCATAATTTCAAATTTGGGCCCCCCCCCTAACAAATCCTGGATCCGCGCCTGTTCACAGGTAGTCCAATTATTTACTGGTCTGTAGGCCTAGGCCTCAAATTTTCTACTCTCGTACTCGTCTAACTTACTATCTCGGTATCTGGTCCAAATTTTGGCGCTTGTTCACAACTCATGTCAACTAGATCTACATGTACTCATGTCAACTGTGACCATGCTTTTTAGTGTTAGCTATTAACCTCTTTCTGACCAAACTATGAAAGTAGTTGGACCTAAAAGTAACAAAAAGCTTGGATCATTGATGCAGCTAGTGCGAGTGAAGTGATCTGCCAGCTGCCTATAGAACCTTTCTCGCGTATCTAATTTGCAGAGAGGGTCTCGCCCGAAAGTTTGGGCCAAGGATCAAGGAGTGACTGGCAATCGAGCTGAAATATTTCTCACGACGATAAATAACGCATCAAAAGTTCGAGTGTAAATTACTCCTAAATTCATCAGATATAACCATTTTAAACCACTTCATAATGTACAGACAAATCAGCAGATTCATACTATCGTTAGATATGTTTATAAATATGATTCAATTTACGAGATTTGAACGTAATTACAGCTGTACTCACCATCAAACTTTCAAAGAAAACCTCGAACCCTCACTCTGTGTGGGTGACGTCATATATTAAATATGCATACAGCGAAAGTCTTGTCTTCAGATCAGGCAATCGTACATAAAAACTTCCATCACAGATAGAAAATTTCTTATTAAAATAATGATGATGATTACCGTTATCAATCATTATACCCAAATCAGCATACAAATAAGAAGGAGAATAGTGATACAAAGACTTATTTACCGCTCGTAGGATTTCTGATATAAGAATGCACAAAGAACACAAAATGGAAAGGTGCCTGGAATAGAGGATAATATGGGCAGTCAAGCTCATGAATATTCATATTATGGGCGTTACCAACCATTGCATTTGCATACACAATCATTATTTAATATATAATGGAAATGCGCTTTTCATTATATATTATATAATGGAAATGCGCTTTTCATTATATATTATATAATGGAAATGCGCTTTTCATTATATATTATATAATTGAAATGTGCTTTTCATTATATATTATATAATGGAAATACACTTTTCATTATATATTATATAATGGAAATGTGCTTTCCATTATATATTATATAATGGAAGTGTGCTTTTCATTATATATTATATAATGGAAATACGCTTTTCATTATATATTATATAATGGAAATACGCCTTTCATTATATATTATATAATTGAAATGTGCTTTTCATTATATATTATATAATGGAAATACACTTTTCATTATATATTATATAATGGAAATGTGCTTTTCATTATATATTATATAATGGAAATGTGCTTTTCATTATATATTATATAATGGAAATGTGCTTTTCATTATATATTATATAATGGAAATACGCTTTTCATTATATATTATATAATGGAAATGCGCTTTTCATTATATATTATATAATGGAAATACGCTTTTCATTATATATAAATAATGAAAGTGTGAATTGTAATTATTTATAAATAATGAAACGTACTTTGTCATTATTTATAAATAAAAAAAATGTGTAACAAATTATATACAAATAAAAATGTACATTTTCTTGCATTATATGTAAATAATGGTTATTATTTGTTAAATAATGATTATATAACATATAATTTGTCTATATAATTGTTTTACAAACGGCGCCTCATACTCTCTCCCTCTCCTTTATTGCATTATTCTAATACTTGAAGTCTAGACTGAACATTTGATTTCAAACCCATATAATTCAATCACCCTGTATGATAGACAGCGATGTGTCTCGCCGTCAGTTTTCTCTCACATTAAAAGTGCACAGACTCACCAGATAGATGTCAATTTTCCAGTTCGTCTGTTCCAGGCAAAATTATTTTTTTAAGGCGATGAAATCCATGGACTGTTTTTGAACTTGAAGAGTCTGCCAGCTTAGAGTAAAGAAGGATGTAACTTAAAATGGAAGCTTTTGTGACACAAAACTTTTGCAAATAAATTTTTACATGACTTTGCTGAGAGTTGGAAGGGCATTACAAAACTTTTACAATATAAATCTTTAAACAAATTGTATTTGGTGGCCATTTTTGTTGTTGACATTCTTTTTTTTTAGATTGCAAAAATTTAGTGTTGTGTCAAGTTCAATTACCTTGCAAAGTGAATCTTTCACACACATCTGAACCAGTGGACCACACATGAATTTTACTCACCAAAATCTTAATATTACTGTAATATGCACCTGAGAGTTGCTATTGTTGTAGAACTACAGGTCTACACGTTACATAAAGAAATCCCCTTTCTAGCGATTGTAATTGGTTCAAAGTCGGATGTGAATGTGAGTTTGCGCCTTGACCGGGAAATGACTTGCTGCATGGAAGCTTTTGATGTACAACACATGGGCAGCTAAAGCTGTTTGATATTGCAAGCATTTAGGGAGTTATTAATTGTTATCCTTCTCTTTTGGCTTGTCTCATCCCATAGTCACCTTCACTTCCTTTGTAACATGTGTGTTTTAATACCGGACCCATTCACACTTTAGAATATTATTTCGTATTTAAGATGGTAAATAAAGTTGTTGTTCTATATAGTTTAGAATATCAGAATGCGCTTTTAGACACTTTTATTTCATGCCATGGAGTTTCGTGTCAATATTTCAGGAACCCTGTTTTGGGCATTTCATTTTATTTTGTAATGTGAAATAACCTCTGAACACTCTCTTTAGATTGTCTGTGTATTGATTATATCATGTATATATATAGGCCTATACACATGCTAGACTCATGGCAAAGAAAAGTCATCTCCGTTAATTCAGTCATCTCCAATCCCTGGCCCCTCAATATTTCATGTCTAAATCCCATAGTACCGTGGGGGTATCCGTTCTTTCATGTTTTATCTTGACATACTGTACATGCATTCGTTATGAATGATGCTCTCACAGGAGATGAAAGCATCCTTTTCAAGTCCTGTCATATCCCATCGTTTGGCCTCTGTCTCCTGCTCAGGCTCCTCTCTAAACCTCAGAACCATGTGGTTTTTAAGTCGTCAGGCTTACGGCGGTCTAGGAGCACTTTAAGCACTTCTAGTAACCAGAAGCTGCCGGTGTATCAGCTTTCAGGGTAAGATAAAGGGCATAGCTGATGCAAGGGATGAGGAAAGAGATACCTCCCTTTCTCTACTTCTTGCCATTCGTTCTATTCGACCCTGTTCCTCTCTCTCCTCTACTTTTTCTTGCTTTCTCCCTCCCTCCCTCTCGTTCTCCATCTCTCCCTCTCTCCATCTCTCTCTCTCTCTCTCCATCTCTTCATCTCTCTCTCTTCCAGTCGTTCCTTTTTTCTCTCCCCCTTTACTTTCCCATACTGTCTTCAGATTTTCTCTCTTCTCTGTCACCTACTTTCACTCTCATCTCTTTCTCAATTTCTCTCTCTCTCTCTCTCTCTTTCTCTTTCTCACACTCTCACTTGCTTGTGCTGTCTCATCCTCTATCTTCTATCTGTGACTTCCTCCTGGATCTCTATCAAACCTTACTGCTCCCTCTCTCTCATCTTACTTCTGTTGCCCCCTCCCTGCCTCTTCTCCCACTTCCCCCACTCTACTCACCCTACCAAGCCTAGGATGTATAATATGAATGAGTGCAAAGAATGCTGGTGTATCCATCATGGCCGAGAGGATTTAATTGCTCCTCATTGATCTTGTGTCTATCCCATTTAATTAATACCCCTCACTTGCATGCCACCATCCTCCAGTGTACATTTCTCATTCATCTGCATGCACAGACTCAATTAGACACTTAACACATTTCCTTAAAGCCTTCAGACTAGCCTAACTGTTTACATTTAAACACAAATCCATAATGCCTTGAGAATAGCCTAAATCTGTCGGTATCTGGCTATGTCGGGGCAACTACAGGACAGGGACTATGGAGTTCAGTTTACCACTTAGTCTTACTATTCAGACACCCTGTTAAACTTTCCACTGACGAGAGCTATTGCCCCCAAACTAGCCAGTATCCTTAAGTGTAGGGAAGTCTCCCATTTCCCCATCACCGTGGTGTGTGGAATGGAGGATACCTCTCCTCTTACAGCGCCACCATCCCATTAGTGCAGTGTCTTTAGTTAGGCCTACAGGTTCCAGCATGATTGATGTGCACAGGTATTCCAAATGCATTTAAAATGTCATTCATGTATGAGCGGTACTTTCAAAAGACTATTAAATTCTTAGATTTGTCATCTCCCAGAATATCAGGATATCATCTCGACGTCATCAACTGCTGAGAGCCAGAACGACGTTAATTCTGCTAAAGTCCTTCTGGCTCTCTGCAGAAGATAAAGCAGTAGAATAACACCAACGTATTCACCAATGACTCTCATGTTTTATGAAAAATGAAATTTACAGCGAGTTATAATTTTCTGTTCATAATTGCAGGAGATATGACATTCATGTTTGGCAAATTTTGATTCTGCCGAAGATATAGCAGTGGAATAAGGAGTGGAATAAGACCAACGTATTCATCAATGACTCTCCTGTTTTATAAAAAAAGGAAATGTACTGTTAATAATATCGGGAGATATGGCATTCATTTTGGGCTTATTTTGGTTCAAAGAATTTGTTTAAAGCAATGATCCCCTTCTGCTCTTTGACAATTCATAAGGCCCAAGTAGAAGACTTATTTTTAAGAAATGGCAATTATTCCTTGCTCTCAACATCTGGATATTCCCTTTGGTATCGAAGTTCAGAGATCAGACAACTGCTTGGTCTATTTTGTGTGAGTTCTGAATTAACAAAGGAACGGTGATGGATCTCTGTTGATCCCCTCTTGTCTTTCATCCAGAGGCCTCGCCTTAAAGGTCACTGCGAGTGCTAGATATGAAACAAAAAGAAACTAAGATTCACACAAAAATGATATGATATTCACTAACATTTTGAATTTGAGGCGCCATAGATAACAGGCATCTGCCAAATAAAACCACAACAAACAAACAAATAAATAAACTATAAAAAAAAAAATCAAAGCAAAACGAAGTATGCTAGCTGAGTAATGTGAAGAGAAAATTGGATACTTGTTGTCTCTTGGAACTAAAATTCATTGTCCCATATAGCATATATAGGCATATCTGTGTTTGAAATTGTTAACGTTCATTAATTTCAGCAATAATTCTTGATTCTCTTTTATTTTTTTTATTTTTTATTTTTTTAAACTTCAAACAACCATATACATGTAAGACATCATAATCAAGTTCAACTATTCACATTTGCTTTTAAACAGCTAATAATGTATACGAACGTGCAGATTTGTTACGATCAGAACTCGATATTCCCTTTAACTCTGCTGCGGTGTGGAGGTTTAGGATGCCTTCATCCCCGTAATGCAATATGGCCGGTGTTTGGGTTAGGTCCAGTCCTCTGCTGGTACTTGAACCTGAATCAAATGTCTCCTGCCTGGATGCCACTGATGAAGATAACAGATGGGCAGCCATTTTGTCTCATCACATGTATAGGGCTCTTTGTGGTGAATGGAAATGACGGTTTGAGACAGGCATGCATTCATTGGTGATGACCCCACAGTGGGGGAAGGTATGATAGTGAAAGAGTTTGGATGAGAGAAATACCCATCTCCAGGGGTGGAATAGTCATGCAGGAGTTTTGAGGTTTTCCCCATTAGCTGCTCAATATTTTTGCATGATCAAGGGAGGGCCTGTTAACTTTTGCCTGGGTTGAGTGGGCAAGTTGCATCTAAATTCCCAAACCAAATTTCTATCCCACTCCTCCCATTTCCCTCTCCCAGTAAAACAAGAAGGCATCCTAGTTTGGCTTGTTAACTGAAGATGTAAAGTCATTGAGGTTTGCCATCATCAAATTACCCTTTTTGACATATTTTCTCTATGCTGTTTAGATCGAAACTATGATGATGTGTGAAATCTGTAGCTGTTGTAGTTGTTTCTTTCACACATGAGCTTGCTTCCACAGGGATTCTTACCATGTAATCACAGAACCCTCGATAGAGTCAGATATAAGGATTTAATCAGCACATACTCATGTTAAATGATATTCAAATACTCTCCAGAGGGCTACAAACGTAAGCAACACCACCCAACAGAAACCTTTTTATCATTCATTCAATGAACATGGGGTTAGAAGGCCTAAATTTGAGAACAAATGTGTCACTTTAATTCTCCTTTTGTACGTTGATAGAATACAGTGCATAGATGAAATTTATCAGCACTTAAAAACTTGTGATGCTTAATAGTAGTTTTTCCAGGGGTGGGAGATGGGGGGGGGGGGGGGGGTTAGATATTGGTTTCACCAAAGTAAAGTGCGTATGACCTTTACCTCCTTTATTCTGTTCAAATTTTCACAAGGGACAGCAAGAGCATCAAAGTCTTTCAATTTACTTTTGCAATTTGATGTGATAATTAGACTTTGATTGCCCGCAATGATCTTTATGAGCCACTCAATCCCGAGTTCAATTTCGGTTCTATGGACGTAATTATAGACCTGTAAACCTTGGTGGCGACTTGAATTCTGATTTTAATGTGGTTAGGGAAGATTTATTCCTTATTCTTCTCCTGCAAGCATAGTACATCTGACCCTTTCTCTTTGATATAATGAGTTGAAAGCCAGAAGGGTGTTAACACATCACAAAGAGAATGTGTAGTAATGTCCTTTTTGTTCTCAGATGATGGTGTTTGACTCTTAATTTGTGCACATTGCCTTGGCTGTGTCTATAACAACGAGACCTTACTTTTATCACCTTTGTACTTTGGTGTTGTTCAGGTCTAGGTTCATGATATTAAATCGTCGACCTTGCCTTTTAAGATGTTGGTAAAACCAACAATTATGGTTTAAATTGTTGTACTATCTCTTGCGTGTAGACAACCTGACGATACCTTTTCATTTGTGTACCTTTGTAACAAATGAAGAAAAAACATGAAGCTCGTATCACTTTATCCACATAGATTATGCTATTCTGGTTCTGTCTCAGCTGCATTATATCTACACTACAGACAGCAAAATGGGAGACATTTATGTGTAATAATGTATTGAGCTGACACAAGCTATTAACAAGAATAGTGTCTCAAGTTATAAGCGTAAACCAACCATTATGATTATATGGCTGTACTATTTTCTTCATGTAGACAACCTGACGATACATTTTAATTTGTGTACCTTTTTAAACGAATGAAAAAAACAATGTTTGAAACTTGTATCACTTTATACACATAGATTATGCTATTCTGGTTCTGTCTCAGCTACATTATATCTACAAGACCGACAGTAAAATGGGGACATTTATATTTAATAATGTATTTAGCTAAAACAAGCTATTAACAAGAATAGTATCTCAAGTTATAAGCGCTTTCTGTTATCTATGTCTGATGTGGACATACCTTTCAAAAACCTTTTAGAATTTTGTGAGATCTTTGCCTCAAGTGAAAGATAATGTGCATGTGTACAGAATGAAATGAAAGTGGTTTTATTATCAGTAGATCAACTTAATCATTGCTGCAGGATCAACGGAAGGTATCTTCAAAGGGTCCCACTATGGACCATAATTGGAAGAATTATACGCTGTGGGCCCTTTCATGCAGTATGCAGAAGGATTGGCAAAGTAAAGAAGCATTAGATTGGTAGTCCTGATGGCATTGAACGGTGGCCAAACAAATCACGGTCGCCTGACAAATGGGTGGAAATGCCAGAATGTGTGCAGAGCGAATCAGTTTATGTAAATGCCCCAGAGGCCAGTTTTTCATCTCAAATGATCGGATGATGGGCCCCCGCTTTGTCCTTAATTAGATTCCATATCTTCTATTGTTGATGGATGATTTATGGGAGGGAGATAGAGGCATCAAGGAAAGAGGGTTGGAAGGAGTGATGATGATTCTTCCCTCTGCCCTACCGATCCCTTCAGCACAGCTCATCCCAACTCATCTCCCCCTTTTAAATAAATTTAAAAAAATCTATTATTCATTCATTCTCATTATCTATTTCATAATAATTCAATGTTTATTTGACCATACATGACATATTTAATGTGTAGAACAGTGAATACAACAACCCTTTGAATGACAAGAAAGACCACTCTCCTATCACATAAAGCTGTGCTTCTTTTTCTTGCTCTTGGTCCCTGCCAAAGTATGTCATCAGCTGAGAGCTATAAAGGCGTTACCTCACAGTTTGTGCCTTTTTGGCTCTCAGAAGATGATTTCATCTAAATATCCAAAAGTTTCCTTGTATACTAATGTATAAATCCAGATAATTTTCTTCTTAATTCAAATCAGCAACTTCAAGGCAGTACATCAAGAATGAATTTTCTCTTCTTATCTCCAGAGTCCTTTTCTTTTTTCATTTTTTCATTTTTTCATTTGTTATCCTCTCATCTTTTTCACAATCTAAATAATGACAGTTAAAAAACAAATCGATTTGTCTTTTAGTAATCATCTCTATAGCCTTTAAATTTAACACTTAGATCCTACCAATGTCAATCCTATTCATTCTCTCTCAATCTCACTTTATCCTCACTCAGTCTCATCCTCCATCATCTAATCAAGAATCTCTCTCGCGTTCCTCCATCTTCATGTCATAATAATTGAAACCTGAAGGACAATAGAACTTCCCCTCCTCCTCCTCAAAGGCCAATCTGCAGGTGAATAAATTGCCGA
Organism: Strongylocentrotus droebachiensis; assembly: GCA_035222895.1. Classification (NCBI taxonomy): domain Eukaryota; kingdom Metazoa; phylum Echinodermata; class Echinoidea; order Camarodonta; family Strongylocentrotidae; genus Strongylocentrotus; species Strongylocentrotus droebachiensis. The sequence continues at coordinate 10,759 of JAVYIG010001037.1, forward strand.
ATGCATTTTTGATAGGGTAGACAAACGTTGCCTCTGAAAAGATGATGATGTTAGCAATTATTGATGTGGATAATGTATGCATGCTACCAGGGGCTACCGGGGGCTAGTGTTGATTCGGAACAACGGCCACGGAGACAGACAATGCCATCCTCCATCTCCTGCACTGCATCCCTCTCATCTTCCCTCTTCAGTCTCTAATGAATTAAAACATGCAGTAATCCCATCCCGCCGTCGGGCGAAGAGATTATTCAATATTATGTTTTCATTGTCTATATGAATATTTAAATGACAGCCGATAATTAAGGAAAACGGGTGGAAATTGGGGACGCTCGGGCGACAAACGAGTGACGCATAGCTCAGCTTTTTTGGTTTTGCCTGGTCTAGAGATAATGAATCTGCACTGTTGCATCTAATTGAGCTAAATTAGAAAGCTAGCTACCTATTTTCCATTTTTATCATATTACTGTTATTACCCCTCCAGTTCACAAAAATGATTTATGTTTGGATACTTGATTTATGAATCATCACTGAGTATATTTATCCTTGAAAATGAGTTTGAGGTTGTTTTGTTTATGGATTTTATTCATGTGCTGAGGAATTTGGGGGAAAATATATTGATTAGATGACCAATTCATATTCCATGACATTTTTAGAGTGTGAGTATCTGTCACATCGTTTATTCTGTTTTCCTCATCTCTTTGTTCTCATTATTTCTCTCTTTCAAAACCTTTACAAATTTGTGTCTTTGCGTTTTCCCTGCTTTTAGTACGTCTCATTTATGTGCACATATTGTATGTTTATGTTATCTCTCTTTCTGTCTGTCTGTCTCTTTGTCTGTCTCTTGTCTCTTGTCACACCCCCCCTCTCTCTCTCTCTCTCTACCTCTCCCTCCCTCTTTCTCTCCCCCTCTCCCTCCCTCCCTCTTTCTCTTGCCCCTCTCCCTCCCTCTTTTTTTCTCTCTCTCTCCATACTCCATATCCATTCTCCTTCATGTTATCCTTGCAGGCTTTCATTGAATAATTCATAGTCTATTATTATTTAAGTATTCTCATACTTGGATGGGATTGTGTTATTAAATTGTTCCAAGGCTGTCACCAGCCTGAAATTACAGAAAATGCTCTTAGTACAGAACAGTAATCAATTTTTTAGCAAACAGAAATTGCACCTCCCCATATCGCCAATTAGATATGGCATTGAAACCACCAAGATTCTTTCCCCTACGCCTTCTGTAAAGTTCACCTTTATTTAATGTACTCGGAAACGTATCCTTTTAGTGGATTATACGTCTGGGCCTGCCTCACTTCTTATGCGCCAACGTGGATGTAAAGATGCCCCACCTGAAAGGAAATGCGTATGTCATTTGGCCCAGTTACGACGTTTAGACAGAGTGCATTAGCATGTCGTGCTCTTACACATGACCGCCACTAGACGACTTTTCTCATTTACCTGCTGAAAGCAGGCCCTTATGAGGCTGTTCATGCTGGAGACGTTGAACAGAATTGCCTTCGCTGTGGGAGTTGTGGGAAATTCATGAGTTTATTGATAGATTTTGTTATTTATGTTCTGACGGAACATAAATGTTGTTCTGACTGAACATAAATCATGTCTCGACTGAACATAAATCATGTTCTGACTGAATATAAATCACGTTCTGAATGAATACAAATCATGTTCTGACTGAACATAAATCATGTTTCGACTGAACATAAATCATGTTCTGTCTGAACATAAATCATGTTCTGACTGAACATAAATCATGTTCTGACTGAACATAAATCATGTTCTGACTGAACATAAATCATGTTCTGACTGAACATAAATCATGTTCTAACTGAACATAAATCATGTTCTGAGAGCCAGAAGGCACAATAATGCCATGAAAAGTATAGGCTGTGTGTTAACACCATTCTGGCTCTTCACTGACAGTATCCACTTTTCCATCTTTTAAATTTAAGCCCATTTAATCTTATAGAAGAGCAAATACAATGTCAATGTCTGCTAAGAGCCAGACATCTAAATGAATAAGCATTAATGCCCTTCTGAGCAGATAGGATGCATTCATCACCCTTTTCATTTTCAGGCTATATAATGTTTGAATAGCAATAACATTTTTCTTCTAATCAATTCCCTAAAGAAAGATCAAGATGTTCAAGTTCGATGTCGTCCGCTATCTGAAGACATTTCACAGACACGACCTGATTTATCATCGTGCAGTCTGTCTGGCACATAAAAGAATCATTATGATCCAATTTCACCACAACTAAACCCTTAACCTTCCTCTTTACTGGCCTTAAATCTTCTTTTTATGACCCCAAAATCTCCAATCAGATCGAAAGTAAAATAATACCAATTAATCATGCCATCTTTCCCAGTCACCTTTCGTCACCGAGATTGACAAATCTGGGCTGCTTCTGGGGAGGTGTGAAAAATAGCTCTCCAGTGATGTCATAGCCTTCACTGGGGCTGTACAAAATGTGTGTGTTTCTATAAAGCGAGCACTACATCATCATCAAGCCTCCAGTAGTCTGAATTTTCAGACTGTAGTGAAATTGAAGGAGGAAAAGAGGGATAGAGCCTAACTAGTTTGCATCCTATCCTAATTATTTATTTTTGAAATGTACGCTTGGTAGTCACACCTCAGGAAATTGATATACTTGGTGTTGATATTGAAGAGTTCTCCATAGATCATACACCTGCACATTGAGATAGGGTGACATGTTGAAGGCTCTTGAAAATCTTTGGATTTTGAAAATCTTTGGATCTAGGAACCACCACCAAACTATCAATTACAATTAATATGGACATTTTAGAATTTTAAAGCAGAATTTGAACAAAAAAATTATGGTGTTTTTTACAAGTAGTGTTTATTTTTGATTATACAACATTTAATCATCATACAATGAGGAACTTGATTTGGAGTTGACTAAACTATTACTCTTCACAACCCAAGACTCAGTAGTAAAGTTTTGACAAATTCCTGGGCCCCGTGGCATAAAACTTACCATTGATGGTAATTTTGCCATCAATGGCAACTACCATGCTTACAGGGCTCAACAGCCAATCAAACTCAAGGTTTCCATGGTAGTTACCATTGATGGTAAAGTTACCATCGATGGTATTGGTAAGTTTTGTGCAACGGGCCCTAGTGTGTTCTGGTTTACAAGGGTTTGCGATGGTAGACTAGCAGCTCAATAAACTCATCATGGCTCTCCTGCTGCTCTGTCCTGCCGATTGTGATGGATCACCGTGTGATTAGTTATGAATCAGTTCGGTATCAAACTGGCAGCAGACAGAAACAAAGCCTCATGGGAGCATAATTATGGAAAATTATGCACATACATTTAAAAAGTCTGAATTATCCATGCTGAGCTGAGCTAAGATAAGGGCAGGATAAGAGAGGACAACACTCCTGTTCACGGCTCTAGGTTTAACCCTGAGCTTTTTAACATACAACTGTAACATATAGTCTACGTGTAGGCTGGAAGCGAACAAGGTACGTGTATGTTGTTGATTGGATTGTTGTTGTTGTTGTTGGTTTTAATGGCGTTTCCATCGTAGTTGGATGATTTTCGCTATGTTGCTGATCGGAAATGTTTTCTTCTGTCAATAAACCATGGAAAAACCAACCTCATCATACATGTGGTTCATCAAGACGTTCATTTCTTGTGGTACTGTTGAAACATGGAGAAATTCATCTTCTTGATGATGCTTCTCTGTGACCCACTAGGACCCAAGCGAGAACGGTTGGGAAGTGCACACTTTTGTTTGATAAGTTCTTACTGCTCGATCTTTGTTATGGAAGAAATTGGTTGCTTGAAGTTTGAATGTGTATGGTGTCATGATCATTTTAAGTTAATTTATGGGTAACTAGGGTATGAATGATATGATCCTCAGGAGGAACAGTCAACGTCAACGACTCACTGCCTTTAACCCATTGCCGACATGAATATGGTGGAACCTGTGTTCAGTCTATGGGACTGAGAGAACTCAGTCGTCAGAAGGTTAATTTGCTGTAGAATCAACCTTTGTATTGCTTGCATGATATAGGTCCAGGTGAATTCCCCCTACGTGAATACACACACGTGGGACTGACCTGTGCATGCTGCCGCCAGTGTACAAGAGTTTGGTCAAGTTTGCTATGGCATCCTCCCTATCTGGTTACGCGAAGGCCTACCCTTGATACCAGCCTGATAAGGCCTCCCCCTTAGCCCCATATCATATCAAAATTTGCAGGCTATCCAAACAAGTCCTGGCCCATTACACCATTGTGAAGGTAATTGAGCCGCGGTCCTGTCGGTTGTTTGTGGTGTGATATGAGTAAAGTAGTAGGTTTGTGATAAGAGCCATTCACTAGTAAAGAGGGATACCTTCCAATGTAACCTTTAGTCGGCCTTCTCGTCAGTACTATACACCCACACCACAGTAATTAAATGTCGCTGTGTTTTTTATGCTAAAGATAATGTTGACTTTATGAAGTAGATCAGTTTGTGTGCCTACATGTATGTTGAATCAATGGGCCTGTCCTCATCAGCCCAAGTTAATTAACTAGCCCACTACTTCTGATCCGGGGAAAGTAGCCAAATCAGGTTTGGCAGGAGAAGATGCAAATAGCTGGCTCGGGAAATCTTCCCAAGATATCTTGGGCTAGTTTGCAAAATAGCCTGCAATTTGTGGTCCGTCTTCACTAGCCCAAAGACTCAGTAAGATTTCTTGATCCCAGCATGCATGAAGATATCCTATGGCATGAAACCGAAATAGTACCAAAAGTCTGAAGTTGAAGACTATCAGGCCAAATAGGAATTATTCATAGTTGCACAAAAAAGGTATAAATACTGTTTATTGGTCAGCAGATACACTATCTCCCTTAGCAACAATTTGTTTATAATAATGCTATGCACAGCCTTAATTCGTGAGAGGTGAAATGATGTGCTACGCATCAATTCTGCTTGTACCAGGAAGGAAGAAGAAAGTTTCACTTTCAAGAAATTTTTCATTATAGAATGTTGATTTTTGCTGTAAAGCAAAAATTCCAAGTATACTAATTCTGAGAAGTGTAATAATGTGCCAAGCACCAATTCTGCTTGCACTCATGAAGTAGTTCCTTAAAAAAAGGTATAATTACTGTTTATTGGTCAGCAGATGCGCAAAGCTAATTCGGAGAAGTGTAATGATGTTCAAAGCACCAATCATACTTGCATCAGGAAGGAAAAAGAAAGTTTCACTTTCAAGAAGGCGTTCATACCGTTTGGATCGGGAATGAAGCATCAGTATTTAAGAGAAAATGTTAACGATTATAGTCTTTGCTGGTGTAGATAAATGCAGTAGTTATCGAATGCAAACTTTCTCATTTGCAGTCTTTGATAGAAAGTGAATGGATCTTCTGCAATCGTTACTTATTTAGGAGTTTTTTTAAAGAGTTTTAAACAAGATTTTGTATATCTTTTCTTGCATTGGCTTAACATATATTATTGATGTCGTTATTCACTGGAAATCTGACAGCCCTACTTTATTTAGGTTTCTTTTCTTGAGCACTTTGCCTAATGTTTATTGACAATTCTTGCTTTTCCTAATACCTTCTTTCTTTCTTTTCCTTATGACCAATTTCCACCATTTTAAGAAAAATCGACTTTGATCTCAGGCCTCCCCAATTGTAATCCATAACTGTTCCTGGATTGAAATTAAGTTGCATTATTGAGCATTGCATTTAGGCGACTGAATGAAAGGAAAGGTTAGGTACCTTTATAGTCCTGATGATGTTGGAGTCTCGAGATCTCGGGAGTAAAGACCAACGATCAATATCTTGCCGTTAGCGAAGAATAGGAACAAAAGCAATGGACGGATTAGTTCCAATTAAGCCTTGAGCATTTATGAAGATAGAATCACATTTAAATCATGTCTTTGTTGGATGTGTGCTCTATAAAAGTGACGTCGGGTGATGACAGATAATAATGAAGCCATTACATTAACTCTCCATCGAAATACAATGAAGGCTTTCTGAATAGATGGGGAATAGATGGGACGTGGGGCGAAGGGGCGCTTGCTCCGTAAAAGCATCCCTTTCCGATCATGGAAGGACATCAAATCGAAAACATTGACAGAGCTCATGCCCTTGGAGTACGAGGAGGAGCTTGATTTTGTTGGTCGTTTGTTCGTTTGTGTGGGATCTATAGGAAAAGCATCCTACTCGTATTTCAACGAATCTTTTCTTTCTTCTTTTTTCAGAGCATTCTTCAATCAGTGATACGACACTCGGAGGTTGAAGGGAAAGGAGCTTTTCACGAACCCTTAGAGGTAAGATTTACATTTGTTGTGGTTAAGTTTCAAAGAGGAGATCTAGCCTGAAAGTGGTTGATGGGGGGGGGGGGGGGGGGGAGTTCGATATGTGATAATAGCTTGGTTCATATGGCATCTCATAAACTTGAAGTTTAGCTCATGGATTTGAACTTCAGGGTTATCTTACAGTGAAGGACCATGCAGACACACTCATGGTTTCATAACCTGAAAGTGAAGTCAAAAGTTTTAAACCACAAGTGATTTTATGGTGAGAAGGATACTTATGAGCAGGGGGCTCACTTATTTCAAGGTTTTGCAAGCAAGTAGTTCCAATCTTGAGCTATTTCTTATCACAAATGATGACAGGAATCCACTTCATTATTATATTTCAAGACCTATTAGTATCAATGGTTCGACCATTAGGCACATGCATGCATGCAATCCAAATAATTATATCTGTTCTATCTGCATTCGTCTTAAATGAAGGGTTTAGACCTTCTTATTCACTTGTGGGGAACGATGCTTAAATAAGCCAGTTTTACTGGGCTTATTAAGACCACTTGCTCGTTGTGTTTTGGAATTGGCTTTATGTCATCTTACCGGTCTTCTTAATCTCAATCATTTATTCTCTGCTGGGGTCTCGTTGACCGGTCCATAGCTCTTCTTTTGGTCAAAAGGGAAGAATTGATTTAAATTTTTATGGTAGCAGGTATTGACAGGGAGAGCTATTTAAGAATACAAAGTGATTTCTAGCTTTGTTCCTCCCCTCTCTCCTTCTCTCTTCATCTCTCTGATCTACATTTAACTGAAATGTATTGTTAGGGAAGTGGGGAGGGGGGGGGGGTGGGGTGTCTCTCAAGGGAAATGCCATTCTCTTCGCTCAAAGAAGCACATAAAAAGCCTTGATTGTATTCAATGGCTTTAGCACTTTCTCTTTTAAAATTGCCCGGTAATCCTAAGTTAATTGACTGGAGTCCCCCTCATTGGGTATTTGATGGATATATTAGAAAGCGGTATAGATCTAATGAATTGGTTAGCAACATCATATCTGTAATGTGGGGCCTGCCCTACTTTCTGTACAGGTATGGAGATGCTATTAAGTACTACTATTAAAGTTACTGTGAGACCATTTGAACCAAAATGTGTCCAAAGCGGTATGAGTAGCGCAATTAATGTCTGACAAAAGAGATGATATTTCACAAAAATTTGTTAAATTTGAAGAGGATTGAGATTTAGCATCTTACCTGATTGAGCTTGTTGTGGTATGCTATCAGTCATGTTTCAAAATGCATGTCCATATCTCTGCTTGGTAACGCTGATAGTGAGCTACAACATGCTACAACATACTCTACAATTTAAAGATGTTTTGAAATTTCATTTCGACTTGTGTTGGCATACAAACCGGAGTAAGAGAACATTTTCTTTCCTTGCAAATAATACTGTCTTCAACTCTGGCATTACTGAAGATATAAATTTCATGTTTCTCAGGCATTTTATAAGCATCACAGTACATCCATCTTAAAATGCCATTATCCATGTAGACAAATATAATCCAAATACAGATAATTGATTAAATGCAGGAAATGTGATTGAATCTTTAATCCTACCGCTAATATGATAATGGATAGCAGTTTTATTGACCGTGGCAGATAAATAGTTTTTATCATGTAGATTGATTTTGACAGGGAGGTCAATTCATTCAGTAAATTAGGACTCGTACTGACTGCTACACGAACCCAGAATTGCTATCAAGTGATATTGATTAGTATATTGGGGATAATGAGTTAATAGCACAAGTGGAGCTCAATGAATGTAGCCACTGGCCACACACACACACAAACAGTATGGATTATAATGTAATGTTACGAAGGTCTCAGCACATTTCATGGTTACTTATCACTGTACATAGCTTCAGATGGTTGTGAGGGGGAAGAAAATGCTTTTTACTCTGGTTTGATCGAGGAGTTATTAGACTAATAATAATTCCTTGGCTTGATGAGTTATGAAAATAAAAATAATGTATTTTTAGGATTTCTTATGATATAGTTTTTTAGCTGTACATAGCTTCAGATAGTTGTGAGGAAAGAAAGGCTTTCACTCTGGTGTGATAAAGGAGTTATAAGACTAATAATGACTCCTTGGTTGATGAAATATAAAAATTAAAGCAACAATGGATTTTTAGGATTTCTTGAAATAATTTTTTCTTTTTTTCCAAATCTATTTTTGTCTGCCCACCTGGGACCTTGTCAAGGAATACAAGCTTTTTGTCCCCATGCATATTGCTGCATCATGAAGGAAACCTTGAGTGATGTTCTACAGTTCGACCTCATGGCATGCTACAAATCTATCTCTGTTGCGGAAAACAGCCACTCTGTAGTCGTGTTGACATTATTTCAAGTCGAGCTATCATAGCCGCAGAGTAATCGATAAGGAAAAACATTAGGTTGGTTGATGTGCCTGCCTCCAAACCTCAACATCTAACGATTATTGATCTGGGAAACTAAACGAGCTCACACGTAGGTCTACTTTTTCTTTTACACCACACTGCCCACCTGGCATCGTACCTGCCTTTTTTGTGACTCAGACTCTACCTTTCTCTCTCTCTCTCTCGTTTTCTCTCTCTGTCTCTGTCTCTCTTTCACTCTCTTTCTCTCTCTCTCTCTTTCACTCTCTTTCTCTCTCTTTTTCTCTCTCTCACTCTCACTCACTCTGTGTCTCTGTCTCTATTTCTCTTACTCTACATCTATAACCTCATTTTTCCACTGCATGTCTTTCTCTCTATCTCATTCGTCCCCCTCTCTCCCTCCGTCTCTCCCTCCGTCTCTCTGCTTGTCACTCTCTCTCTCTCTATCTCTTCCTCTGTTCATCTCTCTCTCTTTCTCTATTTCTCACTCACTCTGTCTCTATTTCTCTTGCTCTACGTCTTTATAACCTCATTTCCCCCCTGCATGTCTTTCTCTCTATCTCATTCGTCCCCCTCTCTCCCTCCTTCTCTCTGCTTGCCACTCTCTCTCTCTCTATCTCTTCCTCTGTACATCTCTCTCTCTCACTTTAATACTGTGCCTCTATTTATCTTGCTCTATATCTTTTGTAACCTCATTTTCCCCCTCTGCATGTCTTTCTCTCCGTCTCATTTGTCCCCTTTCTCTCTCTCACTTTATTTCTGTGACTCTGTCTCCCTCGTTGTCTCTCTGCTTGGCCCCCCCCCCTCTCTCTCTCTCTCTCTCTCTCTCTCTCTCTCTTTCTCTTCCTCTGTACATCTCTCTGTCTCTCTTGTTTGTTTCTTCTGTAGTATATCTTTCTCTGTATATACTCTTCTTTGGTGTGTATATCAGTCTCTCATGCTCTGTTTTGGTAGAAATGGAAATGTTGTGAGCTCCGATGAGCTACAAGCCTGCTTACTTGATAGAGGATGTTGCACGGGCCATTCAGAGATATGTCAAATGAGAATCCCAAGCAGGTGCTTGTACCTTTTGATGAATGGGTATTCTACATGGAAATAGAGAATGAGGGAAAGAGAGAGAGAGAGAGAGAGAGAGAGGGAAGAAGGGGAAGGGGGAGCAAGAGCGACAGAGATGGAAAGCTTTTAACTTGATATTACTATTTAAGAACTAAAATAGTATTCCAGATGTTCTATATACATGCATGTTTTATTGAAAGGACATATTTTCTTTTCAATGGAGAAACCTTAATAGCTAAAGCTAAACATGGCATTGTGATGTCAAGTAGAAAGATTTACTCGTACAAACTGGCATTTTAGCCTGCAAGTCCTATGTGACTTCTGCATACATGTGAAACCGATCAAATGTTCATGTATGTTAATGTATCTCGCAGGCCTCTGCAGTAAAAACCGGTAGTATTTGAAAGTTCAGTTCTCTCTTACCCTTCCCCCAACCCACCAACGTATGCATGAGTGAAGTCGAATATTCCCTTATTGAATAACCAAGCTAATTCGGTCGACCTGACAATTGAGGCTCTGTGCAAATGTTTGTGATGTGATGAGGCCACCACCATCCATCTCTCCCTTCTCTTTCTCTTCGTGGCAACCCTGCGCCTAATATGGGCAATTATGCGGCTTGTCGAAAAGGTGAGCTATTGATCTGAATCCAAGGTCGTCAAGATCTGTTATAGATGAATGGATCTATCCAACCCTTGTTCTTGTCACTCTCGCTTATAATCCCTTATTGGTCGTATAATTCCTCCTTCATTCACAATACAACTTGTACAATTACATGCTTTCATGGATGTAGCAGGCTTTTTTGTGCTTTCTTTCAGCAAGGTGACACGAGAGGTGTTCCTATTTTACCAAATTTTCAAGAATTTTTTAGCTGTCTTGAGATGGCAAACACAGGCTTCATAATATTAAATCAATTTTTTTGAAAATTCTTTCTTGGAAATTATGCCCAATTCCTAATTTTAGTAATTCAGAACAATTCTGTTTGGTTTTGTAGTTCCCTGTACCTCGAATAGCAGCCGATTTCACTTCAAACGTACACATTCTGTCATTACAAGCGTAATGCATACCTTAATTTATTCATGATAATGGCATACATTCACATGGTATTGTAGTCCAATCATCATGTTTTGCAATCGGATTGCATTTATTACAACCTGAGATAAAAAAAATAATATCCTTCACTTTCCAGAACCTTTCAAGAGTGATACACGTTCTTGTGGAAACACAAGTTATGAAGGAAGAAATTGGGGATAGTTTCACACCTTCACAGAAATAAAGTTTTTTCATCGCCAGATAAAAATTGCATATTATACCCGTTCTGTCAGCACCAAGAAAGCTGCATGGAACTACCAAGGAGAGACGTAACCACTTATGGTTGTGTTTAAGGGGGTATTATGCTGTAAATACAAATCAATCAATAACCCATAAGTAATACCAAGAAATGCTGCATTGTAAGTGGAAAATTGATGATTGATGATAAGGAAAATAGGTAATTGTTTCGAAATTATTCCATTACCAGATTAAGCCAACTTATTAAATTGTTTATGCGCAATAGAAGCTATAAACTGACCTTAAAAATAATAAGTAAGCTTAGGTTTTCTGCAACCCAAATGACAAGTGTTGATAGCAGAAAATTGAAGGCCAGCTTATGCATTCAAGATGAAATTGGAATGGAGAGGGGGAGGGGGGAAATGGTTCAATAAAATTCAGAGCCTGGCTATTCATCAATTATTCATGTGACTGTGGGCCTCAATTACCAATTTGGTTGAACACTCACCTCACAAAATGAGATATTTTCAGGGAATTGATGGTTTATGTCTTTCTTGAACGCTTTCAGAATAAAACGTTTACCAAATTGGGTTTAAAAGACATTTTTGTGAGATGCATGTACCTGTAATTGCTGCTTTATCACTCCTATTTCTACCAATCAAAGGTAACCCATAGCCGATGAAACCGGTGGCTCCGGTTTGAAAGCATGTGGGAAGAAAAGAATTTGACAGTTAATGGGTTAAAGCAAAATGAAATAAATTCAATAATAATAATTTTTGTTGTTGGAAACTCATACTTTGAAAAGGAATATATTTACAAAATGATGACAGTGTTTGAATATTTTGTGTGTAAATAAAGACATCAAATATGTTTTTAAACAATGATTAGGCCGTTAAGGTTTAAAAAAAAACTGAGTTTGATCTTGCATGTCATGAATCATTCCTTCCAGATTACTTCTATTTCATGCTATACAAGGCCAGCGGAAAATGTTGACGAAATCGTCTTAATCTCGCCCATTTTCTGCATCAGCTAGATCAAGTTAAGCAGCTGAGTGGAAGACTTAATGTCGCGTAACCGCGGGCAACATCATGATCTCTTTAAGCACATTGCTCCCGTTTCGCCATCCATGTCTCGGCGGAAAAACATCAATTTTACATATCTGAATTATCCTCTCCGTCTTGGATGATATTCATGAAGTCCTGTAAACCGACTGCTGGTGCTTGCCAGACCGTAGCATCTTCATTTGGTCGAGGTCATTTCCCTAGTGACATGATCTTCTATGAATACTCGTCTTCTTCGGATGAGGGGAAGAGAGGAAGAGAGAGGAAAAAATGCAGCGCCCAAGGCCACCTTTCGCATTTCGCACATCTTCAGCCACGAACGAAGGCAAAAAACAGAAGACGTACATTACTCTTGTGTAGTTCATGACCAAACGCAAGTGGGATGTTTTTAGTTTGTATGTGGAATGATGTTTTTGATTGATTTGCTTGTTTATAATATACATTGTTTATACATTTCAGTTTAGTCTTTGGGCCCATTATGTACCTGGAGTTGAGACATTCTCAAAATACTCTGTTTTTTACTTTCAATAATGTTGTCAATATGCTGCGTTCAGTCGCTTGCAATATAACGAGGGTAGGAAATTAATCACAAGCTAATGAAAAACTTGATGAATAGGCATCTGCAAAGGAAACGCTACTTATATAGTTACAGTCTCATGGCAATTTCAAATCTATTGATGCCTGTCTCTTAACGAGTTAACAATTAACAAAGCAAAGGTTAATTTCTCATAGATTGCATATCCCATGCAAACCTAGATCATATACTAGAGATACTGGTACTTAATCTGCAGGAACTAATCTCAATGTTTACACAGTTGAAATCAATTCAGGAAGTATTTCACAAAGTGGTTTAATACAATTGGGGAGGTTTTTGATTGGATTAAGTGCCTTTACGGTTGCCTCATCAAGTCCCAGCGCACCCTCTGTCTAACGCTGGAGGTTGTTAGGGTATGTCAAGATGCCAATGAAGGATCTTCCACTCGTACCCATTCAAATTTGCCTTGAAGTATTCATTCCCCAGAATTAGTTGCGGTTTAAAAAAACTTTAGTTGTACAACTTTAATCACACTTATTTTGTTTTCTTTAAAAAATACCTCATGAAATTTATTCTAGTGATAACTAAATGAGGATCCCAGTGATAACTCATAAGGATTCCACATGTATAATTCTTGGTATATTAATTAGGCTTGAGTCGGTACGGTCGATCACACCGGGACCCGACCGTTGCCGTCGGGTCCCGGTTTCGTTTTGTGAAAACCGACGCTTCGAAAAAAATAATGAAATATGTAAGAAATTGCAGTTTTGCACAACACTAAAATCATTCCACCTTGAAACTTAAGTATTTAATTGTTACCAATCATATTCTAGCTCATCCTGAATCAATCCGAACTGCTGATATAAATATGGGTTGCAAAGCAGTTCGCCCCATGCCTGGGGTTGTTGTTGCCAGCTGCTAGCTAGCTACTGTACTGGCCGGGTCTCTCGGCAGGATTAATAAATCAGGTTGAAAGAAACATTAATGTTTGAATAATAAAACGGCTTTCTAAAAAGTATTCCTTTACAACATACCGATCGAATAATTTTTAAAAGACAAAATGGATATTATTTCTTTGATTTTGAACACCGCATGCTTCTTTTAAAAGCTGAAAATTACTTGGTAATCACAAGAAGTTTCGATACGGATAGCTGTTGCAAGGCAAGTTCAGACTAGTCTCGGAAAAATGCGCAGTGCTCCTCGTAGTTAGCTGTAATCCGTTTCAGAACGAACCCAAAGACGTGATCGTAGCGAGAAAAAATCATTAAAAACTACGAGAGCACAATTGGAAAGACAACTACTCAAAATTATCGTAAGCAGATACAAACTTGGAGGAATAATACAATAGTTGTCCAAGAAAAGCCACAGAAATAGTGATATTTAAGGAGTTACTATAGGAACAATCATATCGGAATGGGCCTGCAGATATGTCAGAATTACACGTTATTTGGTTTCTAGCCTCGTGTTCTAACACGAGGCTAGAAACCAAATAACGCCCTCTGCGGTAAAAAGCAGTATAACAAAGGATTCGAGTATTTGCAGCAAGCCCCTTGCGATAAAAATGTACCCAGTTACTCCTCGATTATCACAATTTCTTTGGCATTTCTTGGGCGATTATTGAATTTTTTGTCCAAGTTATTTATCTGATTATCGTAATTTTGAGCAGTAGTTGTCTTTCCAATTGTGCTCTCGTAGTTTTTAATGATTTTTTTCTCGTTACGATCACGTCTTTGTTTGGGTTCGTTCTGGCACGCATTACAGCTAACAAAGGAGCACTGCGCATTTTTCCGAGGCTAGTCTGAACTTGCCTTGTAACAGCTATCCGTATCGAAACTTCTTGTGATTACCAAGTAATTTTCAGCTTTTAAAAGAAGCATGCGGTGTTCAAAATCAAAGAAAAAATATCTATTTTGTTTTTAAAAATTATTCGATCGGTTATATGTTGTAAAGGAGTACTTTTTAGAAAGCCGTTTTATTATTCAAACATTAATGTTTTCTGACCCGATTTATTCAACCTGCATGAATCAAAATGGCGGCTCGATCGTTGTCTTTCTATTTTTGCTCCAGTTTTTTTTACTTTTGGAGGCACGATAATGGCACTAAACATCGCCAATCAAGGATAAAAATAATGTCAAATGGAAGAATATACCGATCTGTGCCGAGGTATGCATGTGTCGATTTATTTGACTGATAAAAAAGGTCACTTTTAAGGGACATACTGATAATATGCGCTTTTTATAGAGGCAAGTGACAAATCCTGCGAGCTGATTTCGGGACACCGGGTCCCGATCGGTGCAAGGCCGTCGGGACCCGGTTTATGAAAATCCCGACATGACTCAGGCCTAATATTAATATGAAAGCAAAGCAACTTGCTTGGAATATCCTGTTCATTCTTGTGAGTAGTGTAAATATGTGTTTGATCATCTGTGCTGTGCTTAGTATATTATCATTTGAGGATCATACATATTTCTTTAATAACAAAGTTTTTTCAAATTTACCACTGACCATTAAAATCTCTGTGCAAAATTCTGCTCAAATGAGGGATACGTGGACATTTCTTTTTTTGAAATTGCAAGCCTAGCCGGACGTTTTCTCTCCGAATCGTGCCCGCATTTGCCGTCTCATTTGTACGTGCAAGTGCTATCATTATTTGAAGGCAGGAGCTTGAATTCTTTGGTTAAGTGCGTGCCCGTCCCAACGGAGCTGACTGGAGGCTAAGTGAGCACCACGATGCAGACTTCTTGTCTATCCCTCTACCATCGAACCCAGAGGCGTATAGAAAGAAGACCGGGTTATATCGTGAGTCACTTTTCCGCGACACCCGCTCGACCAACCGTCTCTGCGAGCGATACAAACTTATTGATTGGTCATCTGCACTGTCTCTTATCTGCTTACTACATTTTTCATGATATCTGTCTGTCCTGTGGATCTGATACCGTGCCCTCTGGAGATTTCTTAGTCCAACTTGTATTCATTATTGTGTAATATCCACTTCTCATATTTCATTCCGTCTTTGATGTCGTCATTCGCTCTGTCTTTTTCTGGTGCCACCCAATTCTCTCTTTCTCTCTCCCTCTCTATCTCTATCTCTATCTCTGTCTGTCTGTCTCTCTCTCTCTCTCTCTCTCTCTCTCTCTCTCTCCTTCTCTCTCCCTCTCTCTCCCTCCCTCTCCCTCCCTCTCTCTCCCTAACCCTCCCTAACCCTCCCTAACCCTCCTTCTCCCCCTCTCCTCCCTCTATAACATTCCCACCCCCTCCCTATATCCATCTCCATTCTTGCAAAAACTATCTGCAGTACTTCTTATGTTATAGGCTTGCCGTGAAATTCTATTTGGTGGAGTATATAATGTGATTAGGTGCCCACCCCTAAAGGATAAGTGGGGGTGAGGAGGGGGATGCATAATGTGGTTATGTTGCAGCCAAGGAGATGACCTCACCAGCAGGTCAATGTTTATTGTAGGCCGTGCATGAATCACCCACGTTTAACCTGCTTACACACAGTCCTGCTGAGATCTTTAATTCAACGATATTAGGTATTAGAAGTGAGATGTTTAACACCTCGTACTCACCACTGCACTCATAGCACTCCAGAAACCTCACGATATGAGGACAGAGAGAGAGAGAGAGAACGAGAGAGAGAGAGAGAGAACGAGAGAGAGAGAGATATTGGGGGGGGGGGGGGGGGGGAAGAGAGCCATGAAAATAGATATGGGAGGAGAGAGCATTGAACCTCTGGAAAGGTCCTCTAAAGATCTCTGTAAAAACTTCAGAAAAGCTCTTGTAAAAAAGAGATGAACAAATAATAGAAATAATCGTTTATTACAAAGTGCCTTAGGAGTTAGCGCTAACCCTGTCCCTAGAGTCAATTGTGATTCTTCACTTTATACAGCGCTCACTCACTGGGGAGTATTCCAGCCAGTTTAAAACCACTTTTATATATAAGTTAGAGAAAAAATTCCACAAGAGTTCTTGAGAACAAAACTTTATTTTTTTTATTCTGAGAGAATTTGTGATTTATCTGAGACTCTAGGCCTTGATACTTTACTCAACTTACATAGACTGCTACATGTACATCAAGGGTATACTCGAGAATACTGTTTCAAATGTCAATGTATATGATTACCAACTTCACATGCAGAGCGGGAAACCTGGCTCTAGATGAAAAGGACAGCATCGATGTAAACAACTTTGAGGAGGTTTTTGACCATATTGTACCTTAAGATTTCGCATGAATATTTCATAGGCATAAGAACACATAACGAGATTTGTTTGTGCCTGCTACTGATGTCTTTTTTTTATTTCTCGCATATATCAGGTTATGGGAAGCTGGAAAGCGTGGGAAACTGTCTGTTCAAACCATTTTCATACAGAGTTCAAATTTTTATAAAGGGCAAGGTGGATAGTAAAATTCACAAAGCTCCCAAAAATGATTCTTCTGAAAACCCACTTGAAGAAAATCACATTACCAATTTGCATCTTCCATGAAAGCTATGTTAGGCTATGTGATCTACAGTGTGAGTTACACATGATGATACCACTTCCAGGAGAAAGTGTACTTGTGATTTTGAAGAAATTTAATTTTCCTCTCGTAAACCGTTTTGACAAAATCATATTAGCCTGCATGTGTCAAAGATATTGTCTGTTTGGGGCCAATAGGGCATAACTCATATACTTTATTAGAGAGTTAACATGCTTTCTGGCTTTCAAGGGACGATATGCAAGGTTCGAGGAACCACGGCGTGCATTATCGCTACATGTAAATGATGTAATGACATCAGTTATGATTCTGAAGAGCTTAATTTCATTTCTCCGTAAGCCCACCAGAGAAAATCACATTAGCTTGCGTCTGAGATACTGGTGTCCAGGGGGGTGTTTCACAAAGATCCTAAGTTGAACTTATCTCTAAGTTGGACTTAACAATTATGGAAAGCCGTTAGCATCTATGAAAATATTTTGTATAAGTTATTTTAAAAGGCATAAAATGTTGATTCAAATCATTCATATTTTCTATTATCATGGGATATTTCATGTTCTTGATGTAGAATTTATCAAAAGTCTAAAATAGTTGAATTCTTGCTTTTGAATATATTTTATTTTAAGGCTACAAATGGCTCTCCATAATTTTTAAGTCCAACTTAGAGTTAAGTTCTACTTAGAATCTTTGTGAAACACCCCCCGAACTCAATGATCTACAACGTGTATTACGGCTATGTGTTGAGACACCGATACGACAACATGTTACATGCAGGTCTCTCAAGAAAAAGATAAAGGCGGATGTGAGCTTCGGGCAAGACGCATCAATGACTCACAAGGGGATAGGTAGGTTATGTCAACGAGAGACGGTGAAGAAGAGTGGATTTAAATCTCAATGTGGTGCATTACATTATAATGCATGCCAAGCATTCCAAGGCTATAAGCCTGCCTTCATCAGCTCGAGATTGCCAAATATCCAGCTATTTCAACTATCCTGATCGCAAATTATCCAGTTAGTTTGCGTTATCATCAGCCAGAGGATGCGATTAGCGGGATATTTGGTCGGGATAATCATCCCAAGATATCTTGGGATAGATTGCAAAATATCCCGCTATTTGTCCGGTGCGTCTTCACCAGCCTGAAGACTCGCACTATGCGCAAACGCTTAGCAAAATATCTCGAGCTAATTTCTCAAGGTCGAGTTTCAAGTTTCGAGGTCGAATCTCGAGCTGATGGAGACGCGATTTGTAACTTCAGGATTATTTCCCGAATCAGAAATAGCGGGCTATTTGGCAATCTAGAGCTGATGAGGACATGCCTTATGATACAGCATGTTATATCCCCATGGTGGCGTGTGCTTTTAGAAGGGATGAAAGGCCTCGGGCGTATGTTCTTTCCTAATGTTCTCCTTGTGGACATTGATTGGATGGATGCAGAGACATGGATTATCTGAAGAGTTTGCAAGCAGTGTTGTGAATTATGTAAATTCAGTTCATATCCTTAGACTTAGTT
This sequence comes from Strongylocentrotus droebachiensis, assembly GCA_035222895.1. Lineage (NCBI taxonomy): Eukaryota > Metazoa > Echinodermata > Echinoidea > Camarodonta > Strongylocentrotidae > Strongylocentrotus > Strongylocentrotus droebachiensis. The sequence goes on from JAVYIG010001037.1 coordinate 29,339, forward strand.
GGTATACTAAAGCATCAGATGGGAAAAGTATTCATGACATAAAGAGAAGAATCGGAATGGCAAAGGATACATTTTGTAATAAGTTGAAACCCATAATGAAAAATAAGGACATTACTTTGAAGTCATATATCTGGTCAGTTCTACTCTACCGTTGTGAATGCTGGTCAATAAACAAAGAGCTTGAAAGTAGATAAGAGGTTACAGGACCTTAATTGTTCTTGAGAAATATGATTAATATATCAGGGACAGAAAAGATAACAAATTAAAAGCGCTGTTTAGAAAAGCAAGAGTAAAACCACCACTCATCAACACAATAAGAAAGAGGCAATTGCAATTTGTTGGTCACTTATACAGAAAAGATAATCTAGAAAAAAACATTAACGGGAAGATTGCTGGAAAGAGAAACAGGGGAAGACAATAATGCCTTACATATCTGCAAAGCCTGAACGATTGGGCAACCAAAAATGAAATCAGCAATACCAGCTTTTTATGAATATTGACAGGTAATAGACAGCGATGGAAGGCCATGACGCATGCTTGCCGAATGTAATTGTGACTCTTTTACCGTCACTGTGCAGTGGTGAATTAAGACCACTGGGATGGGATCATCGGATCTCATTTAATCGAAAACAGAGATTTCTTCTGAGATTATCTGTTTGTGCATCGCCAAACCCTCCTCCCAACATCTCCATTACCCTTCACCGTTACCGCAGCAACGGGACAGAGGTGCTACATTACCAATACTAACATGATTCCGCATGGATGGGGCAACATTGGAAAGTGCACCCGTTCCTCCACTTACCTGGATGCAAAGCCTATGATGAAGAAATCCTGGTGAAATGTTACCCTCTCTCAGGATTAGCTCCCAAATCCATCACCTGGGAGCTAAATCAGTGAGAAGTGAGTTCATTCAACTGATTGGAAGATAGGAGTTGACAGTGTAGTTTACACCTGATCAATCTCCAAACATTCGTTCCCAATTTTCTTCTCCCTGGGTGCTTATGGCCGCTCAGCTTCATCTTTCGGCCAACTTATTTAGACAATTTTCATCACACTTGGATTGACGTTGTTAGAGCTTTGTATGACTCACTAGAATTTCAAAATTAAAGGGTATATGAAACTAGATACCAAGATAAATTGTTTAATATCCATTTTTTCATTGTTTTTCATTTACCTCATACATATAGGTTATTTAATTTGGACCGTCAAAATGTATTCAAAATTGTGAAAAACTTGCTGATTTAGGGGGCCCTCTATATGCTGAAAACTACAAACACAGACTTTAACATATGGGACTACACAGTCAATTCATTGGCTTTATCAGCCATATTAAAAACAAATCCGTTTGTGCATGGTAGTTGGTACTGCTTAATTATGTCTAATCTTCTAATTTTTTCCCCATTCATTTGGCACATCATAGTTTATTTGTTACTTGAACTCAATATTCCATGTAAATTTGTCGGATTTTGTGAGAATTATAAATTGATTTTTGGAACTCGACCATCTTAAGAGTTCACCTTTAAGGATACTCTCTGCTTTTAGGAATCACACCTAATTTGATTTAAAGCTTGAGTGGTGTAGGATGGTGGAAAGAGACTTCACAAAAGTGCCACATGATTCTCCAGGGGTCATGGGATGGTGAAGAGGAAATTTGAGGACAGTCTGTCTTGAGGCGAGGTGAGGTGCTGCCGAACCTGAGGGGTTTTAAATTTGCAAAGCCAAAATCAGTGCCTTCTAGCTGCTTAGTTACCATGGAAACATGTTTCAATGTTGTGTGAACACACTTTGAGTGGACAGCATTAGTTAGCGAGAGTCAGCAGGAGTCGACTGGAGTCAGCGGGAGTCAATGGGATCACGAACAGTTGGTTTGTAGAACCCTCCAGATTAAGAGAGCCTGTGAACATCCTTGCAGAAAGTCCATCGTACCTAATCCTTAGAAAAATACCATGGAAACATGTTTCAATTGTGTGAACACACTTGAGTGGACAGCATTAGTCAGCGAGAGAGTCAGCAGGAGTCGACTGGAGTCAGCGGGAGTCAATGGGATCACGCACAGTTGGTTTGTAGAACCCTCCAGATTAAGAGAGCCTGTGAACATCTTCGCAGAAAGTGAACCCCATTGATCGTGCATGTTTTATAGATGGGTAATGTCACCCTAAACCCCCTTCAAGCCCTCCCTCCTCCATCACCCTCTGTCATGCATTTTTTAGAGGATATACACCGAGAAGATGAAGAAAAGAAGAGTGTCTTCGCAAAGAGGGGCTTTGCAACGTTTTGTACCCTGTCAGGGTGGATGAACTCTTGATACCTGATGTGACCTGGTGTGCGCTTTGATTTTTATTGTAATTTTGGATTGCCAGAGAGCAGTCATTGTGACTTTTATTTGTTAACATGCTGACACCATCCAATCGATGTTCTGATCAAATGTTGTCTTCTATCCTTTTGACGAAAGCTGAAAAGTTTCAATGAAGAATTTTTATATTTTCCACACAGAATTACATTATAATCGATTGAGCCATGTGTTCAATGAATTATATGTGTTTTGGGGGACCATATTGATTGTAATAAGAGACAGGGAAACACCCTCTTAAAATTTGAGAGAGAAAAAACAATGATGCATTGTAAGACTTGTAGATGAACAATGCCATTTTATTTTATATTTTCTGCAGGAATCTGCATTACGTTTCTTTCATGTACACTATTTTGCTCATAAGTTTATACCAGAAACAACAACGTATTGTACCTGTTTGATAGGAGATTGGGGATGCCATTCTTCATTATCGTCAAACTTCCCATTATTGATTGTCTGGGACTGAAAAAGCATCTTGGAATGACTCTTTTCCGGGGAGTTGGATGGCATCTATGTGGTCTACAAAAAGCCACAAATAACAAACCAACGACCGTAGAATGAGATAACATTTTTCTTCTCTCAGTACATTGACTCTCATCTTCTCCTAGATGCTCGAGGAGAGATGCACGATGCTGCTCTGACGATAGTGGCATGCCTTTCCAGGTGCCTTGTAAACACATAAATCATTTCTACCTCTTCTCTTTCTCGATCGAGAAAGGGGGGGGGGGTTGCGATTCTTCTGTGGCCTAATGAAGTCATCACTTCATTTTGCGTGTCTGCACGGTTTTTTAGATGCAACATTGGGGTAACCTTCATTAACCTGGCCGGGTGATGGAAGCTCCCCCATTGTACCGCTGCAAGTTTTATGGCAGCTTGGCTTTCAAAGGAGCTCCGCGATAGATTACGGGGATGGGCATTTTCGTTCCAGAGTCGGTGAAAAAACAGCGGAAGATGGATTGATTGCATCTGCTAGATAGTATTCCAAAGGAAGATTTACTGGATGCGGGAGATATATATACTTTATTCATTTCAATTGCAATTTGAATGGGCTGTCGCAGAAAGGTCATGCATTTCACATTGATTTTCTAGCAGTGTGGAGTAGAATTCCAATCACATTGATTCTCCCCGTGCACTAAAAGAAAACCTGCCTAGTTATTTATGTAAACTACGATCGGGATCTGCAAAGGTCACCAGAATGTGCATGTTTAGAACGTTCTCTAATGAAAAGAAATACTGATTCTCTCCTAGAAAATACAGTTGGGACTCTAAAAGGTCAAGCAAATGTAGCTCTTTAAATAAAATGTGCAATGGAAAATATTGAACATGTCCTTTCATATATAAGATAGATAGAATCCATACACTTAAGAAAATAAATGAAAAACACGGCACTGAAAACGTGATATTGGTATGAAGAATCGCAAGTGTATGGAATCATGATGTGGAGGGTAGAATGTAGGTGTACTCAATAATAATTTGCCATATTACTTGGAATATACCATTCAAATTTCTTTCATTACTGTAGTTCATTCTCTTTATGAAAATGTGATTATTAACGAACCAAACCCTGCTTCTCCATCTCAAGAATTATTTGCAATTAGTCAGGGCTGGATACGCCGCTCCCGATCTGCGCAAAATAATAAAGCTCACAGTGGGGGTCTCCCCCACAGTGATACGAGAAAGATTGAATGTTAATCATGGTTCTTCACTCCAGCGTAAAGTTGAAAGGCTATCATTTATTTTGTTGTAATTTTGCTTTTTAGACAAAGAAAGTACTCACATGCAAATGTATCATAATGCATTGTTGAGAGAGCTGATATTGTAATGTCGCCATCTTTCTTTACTTGATATTTAACTTTCTATCATTTTTGTTTGTGTGTGTGTGTGTGTGTTCCTACCTGACTTCGAGCTTTAAGATCACCTTTATAACTGTTTCATAGAGGTCATCATGAAACATTGATAAGCCAGGCGATGTCTCTTAAAAATGATTTTGTGATCGACTTTTTACTCTGTGGCCCTTATAGCATACAGCAAGCTTATGGAGCTGATGGGGGAGAGAGGTTGGGTGACCTGAGGGTTGTTTCACAAAGATCCTAAGTTGAACTTATCTCTAAGTTGGACTTAAAATTTATGGAGAGCCATTCGTAGTCTTAGAATAAAATATATTCAAAAGCAAAAACTCAAGTAATTTAGACTTTTCATAAATTCCACATCAAGAACATGAAATCTCCTTGATAATAGAAAATATGAATGATTTTAATATAACTTTTACAAAATATTTTCAAACATGCTAATGGCTTTCCATAATTGTTAAGTCCATCTTAGAGATAAGTTCAACTTAGGATCTTTGTGAAACACCCCCTGGTAATAGACTGTTGGATAAGGGTTGGGATACATGGGGGTCACCAACGATGGCTTGACCCAGCGGGATGTCCCGACATCCAGCATCCATTGAATGCCCATATCACCGCATCGCTCCCAAACTCCATGCGAAGGCATGCTCGGGAACGGATTGAGAACTCGGAGGAGAAGTATGTGGTTTAGTGGAACGGTTTGTATATTGTATATTTGTATATTGGGGTAGTGATAGATATAGTATGTGGAGCAAAATTGAAGTAAGCCTCCATCTTCCCTTGATGTCAGTTCAGTTGTGCTAGAAACTGAAATTATTATATGATCATGATCTCAGTGAAAAAAATACATGGGGGCTCAGGGCGAATTTGCCCCCGAAAATCAGAAAAGAGCCCCCGTAAATTTGCATAGAATTCAATGCAAAACAAATTTTAGAGTGTTATTTTCATGCAGGCAAGCTTGAAAAGTAACCCCAGAAAAATAAATATTAATTTTTTCCCTGCATGATCTGATGATATTGTTAGCCTTCCAAAATATAGTACCCCCCCCCTCCCCATCATCCCCATCTTATCAGTTGTACATACATCTGCACTACACCTCAACAGTACGACAATACTCCTGAATGCAACCAAAGAAGAAGAAGTTACCTGTGAATATGCCTGCAAGACAAGTATTCTGGACTTCATAAATTTGGAGGTAGCATTTTTTTCTTTTTCTGTAAGTTTTGAGTTTCAAAATGACCCCAAACATCTCAATCTGCTCTAAGATATATATTCTCATATACCTGTACAATTGCTTCTCCACTGCAAATGCCTATTGAATTGAAAGCCCCCTAAGGAATGAGATTTGATATGTTGATATGAAGCATATTTATGATCAAAAATATATATTTCAGTGTGAAGATCCATGTGTGCTCCAGGTATATGACCCACTTTTACCGCCAGCGAAAGGCTTACATTGGATATTGTAGGTAGCCTCGTTCAAGGCTTGATGCCTCGCAGTCTGACTTCACACCTTCCAATAAAACTGAAGGATTTAACTTTATTTGCCAGATTCTATAAATCTTTTTACGTTCAGAGTTCTTCAAAGTGTGGATTCCCATCCCATTACATCATAGTGTTCTATTGCACAGATATTATTAGAATTATATATTGAGTGAGGAAGTTAGCCTCTTTAATTGTTGATTTTAAAAAAAGTGCCACCTCTTTGAATTCAGGCTAGCACCTGCAGCGGCGAAAGCCTCTGGTTTTATAAAGAGGTTAATACTATGCTTACGGGTGAAGGCATCTTGAACTTAAGATACCTTGATACCTACTTTTGTTGCTCCTGGAAGAATATGAAAGGGTGACGATCAACAGTATCTTATTTCCACTTTCTTTTCATTTGTCCCCAGTTCTCACCATTTCTTTTACTAACTGTGTATTTACTTCAGGGTTAAAAAAACAAAACAACTTTGATCTTGAACATAATGTTGTGTCAACTTGTTTCTGACAGGTAAAGTGTTGATATAAAAAATATTAAGTCTTCAATTGCAGGCTGCATGCATTCATTTATATTTGGAGTAATTGTTTGAAATTGCAAATATATATTAAAGTCTTTTTCAAAATAGATATATAAATTTAGTTTTCTTGCAAAATATTTACGTACACATGTCATTTCAATTCATATTCCATCTACTTGTAAATTTTCTGAAATGCCCCCCCCCCAAAAAAAAACAACAACAACAACAACAACACCACCTTTGAACAATGTCTGTAATCTATTTAGGCCATTCATAATGCATGGCACTGACTCGTGTTACAAATCTTGAAAGCCAACGGCAGAATGAATTTTACATGATCAGTCATGGTGTCAAATTAGCAATGCACACACAGGAAATGAAGTCTTATTTTCTGAATGACAATTATTTAATTCTCTTATTAACATTTTTCTACAGTGCCAAAATCCTTCAGTCATAAAAATCCAAAATATGTAGTAAAATTTAATCTCCATTTCCTTCAATAAAAATATCAAATTTCTTTTTGTACTCAATGAACATCTTCAACTATCAAACTAAGTTGAAAAAGAACAGAATTAAAACTCAGTCACATTATCCTTGTATACTATGTTATATTCCTGTACTACTCATTAATAATTAATCCTACTTTCAGCCAGTGACTGGCAACCATTGAATGTAAACAAAACAATTATTTTGGTCGTAGATTCAACTTTTAGCATGTTTTCCTTCAGGGTGTTGTATAACATTTGTTTTTTTTACAAAAAGCTTCCAATATAAAATTGTCTGCTAGCAGGCAGAAGAATGGTACCCAAAAGCTCTTCACACACTCACATTATGATTTGAATAATGCATTATGGCACTTGGATGATAAGGTTTAAATGCTACACTTTTTTGTCTGATTAAGTATGGCATTTTTATTACAGAAACTGCCAGAAGCATTATTTAAGGCATTGCATCATTGCAGTCTCATGACAAAAAGTAATGCAAAAAATCCATTTATTCATTTTTTCACGGGTTCACTGACTCTAAAGGTCTTGCATCACTTCACCGCAAACTTTGAAGTGCATCTACAGATGGTTGCTATGATGATTTTAAAGGTAAAAAGTTGAATTCTAGTCAGGCGATTACATTTTGAAAGGATCTGTTTGGAATTGACTGGGGAAATTGTTATTGTGTAGTACATAGTAATTGATTTTGATGTACTGTTATGTATTTTTAACGATCAGAGTTTAATCTTGCTGAAAGTCACATGCACTGCACACAGAAATGAGTATATGGGGCAACACAAACATGTGGACTGAAAGTTTGGTCCAAATTTGTCAGCTTTTTCTCACCATATGTCAAACACCATAACACTTGAAGACCAAGCCTTTTCAGGGAACAATTCTACCATGGTCCTTTTCTCTCCAAACAGATCTGCAAAGAATGATGAAGAGCACAAATTATTGTTTCATCTTCACCCAAAGTAGATCCTCTCTTAAACTATCTGTCTCTCTTTGTTTAAACACCGACCATAATTCCCACTCAACCATGTGTGGAAGCTTTTTTTCAGCTTTGTCGGTTTTTATTTCAAAAGTACAAATATTGAGGGTAACCATAGATATTTGTTTTGCGCAATATTTGACACTATTACCTTGGTGATGACTTTGAGTAGAAAGAGGAAATATAAAGAGAAAGAGAGAGAGAGAAGAAAGAAAAGATTTGAGTTGTGGGTGTGAGAAGGTAATGAAAAATATTGATTTTAATCAGTGGAGAGGAGAGAAAGAGGTGTGGGAAAAGTCACTCAACCAATTTTGGGGAAAATTGATCTGCAAAACTCACAGGGATGTTTGTAGATAAATAATGATATTGATTGTTTTTATAAGAATAAAGGAAGGATTTATCAAAAGCAAAAATGAATTTGTGACAAGGACATTTACACTTTTTGATCAATGATTTTTGTGGTTTTCATAAGTAAACAGAGTTCAAAGCTCTGATGATCAAGGCTAAATAAAGAATCCTAAAAATGAAAAATAATAACCATTAAAGAGCTTGACAATAAGTTCAGATTCCCCCAAATTATGTAATTTTGAAATGGCCTCATGCATACATACTTTAAAGAGTTCAACCCGAACCCCTTTCAAAAAGTTAGTGTTAATTCCATTCAAGTCAGATGTTTTATTCCCCCCCCCCCCCCAAAAAAAAAAAAAAAAAGAAAGAAAGAAGAAGTAGACGATGTCAGAGAAATGCAGCTCAAGTGTTGATACATGCACATGTACTGTCTGTTGTACAAAGATTGACATTTTGTACAATTCTTTTTCCCCCCCAATCATTTAGAGCTAAATTGTTTGCAGCTTCCAAAATTATTTTGTTACTTTGACTTTGAATGGGTACTATCAATTAAGAACAACACATTTAAAGTAAATATGGGGAAAACCTTTTTTTTCCTCCAAACTTTGTAATGTTTTTGTTATGATTCACTTTACTACGTTGCTATACTGTTAGTTGTTGGGTTTTCTCATGAGATTTACTGTTCCAAGAGGCTCGTATTCATACAAACGACATTATACCATTGTTGGAAGAATGTGTAGGCGGATTTGCATAGAGTATGTGCAGTGTTCTTGATGAGTACCCAGTGACAGTGACGTACCGAGAGCTATTTCGTAAGATCTCTTGATCAAATAATAAGGGTTTTTGACGTCAATAGAAGAGTAAAGAAAGGGCTAGATTGCACTGCTGTGTTTAGCGAACACACGGCCCATTATTTTTTATTTGACAGGTGTGACAATTACAGCCCATTTATCATCACCGTTTTCCATTCTTAGAGAGCCATTCAAATTGCTTCCAATTTAATACAATTCGGGAGACTTAAAAATATTGGCATTATGGTAATTGTTTTTGAACCATAAAGCAATGATTTTCAACAAATTTTTGTTATAAATGTTTACCTTGAACAATTATGATTATGAGAAAGGCATTGTTCATGCGCACATGCACTAGGAAGGTCGAATTACTCAATTGCTATCAACACATTTAGTTTGATTTTTTTCATTATGTTTTGAGTATCAATTTATATAAATATACAAACACACATTAAAAATTAAATAGAATACAATCAAATTTTGATTTAATCACTCTAACTCTAAGGCTTCTTTAAACAGATGGGAGGAGTGCAACGCTACGTGTCCAGCACCTGATGCCCATGCACGTTTTGGGCAGTATACTGCTTATGTGCCTGTTGGCATGTCTTATCCCGCAGGTTACATATGACTCACAACATCGCAATTGGAACCTGTAACCTTCATGTGCCTTTCTCCATACCACATGACCTCCGCGCCGACTACTCACGTGTGCAGTCTAAATAAACCATAATGCTCATCATCCAGCGTGAGAATGTCCACAACGAAAATAGTTTTGCCCTCTCCGAGCGAGCAAGCAAGCCGCCTGACAGCCCTTCAATTTTTTTGTTCATTCCTAAACTGGGTGTAACTGCAAACAGGCCATGTTTACTAAAGAATCACTACATGAAAGTTTTATAATTGGTGGTTAAATGGCTCCAATGAAAGGGTATCTAGTCAAATATTATTGCTCTTTATTGCCAGGAGACTTGTCATGTCATGGCCAACGCAAGGTGATAACATTTTGGTAATAGTTCTCTTTTTGTCATGAGTTAGTCAGGCAGCGTTGAAGGAATTCCAGTGCGTCTTTGGATTTGTTGCGATTCTTCGCTCATCATTTTTGCTGTCTCATCTGCTTTATTTTACATTACAAAAAATGATCTCCTGTCTGTTAGGGCTTTCATAATGTTCCTTCTTTCATGCTTATATCTTAACTTCATATTATTCTTCCTTGGTTTAACTTCCTGTGCAGTATGTATCTTCAAGTTCTTCTCCTCCATCAGTAGTCTGGCTTTCAGGCAGAAATATTATAAAGTCTTCCACTCTCTAGAAATAACCAAACTTAGTCTGGAATATAGACTAACCTCACCTCTCTTTTCTGTAGTAGAGAAATTTGGAGTGTAAGATATGATAGTCCTTTTGCAAGACATTAATCTACATTTGCCACTCTCCACCCAGGTGTTAAATGGGTACCTGGTACGAAGGAATTCCTTGAATGCTGCGAGTGCCGAAATCCGCAGCCTAGTAGAGCCGGGTAATATTCGGAGCGTCTTGAGCACCTTGCATTGTGGATATGTGCGCTATATAAATATCCGATATTATTATTATTACTACAACGTGGTTGTACTCGGTCTTATTTACTAGGAGTGAAATAAATAATCTGAAATTATCTATCTTGTCTTGAAGCCAGGCTATCCCTTTCAATATAATTTTGTAGGAGAACATACCCCCTTCCTCCCCTCTGATACCTGCTTGAGTGCTTATGTGTTCTGCTCTGTTACTTGCCAAGTTCATCATATTCTGACAGAAGAACCCCTTGGGGGAGGTCTTTTCCATTTTGAAAGTACTCTTGAATAATCCTGGTGTTCCGTGTTCATTTAATCCATCTCTCGGTGAAACAATATAAGTTTCATGTTTCTCGATGATGATGAGATTGGTGAATTTGTCAGACCTGAAGTAAAATTTGATGTTTTTTTCCGTTTTGAGGCAGAAGGGCGTTAACCCTGTGTAAAGTGATGATATAATGCCCTTCAAGCTCTAAATAGATGATCTATGACATGAATAGGTTTACATATATTACCCAGGATAAATGCGATTGAAAATGATTTTATTTTTATGAGCAGTTTTCTATTGCGAGACAGATTAAGACAGATTTGATGAAACATTCACTACTTTCTCCTGTCTGTAAAATTAAAATTTTGCTCTGCATCGAGAGATAAGTTTGTTAACGGTCGTGGCGTGGGTGTAATTGAAAGAGAAATCCAATTTGGGAGACATTGCAAACTCCCTCTTGAGAAAAAAATGGGTCAAATCCAATGTGATTCTTTGTGTGAACACATCCATCAGTGTCATAAGTTCAGAGAATTGCAAAGATGTTCATATGCCAAAACCAACAAGATAAAGTTTCACATTTTTAGGAGATAACCTTTAATCCCATTACTTCAGGGACGTTTAAAGACGCTCAAAGACGCTCTGGTGTTTAAATCCACCAGATTTAAGAGTTGTGACATGATTTCTTTGTATAGGATTAAATTCTTATGTGAATGCCTCCGATATATCATTACTTTAAGCACTTTCAGGGAGGGGAATCTTTATTCCTCCATGTAGGACTAAATTCTTTGTATGAACACCCCGATACAAGTACTTGTGGGGCTGTACAAGACATTCGCATGGAAAGGAAACTATCCTATAATGGAATTCTAAAATGGTTCCTGATGATTTTAGGGATTCTCAAAGACATTTGGTTGGAAAAGAAACTCAGGGGAATTTTGTTTACAGGATTAGAGTTGTAGTGTGAACACCTCACTCTATGCAATTACTTGAGGGACTGTACAAGACACTGAGGTAGAAGAAAAATGATCAGAACGGGTAATTCGGATATAATTTTCCCCCATTTAGAATTAGATTTTTGTTGTGAATGCCTCCATCAATCTAATAACTTTAGGGACTTGTAAAGATACTCAGGTGGAAAAACCATCAGATCAGGATACACGTCTTCCCCCAAGTGGAAAATTGTGGAAAATTGGAGGAAAGCGCTATTTCTCACCGGGCCCAATCGCTCTACGTGCATCAGATCATATTTGATAATTTGAGTGCCACGGAAAGAGGCAGATAGGTTTTCAAGATGGCGTCTTATTTTCCTGCCAGACTGATTAAAAGGTATCTAGAGAGAGAGACGGAGAGAATCTGGGTTGTGAGTTTTCAGACGATGGGAGGTTTGATTTGTTTATGGCTCTATTGATCAGTCAGGCGATAGAAGGAAGCTTTCCGCACAAAAAAGAAATGGGTCAAATTCCAGCAGAATCAATGGAAATTGTTCCACAAATTTGATCAATTTGATTTTCGAGGAGTCTGATTTTTTCCACATGTTCTTTTCTCCTTTGGGAAGTTTTAGAGTATGTGGGAGAAAAAAGAATTTATGGTTTTCTAGTTCAGATAGATCAAATTTGTGTCCAGCTTTCCTGCTTTCAGTTTTGTTTTTCTGTATAATTTGTCCCTTAGTATCAGATAAATTTCATTACAGATTTATGCTGTCAGGCAAAACGCAATTTGGCTTTCACACAAATTATCAAACCGAGGGATGAGTGTGACATGAAGCAGCGTAGAGTTAATTACAGTTGTTTACGAGCAAGTTGAACAAACTTTACCCACTCAACTCGTTTTGACTCCTCTGATATCATATCAACTCAAACGTTGTACTTTTCATTTATTTTCGATGTGATTCAAAATCATATGCTTATATCCATCTCAATTTCAAAATAATTTAGCCCAAAAGGTAATTATCATCCAAATGTAGGCATTAGAGCTTCATTCCTATTTACAATATATGAGTTCCCATTTTGAAACCACAAATGATTTCAACTGGTACTCCATTTTCTATTCAAAGTGTTCTGCCTTCGCCCTCTGTTTATTTAGCATGTACCCGAATGCCCGGTGGTGAAAAGTACAACAACAGCAAGAAAAATAAGAATACAATGGACGTTATTTTTCATTCACTGAGCAGAGGTGAAGAGAAATCATCAACAATAGAGGAAGAATTCCAAACATATCTATGCCGTGATTGATTAGTGAATTTTTTAGAGGAAAAATCCTGTCGTTGTAGCCTCAAGTGAAAGACGAGTTTGTTGCATTGTGGCAGGCAAAGTTGATATTTTGGAGGTGCAGTGAGTCTATTTGAGTGTTTGGATGTGTTTGTATAACCTTATTTACAAGCCTTTCACCATCCTTCGTACTTGACTGGCATTGCGAACGTCGGCGGCGGGACACGACTATAATCACTCAGCATTATACTTCCTAATTCATCACCCATTTGCGTGCCCATTTCTGCCTTTTATACACGTCCGCATCGGACGCGGGTCACCATTTGCGAGTTGCTGCGCCGACCGTCCAGTCGCACCATTGGAAACTTAACCTGGATTACTTATTTATCTTCGCATGAGACGGCCATGGTGTCGGACATCACTGAATACCATTTATAGTGCCGGACGACACTACTGTATAAATAATGACCGTGACTTTGTACGTTTAAACACTGGATATACGGAACCCAAAAGATAAAGCTGTAAAGGCTGGGATTTTGTGGGGCTTCTTTCAGGGATTGAACTGTCATAAATACACAACGTTGTACTATCTGCACTAGTGATTTCTTTTCTTTTTCGTGCATAGTGTTCTCTTCTTTCTTGTGTGTAAACTGAATTGCAGTGGTTATTTCTGGCGTTGAGGTAATTTGTTTATTTCATGGTGTTATTAAGATTATTAAAGGCAGGGACATATCATGCTTGTGTATGGATAATTACAAGCAAGTAAAGGAGGGGACATTATAAATGCTATGATAGAGATAAAATCACTCATAGAATAATGTTTGTTTTTATTTATTCGAAAACTAATCCTTAGGGGTGATTGACGTAAATTTCATGGATCTTCTCCCTTTGATGTGGTGGTTAAAAGGCTGCATCAATTCACTTTGTGATAATCACTGACAGTTTTTCACCCTGTCTTTTCATTACACTGATAATAAGATGGGCCGATATTGACCCAAACAATCTCAAGTTGACTGATGAAAAGTTTCTTTATAGTATTGCTGTAGCACTATGCTTTTATTGATTGGTTCCATTGTTGTATTGATTGTTTTTTAAATTGTGCAATACATGCCTATAGATACATACAATCAATTTGGTAGGCATGATGCTTTTTATTACTCAACAGGAACTCTGTTCTCACTTGCATTCTGAAAAGAAATACCCATCTTTGTTCATATGATGTAGCAATGACAAGGTGCATTCACACTACCATCTCATGACTTCTTTTGGTCACCAAGTTCTATTCACACTAGCATTTTTATGATAATAACCATTTATTTTACCCATTTCTTTCTTTCATGCATGCTGTAACCACAAGACATGGTGCATTTCACACGACCATCTCGTGATGCCTTCTTTGCGCTTCAGGATGTGTTTACACTAGCAGTTTTAATAATATAAAAATTCTTTGATTCAGTAATCACAAGACAAGGTGCATTTCACCCTGCCATGTTGTGATGCCTTATTTACATATCAGGATGTGTTCAAACTAGCATTTTTTATAATATAAATAATGATATATTTTCTTATTTCTTTCTTTGATTCAGTGATCACAAGACGTGATGCATTTCACACTACCATCTTGTGATGCTTTATTTGCACATCAAGATGTGTTCACACTAGCAATATAAATAACAATATATTTTTCTTATTTCTTTCTTTGATTCAGTGGTCACAAGACAAGGTGCCTTCACACTGCAATGAACTGACACATCTAATCATTTGAATCATGGAGCAGTGGAGAATAGATTGTGTTGCAGTGGTGGTGCTTGCCACGGTTCTCGTTCTCACCATTGGACAGTCTGCTGCATGTAAGTTCACAATCTTATCATAACAGGGTGCTACAAATCAACTTGCCCTCTTGCCCAAGAACAACTAAATTTGTGTATTCCTTGACCGAGTCTGTCACATTGACAAGCAAAATATTTCATCTCATTTTTATGGCAAATTTGTGCAACCAAGTTCGGTAATCGAGCAAGTCCTTCAAAGATCAAGTTGCCTGTTTTGACAAGTTCAAAATTAGAATTTTGTTGCATCCTCTGTACGAGGGGTTGAGTGTTTGGTTTGTTTTGTGTGGATGACCTATACAGGTATATGCTAATTTATTGCTTAAGATTGATTGAGAATATAGGATGTACTCAATTTCAAATATTTCCTCAAATTTCCTCAAATATACATACACACAAGTACATGTATTATTGAAAATAGAGGTCTAGTTGAAAAAAAAGGAGTAAAACAGATTTTTATCATTTATTTATTTTCAACTCTTTGAGACACAGGCTATATTTTCATTTCCACCATCGTTCAACACGTGGCTCTTCTCCGAACACACACTCACACACCTCCGATCAATGGACAACCCCACCTCGACTGTAAAGGTCTGAGTTTGTTCTTAGGAGGCAGGCAAGGCTGTCAAACAATTATGAGCTTGACTTCACACATTTAGTAGAAGGACAATTTGTCCTTTCGCACCTTTTAGCAACTTCAGTCTATAGCAGCACCTGTCAATCAACGGCCCTGTCCGTGTTACCCCCAATATTTCTTATCGTTTGTTACGTTCGTTCGTTTCGTCCCCTGTCTGCTCCTGGTGGAAGAAGTGTTGAAGTTGAGGG
The DNA here is from genome assembly GCA_035222895.1 of Strongylocentrotus droebachiensis. Lineage (NCBI taxonomy): Eukaryota > Metazoa > Echinodermata > Echinoidea > Camarodonta > Strongylocentrotidae > Strongylocentrotus > Strongylocentrotus droebachiensis. The sequence goes on from JAVYIG010001037.1 coordinate 44,824, forward strand.
TCTAATTTTTAAATGGGAATCGAAATGAGCATTAAAAAAACTGAGCCTTCCATGAAAAATTTTCAATCAATTTTTGTAATTAAATAAATGTGTATATGATGCGTGATTACTCTGATGCCACCGGTAAATAAGGTTGTTAATAAAGAATGATGATGATGTTGGTGATGATTATGATAATGATGAAGATGGCCATGAATGATGATGTACTTGTGATGGGTCTAATGGAATGATTGGAATCGTAAACTTTGATGTAATTTTTTTTCTTTGACTTGTTGAATAATTAATAGTACATCTATCTTTGAATGTACTGCCTTTTAATTTTTTTTTGCATATTATTTATGTAACCTTCATGAAGTGAGAATGACTTATAAATCCAAGATGCCCGCTGAACAAACTTGAACTTATAATGTGTCCAAGGACATCAGAAAAACTCCATGATATACAAAATTTTACTTGCTATCTTTCTGAACCCATTCCATGCTGATCGAGCACATCATCGTTACCATTATCTATCACCCTAACCTCACCGCCTGTCTATGACATCCCTGCACGTCCCACACACACATTACGTGTAAAAAATGACAACCAGAGAAACGGGACTTTGGAAGAAGCTCTTTCTTCTTCTCATCCCAAATAAGAATGCTGGGAAAACTTTACCTCCTTGTTTCACATCAAACCCGACCCCATGACCTTTCGATCCACTCCAAATGTTGACTCTAGCCAAAACACTGACTTTCATAACATTTTTCTTCCAAATTTTTAAACAAACAAATTAGCGCCTCTTGACAATTTCTGTGTCTTCTTCTTCACCCAACTCCAGGTGTGTTAGAATAATAGAGAGGTCTAACTTTGATAAATGCGCACTAGGTGGAATATTTTCCTTTCAGATTCGGGCAGTATTTGCTCTTATTGTCAGTGTATTTTCTTAGCCTTGAGTTCGGGAGTTACTCATATTGTTATGATGATGATGTCCATGTGAACTTGCAATGTAAAACATGTTTGTGCTTAATGCACATCTCGCAAGTATCGTGAAGTATGCATTTTAAATAGCATTGTATATCCTTGCAGATTACTTGAAAGTGAAATTTAAGCACATTAATTTTGGCAGATGTAATCGATTTGGACCTATTTCCATCATGTTATGCCAAGTTCCCCCTTCCTGTTCGATCATTGATTCATCTTGTGTCTCAATGGTTTAATCAGAGCAGACATTTGATTCATATTCATTACAACACCAATAATAATCCTTAATAAAATAAACCAGTGACATCCAGCTCATAAAATCAAGAGTCATTTATTGCTGTTGACAGATCACTCATATTTTCCATTTATTTAATCCTGTTGTAATTCTGCCCGACGCCGCCGCTCCCTGTTTCCCGACTATCACCTTCCAATTCTAGACAGATGGGCACTAGATACATTTCATTGTGAGGTAATTTGAAGGAAATTAAGCGACAGATTTTTCTCATCCTCCTCCCTGATCATCTCCAGCTGAGGGGGAGACTGTATTACCATGCCGATGACACTCCTCAATTAATACCTCTCTGTCTTTTCAAACCATCAGCCGTTTTGTTCCCACTTCTTCTTCGTCAGCATTCCTTGTATCGGTTAATAGATAATGTAGATACACCTGTGCCAGGTTTAGTTGACCCTTTCGTTGACTCTTTCGTTTTTAATCTCTTTCTCATGCATTAGTTCACAGACTCTGCATTAACAAATATACATTCTCTTGATTTCAAACCATCCTCCATTACGTCTGTTGTGTTCCCATTTTCCTTACGTGGTATTGTCATATCGGTACCAAAATGGATAGAAAAATACACCATGGCCAAGTTTGTTCCTGATATCTCATTCATGATCTCTCTCACTTGCATTTGTTGTGTGCATAAAATGAACACAACTCCATCAAATGTGTGGATTTTGTCTTCCTCATCAGTATTTTTATCTGTACCTCATTGTATTTTGATGATTGGTAAGCAATCAAATTATCCGGTATGCATTTAAAATCAATTAAATTTAGAATGATTATTGCAATGACATTTCCCATGTGAACAAATAAAGAGATAATTGATGAAGGGATCTCTGTGGTGCTAGTGGTGGTTCTATTCCCAATGAACCAGGATTAAACTTCCCATGTAAACACAAGAATTGAAAGTTGGCTGTGAGTTAGGTATCGTTTTTCATTGCGATTCATTGAGAATTAAATCTCTCATGCGAACACAACATATGACAATTGACTGTCAGATAAGTAACTTTTTATTCTGGCCACTGAATGTGGATTAAATCTCTCATGTGAACAGAGCAAGTGATGATTAGCTACAAAATACATGTAGGTAACTTTTTACATTGCAATCAATTGGGATTAAATCTCACATGTGAACACAACAAGTGATAGTTGACCGAGAGATATCTGCTGGTGTTTGCAAAGGCATCACTTGAGAGTGCTCACACCCAAATACCAAACTCACAAGCTGACGACAACTGTCAACACGATCCATTGGATCTTGTCGCAAGTTTCGTTCACCCCCTCTTTCTATTTTGGGGGCATTCATTTGATCTGATATCGCAGATGGGGCCCTTCCCTTGGTTTAGATCACCATGCCCTTCATAACTTCATCTGTGTGTTATGAGAGGAGCCCATGGCAACATTCAAAACAAAGGCACAGATTATGTTGTTAGGGAAAGCATGTAGCCTTTAACCACTCTGACGAGTTGGGTGATTAGGATCGTAATGATCAGTAAGTTTGACCAGGTGTGCTTGCCGCCGCCACCGCAGTGCCTAGGCCGAGAATCGAAAGTATAGACCATTGCAGAGAGATGAGAGTTGATTGGCCATACCAAAACATCTAACTAGACCTAATTCACTGGCCCAGAAAGTCAAGGTAAAGGGCACAGAACAAGGTAGAATGGGTCTCCTTTCATACCCACTTTCACACTTGGGAATTAATCTTATTTTACTTGTTAAATGAAATGGATCCTAGAGGATGACTATTCAAATGAAAGTGTGGAAACAACAGAGAGGCTTACATGTTTCTCTATTTAGGGGAGGGAGGGGGGGGGGTCATTGGTAGGGAGGAGTTCGTGGTAGGCAGGGGAAAAAGAAGTGTCGTTAGAGAGAATGACATCAAGCGATTTCAATATATCACTGTTAGGTCTTATTTTAGCGAAAGGAAGGGAAGAGAGAACTAGGAGAGAAATACATGTACCAAAAATAATAGAAACCAATTAAGAGACTCTTATAGAAATCTTTAGCTCATCCCAGTATTGTGAGGGGATCAAAAGAATGATTACATGGATTTCAGATGCATGCCTGCATCTTTCCTTGAACAAGCCTTTCCCTTCCATCAGTGAAGATACTCTTCACCCATCACTCCGGCAGAGTCTCCCAATGGAGGAGTAAAGAGATGCGGGAGTAAAAAAAAAAAAGAAGGATGAGGAAATCTCCATCTCGTAGGCGGTTTCCCATCTTTTTAATCCTTGTTGTCTGACTAGCGGTTTATTCGGGATTACAGGCCTAGAATAATGCAAAGTCTTTATCTGGTGGCGAAGGATCATCATTTCCAATGCTGATTTTGACATTTGGGATGTTTTTGTGTTATCTGGCAATGCATAGGGGGTGTTCACACTAACCCCAATGTTCATGGATAGATCTCTAATTTGCTTTCCAGTGACAATTCAGAGATAATGTCACTTTCATATACAGTACATGTGCATGTTCAAGTTTTATTTCCACATCTGATTAAAAAAACCCACAAGTACAGTTTATATGCATTAAAGGTAAAGACCAGTAATGGTCATGCGATTGCATTGTGAAAGAAACGTTGTGGAATCGATCAGAAAAGGTTGATCATCTAGCATCTAGCATCTGCAAGGTTCTGGAATCATCAAAATGATAAGAAATTTGGCCCATTCTTCGTAAAGTTACAAGCACTATACACAAAAAGATGTATATGGGACTACCCTATATCTCTCACACGACCATGAGAGAAACAAATTTACCAAATATATGAATTAGTAGGCGGTTTCCCGGCAAATTTTTTATCATGTATTAGTCAAAACATATTCTTTCACATGATTGGTAATGAGAGCTTCCATTTCATTTTTTGAAATTGGGGCGTTTCCAATACTGGTCTTTACCTTTAACAAATGTTAAAATGAAACATCTTCAATTGAAATGCAGCTATGATATCTTGCAATACAGACTTTGTAGGCCCACAATTCATGTTTTGAACCATCATAAAGTTGCCTTGAACATCAAGACCCACTTTTGAAGGAATTTAATCTTTGCAGTGCGAAAGGGTCTTGTCCTGATATTCAGATCAGTGGTAAAGGATGGATGGTTGCTCTGAATATAGAAATATAGATCTTGAGGCTGACGCATTCATGTATTAAACTTGGTGAGGAATGAACAGAAGTTTCCCCCTTTCTTCTCTCTAGCGAAGTATAAGTTTGATGAATGAGTTTCCTAGTTCGGGTTGAAGGCCAATTCATTTCCATCCCTGTGATATGATAACCAAAAAGGGTGGGTCTGAACTCTGAAGTTCGATATGCTTCGACTTTCCTTTGATTCAACGTCATTGAACAGGAGGTGAGGTGAACAGAATTCTTTGATGCATATTTATGTTTCTGGGGAGAACAGCAATGTGATTACCTTAGAAATGAAGGTGGGTTAAGCCTGAGGAAAGGCTCTGAAAATGCCAGCGCTTTCCAATCCAGTCAGAGAAAAATAGGTGAGAGTGATGAAGGATAAAAGACACTTCCATCCGAGTTTACCGCCATCCTGGGATGATTTGAATATCAGGGGTAACATAAAAGACATTCTGAGAAGAAGATCCTCTGTCCGTAGCGATAATGGGTTGAGGATAGCGTAGGCAAGCCGATTAGAACGACCACATAATGGGGCAAGAAAGGAGTTTGATTGGAGATGAAGGGTAGTCATTTCTGAAAGGAGAGAAGCTTGAGGTATGTGGTGAGATGGGATGATGGAGGAAGAGAGAGGATGATGCAGGGAGAGAGAGGATGATGAAGGGAGATAGGGGATGATGAAGGGAGAGAGAGATGTCAGGTCTTGGGAAGCGGAGACTGTATCAAGAGAGTGCCATTTGCGCTCCGAGGGATAGGAGATGAAATGATGATGGGGATCATGATGGATCGAGAAATGGACGTTCACACTCTTATTAAACGTCCAGTGAAGTTTTGCTGCTTAAGGTGTCGGTGTGAATGGGTTTGATGTTCATGAGGGATAGGAGATGAGATGATGATGGGGATCATGATGAATCGAGAGATGGACGTTCACACTCTTAAACGTCCAGTGAAGTTTGGTAGCTTTTAGGTGTTGGTGTGAATGGGTTCATGATGTTCATGAGGAATGGGAGATGAAATGGGATCACAATGAATCAAGAAAGAGATGTTCACACTGTTAAACTTCCAGTGGAGTTTTGCGGCTTAAGGTGTTGGTGTGAATGGGTTTATTTGGAATCGTGAGTGCCTGATGATCATGAGGGATAGGAGATGATATGGGATCGTAATGAATCAAGAAAGAGATGTACACACTATTCATCTCAGACCCAGGTATTGTGGCTGAGGGCATCAGTGTGAATTGGTCTTGTGAAGTCACGGCTGCCCATTGATCATCATGGAGAGAAGGCTGATGAGAAAATGACCAATCAAGAAGTGGATGTTCACACAAATAGTATCCAAGGTTGTGTACTTAAAATCATTTGTGTGAATGGGTCTTGTGCCCCTCCCCCCCCCCCCTCTTCTTCTGAAGTTCATGTGAGGTAATAGAACCTGGAAGTTTCATATCAGTTGAGAGATGGGGAGAAACATGATGAATCAAGAGACAGGTGTTCACACCGAAATGCCTGAGGAAGGTGTGCTGGCCAAGGTCATTAATATGAAAGGGTTGATCGTGATTATGGAACCAAAATTTGTGTAATGTACATGTAGTATGATCTGAAACCTTTCATATCACTTCAAACCTTGTCCATTTTTTTCCATTTCTGATTAAACCAGTCAGTAGCAGATTATGAAGGCAGGGTTGGACAACATTTAAAATGTTGTGGGCCAGAGTTCTAGAAATCTAGGGGCCCTCTCGTACACCAGACCCATGTTCGTGTCAAGCTCTGATATATGCATATGTTTGTTTCGTGCACACCGTCCCCCTAACCAACCCATGTACTGTTTTGTTATTGCATCATGTATGAAGCGACGTAAATGGAAGGGCTTGCCAAAAATCAACAGATGGGAAGAGACTTAGGGTGCGTTTAATCGACACTTTTTCACCCTAGAATCACGGTTTCTAAAGACGTTTAGTTTAAAACGCAATGCGTTCAAGCGATTTTTTCGTCGGTCGTAAAAATAAACGTGTTTGAAAACACAAACATGAAACGCTGAAAAAGATGCGTTTTGTATCATGATTCAAAAGAATCACGGTCGCTAAAATTCGATTGAACGGACGGAGTTCTCAATCATGATTGTATGACGAAGCCTCTTCCGGTTTGGGAAAAACCGCGCGCCCGCTTTGCATGCAAGTTGCGTTCACTATACCATCGTGGCCTGTTCCGTTATGTTATTCCTTGTTTTTCCTTCTATCATTTTCTCTTTCTGTCTTTCCTTATGTTATTCTTTGTTTCTTCCTTCTATTCTTATGTTATTCTTTGGTTTTTGTCCTTCTATCACCTTTTCTTATGTTATTCTTTGTTTTTATCATTCTATCATTTGCTCTTTCTGTCTTTCCTTATGTTATTCTTTGTTTCTTCCTTCTATACTTATGTTATTCTTTGTTTTTTCCTTCTATCACCTTTTCTTATGTAATTCTTTGTTTTAAGCATTCTATCAATTTCTCTTTCTGTCTTTCTTTATGTTATTCTTTGTTTCTTCCTTCTATCATCTTCTCTAATGTTATTCTTTGTTTTTATAATTCTATCATTTGCTCTTTCTGTCTTTCCTTATGTTATTCTTTGTTTCTTCCTTCTATCACCTTTTCTTATGTAATTCTTTGTTTTAAGCATTCTATCAATTTCTCTTTCCGTCTTTCTTTATGTTATTCTTTGTTTTTTCCTTCTATCACCTTTTCTTATGTAATTCTTTGTTTTAAGCATTCTATCAATTTCTCTTTCTGTCTTTCCTTATGTTATTCTTTGTTTCTTCCTTCTATTCTTATGTTATTCTTTGGTTTTTTTCCTTCTATCACCTTTTCTTATGTAATTCTTTGTTTTAAGCATTCTATCAATTTCTCTTTCTGTCTTTCTTTATGTTATTCTTTGTTTCTTCCTTCTATCATCTTCTCTAATGTTATTCTTTGTTTTTATAATTCTATCACTTTCTCTTATGTTATTCTTTGTTTTAATCATTCTGTTACTTTCTCTTTCTATCTTTCCTTATGTTATTCTTTGTTTTTATCATTCTATCATTTGCTCTTTCTGTCTTTCCTTATGTTATTCTTTGTTTCTTCCTTCTATACTTAAGTTATTCTTTAGTTTTTTTCCTTCTATCACCTTTTCTCATGTTATTCTTTGTTTTTATCATCCTATCATTTGCTCTTTCTGTCTTTCCTTATGTTATTCTTTGTTTCTTCTTTCTATACTTATGTTATTCTTTGTTTTTTCCTTCTATCACCTTTTCTTATGTAATTCTTTGTTTTAAGCATTCTATCACTTTCTCTTTCTGTCTTTCTGTCTTTCTGTCTTTCCTTATGTTATTCTTTGTTTCTTCCTTCTATCACCTTCTCATTCTTTGTCTTATCATTGCGATCTATGCTCAAAACAGCAGTCGACAGTCGGCCGTAAACAATTCCAGAAAGCGCGCGCCGAAGTTTCTGGGCCATACTGCGCAGTGTGATGCGCAGTGGTTTGGCTCGCAGTGAGCTAGAATCAGCGTTGATGAAAAATCGCTTGAACGCAAACCGCAGTGACCTTGCTTTTTGTAATGGCGTTTTGAATTGTGATTCATGTTTGTGATTCTAGCTTCGAAAATTCGATTGAACGCACCCTTATTATCACACGGCCAGAGAAAGAATATACAAATATTTTATATATTTCTCCTGAGGGGTGACCAAGCTGTTTGTTACACACAAGTCTTAAGTCCACCTCCTTCAGTTATATGGAAGTGGCATAATTCCCATTCCCGTTGTCTGTGTATATAGTTACTGAGAATGTGCGTGAATACTGATCACCAAAACAGAAACCCAAAGTGTGAGAAATATTCCCAGAGCTTCACCAAAGTCACAAATATATATATAGGAGTGGTGATGATCCAGTTAATGGCCAAAAAATAGATCATATCAATAGTGCTTTTGTTGAAAGTCAAGTGAAGAGTAGATCAAAAGACTGGAGAGTTTAAGCTGATTGAGCGCATGCTATAGATAAACATTAGCCTCCACTTGAGTGTTTGTGTCTTTTCTGCTGCGTGCGCTCTTCGTGATTGCGTGCAGCTTTTCACGATTTTTCCGTCGCTCTTCAAACATCGGGTCACGGTCTTTGGCAGGTCCTATCTCCCTCTGATTACCCCATCGTTTTTTATCAGGAAATATATATGAGTCATCTGCAAGGAATGTATGCTGATAATTGCCTTGAATTGTATTTGTTTAAATGTATATGTTTAAATGTATTTGTTTAAGTTGTATTTGTTGAAATGATCATCCAATGATGAGACCTTCATGTTGTCTCACAACCGATTAATGTATGGAAATCAGACATTTGATATGACATGCCATGTTCTATCAGCTGATGTAAATGAACTTTTATATTTCTGTTTGGAATGAATAAATATTGCTTTTTAAACTGAATAACCAACCTTTGTAGATGTATATGTTATGTTTCCTATAAACGAGCTATTCATTGTTGATCCAAACATGCAATTTTTCAATTTTCTTCAGAAACATTTAAGAGAGCCGTCATCAGTTTACTCTACATTTACTTGATGTAACACCTTAATCTTTATCAGTTTGCTTTACATTTACTTGATGGAACACCAAGAATTGTCATCAGTTTACTTTACATTTACTTGATGTAACGCCAAGAATCGTCATCAGTTTACTTTACATTTACTTGATGGAACACCAAGAATCGTCATCAGTTTACTTTACATTTACTTGATGTAACGCCAAGAATCGTCATCAGTTTACTTTACATTAACTTGATGTACAACACCAAGAATCGTCATCAGTACACTCTACATTCAATTGATGCAACACCCTGAGGTATACTTTGATGAATAGGTACAAGGAATAGATACAAGGTCTTCCCTCTCTTGTGAAACGCAGGCCTTTCTTTATAGAAACAGATCATGTTTACTTTATCCGTTGGGGGATAGTCTCGGACCTATTTGTTTGTATCCCCATTCGGCAAAGTGTCAATCTTACAAGGCAACGACCACACGTTACTAAGCAAGTTGCTTGATTGGTGGCCATTTCTTCCATTGACTCCTTGAGTAATGCGAGACGTCTTCCTATACAACTCCTGCGTACCTGTCCCCCTCTTTGTAATGTACACATCAGTTCTGCAGTTGAAATTCAAGGGAAGCCTTATAGTAGTTGTGTAAAGATCTCGAGGGTTTTATCAATCGTAGGACCATTTATTGGGCTGCATGTAGGCAGCGGCGACCTTTATTTATTTATTTGTGTCACGTTAGGCTTTCTTAACATAATAAGTGAAGTATTGTATATATATATATATTTGGTTGATTATTTTTTTGTAAGATCTACATTTATTGTAATACTTTTACTTGACAATGTGCACTATATATTTTCAATAGTTTGCTAGCTTCCAAGTATAATTAAAAGCTTGATTATTTAATGAATTAAAGGTTCAAAATCTTTACAACCAGTAGAACCATACACACATGCATATAAAATAATGTGTGGTTTCAAGATTGCTTTCTGATAGGGATTATCTTTTAAATTAAATAAATGTTATAGAGCTCAGAAGTCAAAATGAATCGTAGGAGCAAATCTAATCATGTGATACTGATAAAGAGAATGAACCACTCTGATAAAAGAATGTATATAAAACTGCCATCCATCCATCATAGCCAATTTCAAACTTAGAAGAGAAGATTTGACTTGCATACTAATTCCCGGAGTGCATACTCATGATTGGTACTGAGGATGATTAAACTTCTTTTGTAGAGATTCAAACGGGCTGAAAAGATCCTGATGTGCTGTGGTTTTGAGGGCCATTTCTCCTCGCTCTCTGGCAGTGGCATAAACCGGCTCCTTTTATGCATTCAGATGCTGCCCAAATTGCGCTGGTTTTTGTGGTTTTGTTCACCCACCGCTACTACAGCAGTGGTCTAAAGATTGATTTTCGAGAGCCGGATTGGGAGTCTTGCCTGGTTGCAGCTGTCCATGTTAAGTGCAGGAGTTTAAATGCAAAGGAGACTCTAATGAAATGGATATCTGTCTGACAAACGAAATCAAGACGAATGATACCCATTTTAGTATTTCAAATCAATTATTTGTGACAAAAATTGAAAACTTATTCTGTTCTAAAGATTTTGAGAGCCAATAACCTATACAATTCTATTTTTCTTTAGAAAAATAAGAGAGAATTCATAGTCGAAAAAGGCAACAGTCTGAAAAGTTGATTGGAATATTTATTCTCATATAATGGAGCAAAGGGAAGAGAGCAAACCAAAATGGCGTAGCCCTTATGAAATATACACATGCGATATCTGTCATGAGAAGCGCAAGTCATGATAACTTGAAATGACTGCTTTCAATGTGCTGAATAATGAATACATTCATTATGTGTGGTAGCTCGTAAAATGCTTAAGACTGTCACTTATCTCTCCAGCAATGTACTGTGGTTATCATTGTGCCCAGCCCCCGATTTAGACCTTTTTCAGTTCTGGGGTCATTTTCAGGGAAAGAAGCTGAACCAAGATCGGCTTCACTTCACCACAGATTTAGAGCATTTGATCCTTTCTTCTGTGTGTGTATTGCACAACTTTTCCTTTTACCCCATTTTGTTCAACTTTCACTTTACAAAACCACTTAATTTCCATTCCTATTCACCACACTTAGCACATAATGTGTCTTTGTGTAGTATTTGTGCTTGTGTATAGGAAGTCCCAAAAAGGAACTCTAAAAAATATTGTTCCAAAAAAAAAAGAGGATAACTTCATGAAAGACATCACTTTCATAAACACAAGTACATATATGGTGTTGAAATGATATACATTCCATATCCTCGATTGAAACATTTACATTTTTTCCTTCTATTTTGGTGGTATTTTATTCCAAGATTCTTCCCCTAGATGGACATGTATCAAATTGCAATTAAGACGCCATGCTGGCACCCCCTGCATCTAAACTCATCAAGAGAAAGGCATTCTTCTTAGGAGTTTGCCCTTTCACCTTGCAAGAAAAATTGAAACATATCTGCTTCTAAAACCCGGAGACAAGGAGACTGGAGATGAATGAATGAAAACAGAGTGTCGATGATATCCATGGCCTTCCTCTTCCTCATTTATTCATTCTTTCTTTGTCTCGTTTGCTCTTGCTCCATCACTCTCTCTCTCTCTCTCTCTCTCTCTCTCTCTCTGTTCTTCTGTTCTTCTGTTCTTCTCCCTCTTCCCTGTCTCCTCCTCCCTGTCACCTCTTCCCCTTATCCACTCTCTCTCTTCTCATTACCCATAAAATATTTTGTTCAAACTCCCTGACTTTATTTCCAATACCACTAAAACAATGTTTAAAAATAAGTCACCAACAACAACAAAATTATGAATAAAACGAGTGTAAAAGAGAACTGTAGTTTTTAGGAATACCCCCCCCCCCTTTTTTTTTTTTCTTGGACAAGAATTTAACTGGTGGACATTTTTTGGTCAAGTTTTATCCATCTGTTTAGGCAAAACCCTGCTGGTATATCTGGGCATGTGTAGTAGGTCCATGATCTGGGTGATTAAGATCCCCTGTCAACTTTAGAAGAGATAAAAGACCAGAATGAAATAAGAAGAAGATGGATTTGAAGAGGATGATTTTTAATGAGAGTTAACGATTTGAAAAGAAGTTGCTGTGACCCTTCAAAAACCATCGCTCAAATATTGCTAAATTATGTAATGAACCTAATTTGCTTCCATCTATTTTAGAAGAAAAAAATGAATTTATTTGTAAAATAACATGCCCATCTACTTTCATGAATTTTCAAATTATCATATTTGCAAGAAAAACAAACCTCTTTAATATTGTCTTTGTTTATCTACACAGTTGTCAAAATAAATATGCTCCCAGATGAGAGCAAGAATTTTGTTTTGTTTGTTTTTAAATTTGTTGAAATTGTTCCTAAATATTGCCTTTAGTGGTTATAACCTCTTAGTAGAAAGTGCAGTTCGTCCTTGTTTGTGAGGAAAATCGTAACGCAAAGTGAATGCAATTTTTGTTCACTACCGTCACTTCGTGAAAACAGCGACGAGTTTGTTTTTTCTATTTTCAGTAGTTTGTACTATGGAAACTTGAGTTGCCAAAATACAAAGTACCTCACATTTTTATCATTTCAAATTCTGAACATTGCATTGTTTTTAAAAGTGATTTACCCTTGAAAGTTGAGAGTGAATTCCAAAGTCTGCCTGTTTGTTGATACAGGAAAAAAGATAAAACAGTAATCGGAACTTCTTTCTTCATTTCACGTTCTTTCTGCATGTTGATGTGTTTCCATTATTCAACTCAATTCAATTTAAATTCATGTTTTGCTTGAGCAGTTGTACTCCAGCATGATACCTGCTAACATTCAAAACAACTTGAAAAGACCGTTTTAGTTACTGCTCAAGGTTGTATATTTATTTGGAATGAGCTAACTTTGAATCAGTCTGAAATTTTGTACGCTATGTATGCAAAATTTCAAGAGCATGATCGCTTCTAAATCCTCAGCAATAGCTAAATGAGGTTGTAAAATCGGGAAGATATTATCGTCTCGTGGAAGCTTTCCCCTATTTCGCAAAATATCATTAGATTTGTTGTCATCGAAGACATCTCTCCACGTCACACAAATGTGTCTTAGCAAATTTGCTTGTGATCGTCGAGGAATGCTGTCAATATGTTTGGATTACAATGTTAATCAAATGGTCTCACAATAAAACTGATGCTGTGGGTATTTCTGGGGCTGCTTTTCAATGGGCACTGTTTGTCGTGACAAAACAGAGACACAAAATGTTCAAATTTGTCTGCACTTTTTGGAAGTGCTAACCGAGGTTGGACGACCTGTCACTTCTGATCGTCATCTAAGACATTGGGGTTGAAGAAATTGTACATATTGAGGGTTCAGTGACACAAAGACGTAACTCCATATTTTGCCAAAATGAGTATTTGACATCAAAATGTTCAGAAAAATGTGGGCTTTCCAGGAAACACAAAGACTGAACTCCACCCAACACCACATTGAAGTCAATGGCTAGTGAAACATAGACTTAACTCCTTAAGGCCCAAGTGCTCAATGACACATAAACCACTTTTTCTCAAAATGGTCAACATGGAGTTACGTCTTTGTGTCACGGACCCCTCGATATGAGATCGTGGACGTCATTGCCTGACATGCATGCCATCGGAGGCACGGACCCAGGGACCAGATGACAAGACCCATTTCCACCCCTTTCTCTGGTCTGACGTGTGACATGACTTCTGTCTCTCGTTCTCTTTTCCCGGTCATGTCATTATCATGAATCGGAGAGCGAAGATCCATTATGGAAATCGGAAACGAACTGGTTTATGACGTTGAGTTTCATTTGGGATTGGTGGTCACTCTGCACCTGTAAGTTGTCTATAAGTTGGAGTTGACGCCATCGCATCGTGATCTTGAGGATTTCTGATTCCTCTCAATGTGTTAAAGTGAATGAACAGAGACTCGGGCCCTATTCATATCATAGGAGACTAGATCAGTCCATTAGGGTATGATGGTCCATCAATGATATTGGTCCCTTTCCTCAAGCTTCCATCTTACAAGTTTATTTGACCCATAGCAGGGAAACTTTCTACCTACCATTATTTACCACTGCCCAAGTCAGTTTACACCAAGATTTCAAGTTCATAACATTATGTTCACATTAAAATGTAGACACCCCCCACCCCCCCCCCCCCACAAAATTTGCTCCATTCAAATGGAGTCTATAGTGTGACCCCATTTTAGCCGGAGCCATAGTCTTCACCAGACCATTCACACTGTCAAGATTTTACAATCTAGTGCAATAGATCATTCAGGGTATCACTGGTAGTGTAAATGGACCCATGGATGGGAACATTTATAATGAAACATTAACAACCTAGGGTTATCTGTCTTCTGACCATTCACTTTAAGGCAACACAATCCGGTATTATTTAGACCGACCTATGGTAGTGTAAATTGACCTTATCATTGACCTATAGTTCTATCCCCCTGTCCACACACAACATTTTCCGTGACTAATCATGATTAGCTATACCGTTTCGCGATAGTGATACCGTTTCGCGATAGTTTTACGACCAAAATTGTAGGTGTGGACGCTCACTAACGATACGTCGTATAACGAAACTAGTCTAACGAAACGCAGGTTTGGGCATCGTTTCGAACTGAAACTCAATAAAGAATCACGCCTAATCACGAAAATGTTGTGTGTGGACAGGGGGACCCCCTGGGGGAGTGTAACTAGTGTAACTAACTGGGCGGGGCTTAACGTGACCTCGAGCGAAATGAGACCAGACCTCTTATCACTATCGCGAAACTCTATAAAGAATCACGGAAAATGTTGTGTGTGGACAGGGGGCATTTTATACGATGATTCTTTAGTGACGACGTTTCTTGTGTGTGGACATCCTGGAATTTATACGATGATTCTTTATACGACGTATCGTTATAGAGTTTCGCGATAAATTGTTTTGTGTGTGGACACGCTGTATGTCTTGTGACCATTCACTTTAAGGCAACATAATCCAGTGTTATTTGGACCAACCTATGGTAGTGTGAACAGGTCCGTAGAGTGGAAAAGCCTAATGGTAAAGTGGCATGCACCCCGAGGTTCCCCCTCTCCCAGTGCAGAGTGCCTCTGAAATATATTCTACCCGTCCTTATCCAATTCTCTGATCCATTCATAATCAATCCTTGTCTCGGCATCCGCCAAGTGGAACGGATTAAATGTTTAAACCTCCGAACAGACAGGAACTCGGGCGTACAGATATACTTTCGACTGTATCTTGATGGAATTTCATGTGAAGGGTGGTCTTTTCAAGCTAGTACAAAAAATGCTTAAAAATACAAAAGAGTAGTTCAGATAGTATGCCATAATCCTAAAGCTGAACACCGTTTAAATTTGATAGTCCTGTACATTGTAGATTCATATGGTACGGTCGATTAAAGTTTTCCCATCACTCAATAGTCTTTTTTATCAATCCATTCAGCTATTGTAGTTGAATATACCATAATAATGGACAAACAATTCATTGTTTTCAGTTTTTACAACTTATGTGTCCTTTTAAAAACAAATAACTATTCAAGGTAGTATCCATTGATACCCATTGTTACAGTTATAATTACTCATAGGATAAAATTTTATAAATTCTTTCACGTTTAGGTCATTCTACACTTAGCTTGCTTTGTTCTCTTCTTCTTCTTCTCTCTTCTCTTCTCTTCTCTTCTCTTCTCTTCTCTTCTCTTCTCTTCTCTTCTCTTCACTTCTCTTCACTTCTCTTCTCTTCTCTTCTCTTCTCTTCTCTTCTCTTCTCTTCTCTTCACTTCTCTTCTCTTCTCTTCTCTTCTCTTCTCTTCTCTTCTCTTCTCTTCTCTCTCTTCTCTTCTCTTCTCTTCTCTTCTCTTCACTTCACTTCTCTTCTCTTCTCTTCTCTTCTCTTCTCTTCTCTTCTCTTCTCTTCTCTTCTCTTCTCTTCACTTCTCTTCTCTTCTCTTCTCTTCTCTTCTCTTCACTTCTCTTCTCTTCTCTTCTCTTCTCTTCTCTTCACTTCTCTTCACTTCTCTTCTCTTCTCTTCTCTTCACTTCTCTTCTCTTCTCTTCTCTTCTCTTCTCTTCACTTCTCTTCTCTTCTCTTCTCTTCTCTTCTCTTCTCTTCTCTTCACTTCTCTTCTCTTCTCTTCTCTTCTCTTCTCTTCACTTCACTTCACTTCTCTTCTCTTCTCTTCTCTTCTCTTCTCTTCTCTTCTCTTCTCTTCTCTTCTCTTCTCTTCTCTTCTCTTCTCTTCTCTTCTCTTCTCTCTCTCTCTCTCTCTCTCTCTGATGTTCGTGTTACATTGTCTCACCTTGATAATGATAGCTAAAACAGTTTGAAATAGAATCGCCATAGAACGTGGGTGTTTAAAGGGATACAGACAATGTGGTTTGTGGTTCCCTTTTTGACATTTTAGCGTAGATAGTAGATCGTATTTACATTGGGCTCAAATCAAGGAAACATGATTTTCAATTTAGCCCCCCCCCCCCCCCCACCATCCAAAATGTAATTCCTCTTTGACATTTAATAGTATTCAGTTAGTCACACTTTTGCACATTTTCTTCTTTGACAATGGTACATTTCATTGAAAAGCAATGAAAGATTTTATTTTTCTTCACATAAGCCCCCTCCCCATTATATTCACTCATAATATTTCCCCATTATATTCACTCATAACATTTGTATGATTTTGTAAATGGTTCCGTGTAAAGGAATACAACTTCTGTAAAACAAGTTACCCTTTAAACAAGAGAGAAATAAAATCACCACATCAACAGACAGACACGGTTTCAAACTGCCGCTATTTTGTCCAACTTTGCGAGAGGAGAGGAGACGCACTTCACCCGTTTTCAAGCTGTCTGATATCATTACCGTTCACCTTCATTTTCATAAGCCAGACGTTGCCGAGATTCGTGCCTGTACAAAAGGCAGGGCATCGTATTACTCCTTAGTATTCAGCCCGGCCGCGATCTCCTCCCCATTTTATATTTTTAAATCTCTGGCTGTGGCATTGTAACAATTGTCACTTTCTCTCTTCTGTTTCATTTTGTAAGCAAAACCTGAAGATACTGTCTTCCATTTGAGGGACATTTTTTTTTGTTGGGGGAGGGTTGTTTTCATTCCTATATCTGCTGCAGTCTCCTTTCATTTGCCTTACTTTGGTTGTGACCTAACAGTCGTCTCTCTCTCTCTCTCTCTATCTATCTTTCTCTTCTGTTTCGTTTTGGTAGCAATACTTAAAGATGCTGTCTTCCTTCATTGAGATGTCTTGAAGGGGATTTATGTTTCAGAGAAAGTAATGTCTGATCAAACATGAAACAGCGTTTTTCAATCTTATAAGTTAAATCATCTCATATGGTCATCGTGCCAATATCAAGATGGACCTAGATCATGTCATGATGGGAAGAATCTAATAATGATGTCTCTTCTAAATATCAAATGATTGCATCCATTCCCACTGAGCTAGATAAATCATTATATCTTCCTTGGAAAGAAATGTGCATTGAACAATGTTTTTGAAAATGTTTCCATTGTTATGTTTCTAAATATATGAATGCTCTTACATCAAGTGAAAAATGCTGGAACTAAAAAGTGTAAGCACACCCAGTTGAGATGTTATCGAATGTAGTACTTTCAGAACTCGATTCTATTCTTCACTACCTTATGTTGTGTTCATGGATAGCACCTTTAATACATCCTTCTGGTATTTTCCTTTTGTTTCTGAGTATAAAATCCATCATATTTTTACATTTTTTCTCAACAACTATTTTGGTTCATGCAAAAATTATCAAGTGTTTTGCACTTTTATTCTTCAAGTGTTTTGCACTTTTATTCTTCAAGTGCTGTTCTTTACTTAGCAATTAAATACCTCACATCAAATTTCAAAACCAAAGTAACAAGCACTCTCCTAATATTATTATTTTTGGCAAGTTCATTATTCCTTAGTCTTTGCATTCTGACAAGAAAGAAGGATGCTGAAAGAACGACCACCGTGAGACTAGATTTCAAGGTTAAATGAAAGACTGAGATATAAGAAATGGAATGGATATAAATGAAGGATATCGAGAACTTAATGATCCTTGTGATGGTCATGATGGCCACTTATAACTTGATGGCTACTTATAACTTGATGGCTACTTATAACTTGATGGTTCTTGTGTTGGTTTTGACAGCCACTCATATCTTTGATAGTGTTTTTCAGATAATACTTATTATAAGAGATTCAATAAGGGTCTGAAAGTAAGAGACTAATAGTAGCACCAAGGAATAGAGCATCACCTCAACTGGATTGTAATTGCCCCTAACCCTACATTCCATTGTCCACTTGCCAGCAGTGACCCTAGTGGCTGGGGTCAAGTGTGCGTCTTTACCTTAGCCTTGGTCATGTGACCCAAATGGGTTAACTGATATGGCATTTAAATCTTCTCCAGATGTATGTTAGCCTTCTGATCAGGCTTGGTTAATTATATAAATTTTCTTGAACAGTAATTTGTTTCCCTGGACGGTAAAGCAAGATTGTTTTGTTATTAATTATAGAAGGATATTCATGATACATTATGATTTAAGTTGAAATCTTTGTTGATAATCTTTGATAATTAAGGTTTTCTTAGCTTACATGTCATCACATGTCATCACATATCTCTAGTAATAATGTGACTTTATGCATTAAAAAAGAAAGGAAAATGAATGTCGTGACTTTCATGGAGTGAAATAGGCCCAAATATTCAAAGTTCTACCAATAATAACACAAAGAAAAACAAAAACAAAAACAAAAACAAAGCAAAACAAATAGAGATACTGAATATTGCACTTAGGCAGGCCTCTGACTGTATAAGTTTTCCAATGGATAGATGTAATGTTTAATTCCTCCTGCCTGTCTTGGAAGGAGACTGGTCGAGTAATTCCATTGTAAACCTGTCTCAATCCTGTGAAAATACTTGGTGCTGGTAATAATGGGGGTATTATTTACAGTCAATGATCTTGTGCTGAAATCATGTCAGCATGAAGTGTACATGGGTATCTACCGGTATGTTCTTTTGTTCTCGTGTCATTAGAAGTTCATTCGACATGGAATGTCTTAGATGATGAGTCCATTGTTTGCACAGGTGAGCATAGATATGGAGTCTAGTAGAAATAACTCAAAAATTAAAGTGTAATTACTGAAGGACAGAGAGAGAGAGAGAGAGAGAGAGAGAGAGAGAGAGAGAGAGAATGGTGATGATGCTATGAATAAACATTGCAATATAAAGGAGAGAGTATCATGGAAGAACAGGCAGACAAGGGATGCAGAATATATGAGAGAGAGAGAGAGAGATAGACAGAGAGACAGAGAGAGATAGAGAGAGAGAGAGAGAGAGAGGGGGAGGGGGAGGGAGAGGGAGATAGAAAAGTAAAGTATTGTGCATGCAGTATTTAAACTTCCATACTACCGAAATAACAATTTCTCTGTCAAATTGACTAGCACAATAAAACCATAAAATCAAATGGCTTCAAATGTCGGTTGAAAGGTATCGGTTGGTCCAACCAATTAAGGAGGAGTGAACTTTATTTCGATGGAGGTGTTTGATTTGTTTCGAAGCATGCGGAACACGATTGGGAGGTCACAAACTCTGTATGAACCTGGCAAAATATTCGATTGATTCATGGACAAACAAACGCTTCTATTGTAGTCCCTTTTTTCACTTTTTTGACGTTCTAAATTGACACCGGAGAAGCATCGGTGATCTTGAAATGGAGTATGTGATGTTATGATGTCATGCAGGTACTTAATTCAATCTTTGTCAATGCACTTTTTAGATAATAAAGCTATAATTAAAAGAGGAATGTTCTTTCTCTTCTGATTTCGCACATAAAATTGATGTACATATATGTGAATTGACGTACATGGTTTGTTGCAATTCGAGCTTTTTATTCTGAAGAAATCATAGATACGATCGTCAGATTTTATTTTTAGGTAATACTTAACGATAATGGGAAAATGCTATTTGTGTCTGCTCGTGAAACTTTCTATATGCGTCATTTCTAATAAGAATATAAGTGCTGCCTTGTTCTTTAAGCATTAAATACACTCCCATATTAGTCACAGATTTAGGTTTCACTTATATTTTAGATATTTTTGTTTTCTGTCTGTTCGTAAACCTTGCTTGTGTGTTTATATTTAGAATAAAATTACTGTTTTGTTACTTAGTGTTTCTTTTTTTTCAAAGCTCTTCTGGAATTAAAACCTAAGTACCTTTCATTGGAGACAGCGAGAGAACAAGTCATAGGTACATGCATCCGTTTTATCTTGAGAATGGGAGCAAGTACTGTTATTTTTGTCAGTGACTTGCTATGCTTGATACTACATCTTTATTTAGAGTGTAATTGCTGCTTTTGTTCCATTCTATTTGCTTTTATTTCAACCCTCAGCCAGACTTAGAAGAAAAAACCCCAGTGAATATATTTAACTGAATAACAATGCAAACACTGCATACCAAAGCAAGTGCGCTTTAAATTGCTGGGTCTTTTAGCCCGTACATTTCCTGCCAGTGCCTACTGCTCCGGCATTCATGCGTACACATTAAGTGCAAATGTTTGCGAGTATTTGCTCACGTCTGAGTGCGGAGGTGTGCAAAGTGAAGGAAAAAAATCTAGCTGCTCTGCGCCTACCCACATTGCTATTCTGGCGTTTATTTTCTTCCTTTCCTCGGCTGGGTCCCCCTTGAGTATTTCACAGCCCGAGCTTTGATTAACCGTAGATGTTGTGGACTGCTCCTAAAATGTCACACTCTTCATACCCCAATGTTTGCTCCTGACCTAAAAACGAAAATAAAATTGAGAGTAAAAATTACATGGCAGTGAGGGAGAAAGAGGAGGAGAGAGAGAGAGAACATAAGGGAGCGTGAGAAAGTAGATCAAGACTTGATAATATTCAGGAGAGAGAGACAGAGAGAGAGAGAGAGAGAATGTGTCTGTGAGCAAAATATGATAAAAACACAACACCCAAAGAGGCCACTAGGAGGACTATGAGAAAAGCTAATGCACATGTATATAGATACACATTCATAAAGATGAAATACCGGTAGTAGATAGAGACAGATTAAGAGAGGGAGTGTGACGAAAGTACAGTATAAGGTGAGGTGGGTGTGTGAGGGGGGGGGGGGGGGGAGGGGGAGACAGCTGGGGGAGGCAGCTCTGAATGTTTTTTCATGCTACGTTCCTATGTTTGTCCTATGGAAACCAGTCTGTTTTTATACCAAATATTTTTGGGAGAGGGCTAGTCTGTAACAATTGGGCAATATTTCATCACATGCTCGTCTGTCAGCTTCTAGAAGGCAGATATGAAAACAAAATTTTCTTCAAAATCTCAGAAAGAAAGGGGATAAGCCATAGGGTGGTTTAGAATGCTCTATTTAGACTGGGAAAGAGAAAGGAATACAGAGGGGGTGAGGGAGAGGAGATGAAAGATGGTGGGTAGACTAGACGGACACTCAAGATGAAAAGAGAAAGGGAGGTAGACAGGAATAGAGAGAGAAAGGGGGAGACAGAGAGAAAGGGAGGGAGACAGAGAGAAAGGGAGGGAGACAGAAAGAAAGGGAGGGAGGAAGGAAGACAGAGAGAAAGGGAGGGAGACAGAAAGAAAGGGAGGGAGGAAGGGAGACAGAGAGAAAGGGAGGGAGACAGAAAGAAAGGGAGGGAGGAAGGGAGACAGAGAGAAAGGGAGGGGTCACATATTTCTCATCTCATCTCACTCTCATGTCATAATATATGTATTTTGAAAAACAAAGTCAATGAAGTTAAAGAGAGAAAGAAACAAGAATCCAGAAAAGATATCAAGACATATCTCCACTCCATAATTTGGACATTGTCATTGATTTGACTTGTGACCTGCAAGGGTTATTTCCTGTGATATCTAATTTGCGCTACCAATTCACCTTCAATTCACCTTCACAATCAATATGTCTTGTCTTCTCTCTGCATCTTCCATGGGTTCCAGAGCTAATATTAGTGTACTGCATCTTAATGACCGCCATTATGGCTGCTAAAACATTAAGAACCACGGAGCTTGCTCATCAAAGACTAAACAGCATCCAAGCTATTCCCTGCGGCATTCTAGGCTCATTAACATGGCTCCATGGTTCCCACTCCTAGCCAAGCCCACGTCACGAGCGATGTCCCTGTCGGCTATCCCCACTCTCTTCACAAAGTCTCAGAAACTTTCTGCCCACAACAACAACAGCACGAAACAGAAGGTAGATGAATGAACTCGAGTGTGAGATGCCTTTGCCAAGTTAATAATTACAAAAGGCTTCAAAATGATCAATGCTGTATTGGACATCCTTTTAACGTTGTCTCTATAAAAGCATTTTGAGTTTCTGGATATCAAAACTAATTGCAGCTGGAAAATGTGCTGCTCTTGGAAATACGGTTATGATTGGGTTGTTCATCATACTTGGACAGATTTTTGTGAAGAGTTTTTGAGATGAATGAAAGAGAGTTTTGAGATGAATGAAAGGTGCTGGGGGCGAGGGAAGGAAATGACTCCAGAAAAATGTTTACTTATCCCATGCAATCAAGAAATTTGGCAAGGTGACAAAATGTTTTTTGTGAATGTAAACAGTGCCACACCGTAGGAATGGCACCTTTTGCATCAATGTCCTGCATGTCTGATGCAGCAGCGCATGGTGCGAAACCGGCCGTGCCGTGGCTGTGAAGTTGGAAAGCTGTGCACACACGGGCTGAATAACTAATGACGTAAATTGACACAGTCTTTGTGCGACATGGAAAGAGGCAATTTGTTTATGGCATGAACACTTCGTGAATGCAGATTAATGTCACTTGGAATTGTTTGATTTCTCCTCCTCTTTCTTTCTATATTTAGTGTGAACTCAAACAAAGATGGCTGCACCTTGCCAACTTTTCAACAGCCTTTATATTTAGCGTCCCAGTTAACTTTTAAAAGCAATCGAATAGCCTCTTTTAACTTCTCTCTGCCTTGGGAATAACCTTTGAACTCTTCAAAACTTTTTTTTTCTTAGTGGAAATGAGCATTTATCATAATTTTTGATGCCCTATTTAGACTTTTAAAATAATGGTCAAACATATATTTTGATCCACATACACCCTTTGACTTTCAATTCCTTCTCATTTCTGCATCCCTGGCGAACTATAAATTGTCATTTTTTTCTCTGCTAGAAAAAGTACAATTCTTCATTTCTGTGGAGCAACGTGGCCCTCTGCATATTTATCTCTGCATATATCTGTGATCAGTTTGCAGCTGCATCAGCCGAGGAAGAGATGGGGCCCCCCCAGCAGCCCAATATTTGATCATGTTTAATTCTAACAATTCTAACAATGAAGAAGCCCTGACGTCTTCAAGTGGTCCCCCATCCAAAGAATGAACAAGCTACGGAATCAAATGAAAAGTAAAGAGCGAGTTAGCATTCTTCTCCATCGGCTACTTGAGTGGTCTTACAAATGGAGCTGATCCACTGTGGAATGCCGTCCACTTTTAGTTTTTTTCTCTCTCCTTTTGTGAGTCTTTGTGTCGGTTTGGGGTTAAACCAATCTCCAGCATGTCTTGGGGAGAGAAGGGGAGCTTTTGTTTAAGAAAAAGTTTGGGAACAATAGTTTCAAGGGCTTGTAATGATTGCTGCTCTATTTTGTGTTTATAGTAAAGTAGTTGAGTGAGGAGGTGGGGGGGGGGGGGGGCTTTAATACACGCAAGAAAAGCTGTTGAGACGTATGATATTGACCAGGAATGAAAATTATGTAAGAGGACGTCACAACTTATACAAAAAGTGGAAAGGAGTAAGAGTGTTATTGCTATTTAAAGGTATTAGAAGGAAAGATTATCACTTGGAGAGAAAGGGAGAGAGAAAGAGCATAGGTTAGATTGAGTTAGATTGAGGACTACAGGAAATATAGAGTAAAGGAGAGAAAGAGATAAATTGTAAGGCAGAGAGAGAAAAGAAAGGAAAGAGAGAGAGAGACAGAGAGAGATACAGACATACATACATAAAGAATGAATATAAGCTACATTGATATCTGTAGTGTTTCCATATTTTGATGCACATGTTATACACCCCCACAATACAGTATACATATATATGCCCATCACTGTGTTGCCATACACCTAATCAAGTGTAAGGACCTCAACCCAGGTTCATTTGGCAATGTAATTTGCACCCTCCCACCCCTGGTCCCTAGACTTCACAATAGGCCTGTCCTTATCAGCTCGAGATTGCCAAATAACCCCGCTTTTTTAACTATCCTGATCGCAAATTATCCAGCTAATTTGCGTCCTCATCAGCCCGCAGTTGCAATTAGCAGGATATTTGGTAGAGATAATCATCCATAGATATCTTTGGCTAGTTTGCAAAATATCCTGTTATTTGACCGGTGCGTTTTCACCAGCCTGAAGACTCACACTATGGACGAACACTGAGCAAAATATCTCGAGGTTGAGTCTCGACCTGATGAAAACGCGATTTGTAACTTTGGGATAATTTCCCAAAATAGAAATAGCTGGCTAGGCTATTTGGTAATCTCGAGCTGATGTAGACATACCCGATCTACTGCTGATGAGCTGTGAGGCGTGCTAAATCTGAGGTAGACCCAGAGAGTGCAAAACCAAGCCTCTTGAACGTCCAGGGATGTTATTATAAACCCTCCCAGCATCAGCACGCCTACCAAAATACACAGTCTCAGAACAACATGGACCATGAATAAATCCTATGGAGAGGCACATGCTAGACAGCATGCCATACTGCTGCGTTCATTATCAAAGCATTGGACAAATTCTCAAGTGCTATCTAGACATGCACCATATAGATAAAAGCGACATGAAGTGACATCACCTAAGTGTGGATGTCACCTAAAGAAAGCACAGGGAAATGCATATTTACCTGAAAAGTTGTATGCCATCATTGCCATGTAATGTGATGGAATGCTTGAATATGTACACAAGGTCTGAAGCATGCCCCAACATGAAACCCATATGTGATTCTGTTAGAAAAATACATTTTAGATTGTCATGAATCTTTTTTTTTTGGGGGGGGGGGGGGGGGAGGATGGGCGGAAATTTTGCTTAATCAAGACAACTTTGGATTTGTAATCAAACAAAATAAAAACTTGAATCACTTTTATGACCCAAATTTCAACTGAATTCTTTTTCTTTTTATAATAATTCCTCTTCAGAAATAGTTATAAAAAAGAAAGAGAATTCAGTTAAATTATTATTCTTTCTCTTGAACTGTCATGAAACAGATAAAAATACCAATTAATAGTAGTGTATAATTTCTCAAATAATATTGGTACTTAAGGAGCTATGGTTACATTAAACTGAATTGAAATTGAAATTGGAAATTCACCATTTCATGCCCTTTTCAAGTAAAGATGGTATTTCTGAGATTTACGATTATAGATGTAGGGCAGAAATGTCTGCTATACTGACGACAATCCTCGCCATCCTCCGTTTGAAACTGTCCCATGAGTCTTATCAAGCTTCCTGCCTATCAGCTTTCAAGAGGCGTCTAATTTGTCTGTAACCGTTCTTTTCGTCTTTTAAACCGTCAGCGTTCCGTGATAAATTGCACTGCAATAAATCACCGGGGGACCCTAAAATTGCAGCTTCTGCGTTGAACTTTAGTTCTACTTTGGAGCCATCCTCGTTATGGCACTTTGCATATTTACTTAAAGCTTTTAAATACCCGGTTAGACTTCCAAGTTTGACTTCCAGGTTTTACCCCACTTTTCAAGTATCCATAAGACTTTTTGTCTTTCTATTCTGCAATTTGTTAATTTTTGACTTGTTTCATTTTGTATGTTATTTATTAGTTTAAGATGCCTTGTGTCTTGTGAGTAAAATGCAGCTGCGTTTGTCAAGTGCTTTCTTTGTCAGTCTCCTTATCTTTCAATTATGATGGATTGATATGTATAGTGAGAGAATATGAATGATGAGAGGGATAAAGAAAGGGAAAAAAAGAGATAATCAAGAAAGGAGAGAGATGGAAGGAGTGAAAAAGTAAATTGTGTATTCATTCGTGCCCCATAGATCTCTTTCTACATGCAGCCTCCCTCCTATTTATTCATCATATTCAATTCCCTTCTACATCTCTCCCTTGCCTCTCTCCTTTCTCTCGCTTATTTTCCTCTTTTCCTTTCTTTCCCTCTCATCATTCGTATTCTCTCACTACACCAATCACTCCATCATAAATCATCGGCTGCTCCCTTGAAGGCTGATAATATGCATAGCTCCTACCGCCTTCTTGCAATCAGCCAAAAGAATACCCTCTTTTCTTTCTCCAACCGTCTATGAATTTAGTTTCCCTTGAGCACCATATTTTTCTGTCTATACTATTCCATTATCTTCCTTTTCCCATCCTGCTGAATATTTCAGCAACTTTTCAGAGTATCGTGTTGCACCTTAATACATCAAGTGGGTTCTTGAAACACATGTCTAATGAATTTTCCTGGCAACTGAATCCCAGTCGATTGTATCCTCATTATGCCAGTAATCATCAGCTCGAGATTGCCGAATAGCCTGCTATTTCTGATTTGGGAAATAATCGTGAAGTTACAAATCGCGTCTTTATCAGCTCGAGACTCGACCTCAAAACTTAAAACTTGAGCTCGAGATATGTTGCTCAGCGTTCCCGCATAGTGCAAGTCTTTGGGCTGGTGAAGACGCATCAGACAAATAGCGGGATATTTTGCAAACTAGCCCAAGCTATCTTGGGATGATTATCTCGACCATATCCTGCTAATTGTAACTTTGGGCTGATGAAGACGCAAGTTAACTGGATAATTTGCGATCGGAATACCGTAGTTAAAATAGCGGAATATTTGGCAATCTTGAGCTGATGGAGACAGGCCTAAGAGAGCACCCATTGGGAAAAGGTTCAACCAACTGTCACACCTAAATCCCACCCTGGGCATTTACAGTGTTAGAATCTTTGAACCAGCAAAAAACCCATGCTGTATAATTCAAGTTGACTAGTTCCTTGTGGTGTTATTTTACCAAAGATAATTTTTGTATTTATTTGTATCTATTTTGTATTCGTTTGAAATTAAAAAGAATAAATAGAAAAGTGAAATCATACTGCAGTGATACGAAGTCATAATTATAGAAGTGATTCTCTGGGATTGAACCAAACAAATTTCAACTATAATTATGATACCACAAAAAAGAAAGATATTGAGTGGGTTATTATGATATGTCCCTCGACCAAACAATACACCCCTGCCCCCTCAGTTTCAGATCAACCTACTAAATTTTCCATCCCACTTATCACGCCTCTGTTATCATCGTGAACTGTGAACTGTCAATCAAGCATCGGGTCAATGGCTTCATTTTTGTTATTTTTGCAGCACAAATATTTCTAATGGCTTCTGCAGACAAGATCAGTGTGAAAGAAGAACAGTTATACTCGGTCTGGAGAAGAAATCATTTGTTCAGCAACTTTTTACCCCACTCCCACCCCCACCCCCCAACACCCACTCTTGACTTTTCAGTTTAGGAAACTTTCAAAGACACCTTTGCCTGTATTGTATGTGATTATTTGATTTACAAAACATATTCTTCTTTAATTCCATATGTTTAAACTGGTCTATAAAATAATTTCAATTTTCCAACCTTCAAATACTCTGAAAATATACCATCTGCTATTCATCTTTCAATTACATTTGAAAAATCAAACCGTTTATTTCGAACTTACACATTTTTTCCGTTTCCTATGGGGATTTCAGTTAGTGAAATTCATAAGATATATTTTCTATATTTCACTTTATAAACCTATGCAAGCCAAGAGCTTCTAAAATACTTCGTTGAAAAATCCATACGCATTAATAATGCTGTTTGTGATACCTGAATAAATAAGATGTTGAGATTGTGAATGAGAGTGGTCAATCCAATTAACCCCTCTCCATTCGAACATCAAGAATTGAGAGATGTCTTTCTGAGTCCCGATTGAGCGGTTAAAGCGGAAGTCTTTGCTTTCCGATGCACCTGTACCAATGCCAGCAGGACAGGACAGGTGATGCGTCCAATGTGTAATTACAGGACTTCCGATCTCTCCCCATGCCTCCGCTGGTAGGCTGGGATGCGCTCCCTGGGCCTGGGACCAGGTGAGAGGATGCTGCTGGTGCTACCAGGGGGGCATCGGAGGAGAACATGGCCTGATCGAGGTGTCTGACTCTGCTGTAGGGGTGTCCATCCATGGATGGTAGAATCTACATGAATTGCCCATTTGAATTATTTGAATTATTTGAATTCATTATTATTTTTAAATTACAGTGGTAGGAAAACTTGACCTGATCTGGTGAAACTGGCATGCACTGCTTTTGAATACATGATGATGGCCATTTGATCAACTCCTTGATTTGATAAAAGAGCTGTATAGTATTGGTCACTCTGGGACGGTGATATGTTTCGCATTCAATTTTTCTGATTGAGATGAGTGTTGTTGTTTGGCAATATAATTAGATATGGGCTTGCTCCAAATATAGACTCTGCTATACAGTGCGTCCCAGAAAAAACGAAACCGAGAAGTATCGATGTTCTATCATAACTTAATCACAACTATAATTAATGAATGATACATATTTGGAAAGCTTAGAGTCTCTTCTTTCATGTGATGCTACTCAAATAATGCATATTTCACGCATGATTGATTAAAAGCAATTTGAAGGAAGGAAACCAAAAAGACGTTTGGCGGGCGGTATCTGAATTTCGAAGAAAAATTCACATTTCTAGAAAGTTGAGTTTCTGTCCTTTCATATGACACCTCAATCAGGAAAAATGAGCGAGGAATGACAAAGTTCTGTTTGTTTAAAGTAGTGCTTGCATTTCCATAATTTTATTAAACGAATTCGTTTTCACTGGCTGCCTGCCGTATCAATAAACGAAATTAACAAAAGACTTAACTCCGTTTCGTTGACAATCAGCCGTCGACGAGAGTCTTCATGCATGGCTGATTGTCAACGAAACGGAGTTAAGTCTTTTGTCAAATCTGCTTTTTGCTACGGCAGGCACCCATTGAAAACGAATTCGTTTGTTAAAATTATGAAAATGTAAGGGCTACTTTAAACAAACAGAACTTTGTTATTCCTGGCTCATTTTTCTTGATTGAGGTATCATATGAAAGAGCAGAAAATGAACTTTCTAGAAATATGAATTTTTCTTTGAAATTCAGATACCGCCCGCCAAATTAATTTTTGGTTTCCTTCCTTCAAATTGCTTTTAATCACTCATGCGTGAAATATGCATCACATGAGTAGCATCAACTGAAAGAGGAAACTCTAAGCTTTCCAAATATGTATCATTCATTAATTATGGTTGTGATTAAGTTATGATAAAACATCGATACTTCTCGGTTTCGTTTTTTCTGGGACGCACTGTATATATGGCTATCATAAATAGTGAAAGTGATGGCATATATAGCTTATGAATATGAAACATAATCTCCTCCCCTTAACCAAAGGCATGCAATCTGAATGAGAAGTTTTTGTCCAACCCAAGGTTTACTAATTTGATTTGCTGCACATACACATTGATTCATTCATGTAATTTATTACACATTCCTACGCTCCCCTGCTCGGTGAGTTGAATATCTTCTGATTTATCATGAATGTGATATTTATACAAAATCATTGCAGAATATGATCTGTTTTGACAGAAACCATGTTTTTGCAACTTGATTTGTGGCATTCCGATTGATTCGTTCAATTTGTTACTCATTACTCACAACCCCGACTATCTCGTCCTTGCCTTCCAATTGAATGTGACATTCACCATTTAATCTGTTGTTCTCACTCTGTGATGTCACAGGAGATCATCTGATGACCTTGTTGTTGACCTAGGAAGGACTCCTGCGGGGCATGCTGGGAATGAGAAACCAGGGGAGATGTTCAATGATAGACACAAGATCTAATTCTCATGGAAATATTCAATTCCAATGTGAATTGTCACACATCAGCACTATTCCAATTTCCAAATAGAATCAGTGAATATTTTATTTAAACTCTGTCACTGGGAATGGAATAAACTCGTTCGGGCCGTGGTATTAAGCGGATAAGCTAAAGGATTCATAACGTTCCTGCATCAATTTTCTTGTGAGAGCTATGACTTATAATACCCTTCTTGCATGGTAGATGATTGTCAAAGTTTGATAGCCATAGATGTTCTGCTTCTGAAAAGCAAATTTTTCTCTCTGTATGAATAATAGGCCAGTCCTGTCTCATTAGGGAATAGCAAATAGAATCTGCTTGTACTGTATTAAGCTTTGAGAAAACAGACCAACTATTGCCCTCACAGGCTTACATGATTTGATGTCTTTGGACATGTCACCATATATCCATTTCCATGTTTTTATCAGGCCAATCAGTAACACTGCTACCTCATAATAGTGTTGAAATTGTGGCTTTCACCACCCTTGTATGTGATTAAGATCTAATACTGATATAAGCCCCCAATGTTTGACTAGCTCATTCTTCGTCAACAATGGCATGGGCCTGTTTACGTGCCCACATTAGGAATTCCCTTTTGCGGAAGGCATCTTATTTTCACTTCAAACAAGCCCAAGACGTTAATTGCTTTGAAATCTTGCGGAATATTTTGGTGCTGGTAGTCAGTACTGAAGATGCACATATTCAAAAGCCCTCTAGTGCGTTTACAGTAGCTTGTCTCAGTTCGCTACCTTGCAAGTCTAACCATCATTATTTTGGTGACCTTTTCGTTTCCGTGCCTTTGCACGAGAATTCTAACGCCTCTCTGTGCCCTAGCTGTCTCAGGTATATTCTTATTCTCTGTCCCTAGGGGGACTGCGATGTATGCTTGGAAAATACAGTCGGTGGTGGAGGGGGAAATGTGTGCCCTCGACCATAATCTAATATTCAAACTTCTGCTTTTTAATTTTACATGCCTTCTCATAGAGAACGTTGAGTAATTTCATATACGGCCGGCATCAAATGAAAACAGCCCAAAGCGGAAACAGATCAAGTGTTAAGCAGAAGGAAAAAACAGTGCTTGAATCAAAGGAGGAAAGCATTGAGAAATTAAAATACAATTACGTTTATTTATCATGCACTTGTTCCGAAAAGTGTGGAGAAAAAGTGCAAAGGCAGGAGCCAGTTAAATTCATCAGTTTATCTTTCCCTTTGCGATCTTACGCCACCCTGTCGCTCTGTTCGGCATGTGTTGCCGTCGGCTCCTGCATGCTCGCATATTGATTAAGCAAGGAAGGAATAAGAATATTGCTTGTGGCCTGTTTATGGAAGAGTTTTATCCTTTTCCTCTGTGATATTTCTTTAACTGTATCCACCCTCCTAGGTTGTATACGTTTATCTGAATTTTCATGAGCCGCTCACTCACTCTGCCTGGAAGAAAAACAGTGATCACTGAAAAACCGCCAAGTGATTATCGTTTTCTTTCTGACGGGACTACCTTGAAGTTCAACTTCAATGGAAAACTTCAAGCTTTAAAAAGAAAAAAGAAACAGAAGCAAGTCATGTAGTATAGTATAGAGGGAGGTCCTATTGTGTATAGCTAGTGAAATTCATTTTGAAAGGTTTCGTTAATCCCCCTTATGAAAGCAAATGCAATTATAAGATTTACAATCTTTCATTAGTCGATACAATTTAAGTATATCTCAAGATTTCCTTTTGATGGATTCTGCTTGATTTAAAATTAAAGTCTTGAGAATTTAAAGGTGTGAGCTAGATGGAGAGAAAACACTTGTAAGATTTCTTCTCCAATCACAATAGCCCGTAGGTGAGATTTAAAGATTACCTGTAATAAGTGAATTGTGCTTTGCTGTGTCAGTCGTCTTGTCGGGAAGAAAAACAGGAAAGGGGGCAAAACTTCAAAGGAACTGGGAAAGAATGGCAGAAAAATGGTCCATAAATATCCCTAGGTGGAATAGATGAAGGAGAATGAAACGGGATAGCATAATTTGTTAGTATCGCAACTCCTTTTAAAACTGTTTCGTATGTATGGAACCATGCATGTTCAAGAGTACATTTGTTTGGTATTGTAGTCGATATTCTGAATCTAAAATCTTTCCATCTTCATTTTTATCCTGAATCTTAAGTTTCATCAATACTGTTATTTTCAGTCTTTATATCAGAACAGCATCTGCAACTTACCTTATAACCTTGTTGACAATCGATTTCCAAAATCGCAACTTAGAATGAATTTTGTAATAACCCCTTTTCGGAAGATCAAATTCTCTTTATCCAGGAAGGCTATATTCAGGAGAGATTCAAACGCCGGGAGGCAGGCGAAGTGTGATTGGAATCGATCTTGTATTTCAAAATATTTCCCCTTTGTGATTAACAAGTGGGATAACAATAATTGCCTCTGAAACAGCAGCGAAATTGACCATTACCATTTTAACGTCTGACTCCTGTTTCATCTCAAGTAACAGTAATTCTCAAAGTTGGTTCCAAAATTTAGGGTTTTTTAATGTCAACATTTTGTTGTTCATTTTAGGCCAAATTTTTGATGATAATGGAAATGAAAGCCACTTATTTTTCAATTTAGGACAAGATTAGATATTAAATACTTGTTTGTATCATCTCACTCTGAAAGCTAAATTGATATTAACATTTTAATGCTGTTTGTAAGTTTTCACTTTGTCTATTATTATCCCCTCGCAGACAAAGTCGGAGGGGATATAACACTGCCATCCGTTCTTCCATCTGTCCTTCCGTCCGTAACATATCTGGATTCCGTTCGATAATTTTAGTAATGTTTGACAGATTTTAATGAAATTTGATATGAAGGTACATCGTATCAAAATACAGCCTAAGTCGGATCTCGGAGTATGTTGGTCAAAGGTCATAGCTCATTAAATATGCGAAAATACCTAATTATATATGCAAAAATGTGGTTTTCATTCAATAACGTAAGTAATGTTGTTGAGTATATACATCAAAGGTCAAAGGACTCAGCTCATTAAATATTCACAAACTGTTTAACATAGGCCATTTTTCCTTGCGAGGGGATGCTATGCTTTATATTTCTTTTGGCTACCGTCAAACTTGTTTTCTCATCTTTGTCTATATCACTGACTCGCTGTTTCCATTTTTCACCTCATTTTAGTCCAGTTTTAACATTCCTCCTTTGCTGTTAATATAACGTTGGTCTATACAACTTACAAGACACTGGCTGATGTTGCCATGGATTGATAATATTTGTCTATGCATCATTCATGGATAGTACATGTATACTGGGTGTCCATGTATACAAGAGACCCTAAACAATGTGCACTTAATCAATTACTGCCTAATACATCCATCCCAAACAGCAATCAGTCCCATCCCTCCGAAACGGCGCTTCTCCGATGCCGCGAAAAATCAACTCCCATCCCAGACTCCTGTTGCAAGGTATTAACCCACCGCACGCCGAATGCTTTGAACTTTCAGTGATAGAGCAGGCATGGAGGCGGGATATTGCGAGAGCGGTGCTAGGAGGGTTAAACGACAGCTTTCCCAGGTGACGTCAAAGATATGAGGCATGCAGAAATTTCATTAGATTTTCATTATGCTGATGCGAGCTTAAGAGCCCGTAAAAGGTCTCATACCTGCTCTCTCATTTGTAACAATTTCCCCCGTGCTTCTGGATCCGCTCTCCGGGAGTAGAAGTACACCAAGCAAGACCTGTCTAGCTTGGTTTAGCCATGTCGTGTATGAAGAGGATGATTCCTCTAATGAATTTAATGCTGTCTTCGTTAAGGACGGAGCACTTTTGCTATTTTTGCCCTAATTGGATCGGACTTGATTTATTAGAATGTGCATTTTATGTGCATGTTTAGAGGAAGTGGTTGATGGTTTATACTGTGTTTTGAGAGAGAGTGCAAATTTTGCAGAAGCCTTGAAAGGTCTAGGCATATTGTAACATGCCCCTGTCAAAAGGCTTCAGGAGCACAATGTTTACATTTTGTAATGGTATTCTCTCAAACTGTCATTAAAATGGATGGCTGTAAATGCTGCATACAAGATGAAGATGAAATTTGATACGATTAGGTGACAATAGAAAATGTTCCCCATCCTCGTAATCTTTCTGTTTAGTTCAGCAAAGTGCCCTTTTGCACCTTCTTTTGCAAGTCTTATCACGTCAACCTACTTATCCTTGTCATCTTACAAACTTCCTTGTCATTCGGTGAATCCTTTGTAGACACCCTCATCTCATGTTCTGAAAGAACCTGACAAGGCCTTGATGTTGGATGTTTGGGATTTTCGTCAAGTGTATGACTAACACTGACAGCCTTTTAGAAGGTTTTTGGTATGAAATGAAGGGCAGATCTCGAGTAGGTGGAGGGCCAAGGGGCTGAGTCATGGATCTGACCAAACAAGTGTAACAAAAGCTTGCATGAAATTGCTCCGAACTGCCAGGGGAGCACTTGCAAAATGTATCATCTGGATGTTTGATGCAGTCATGTGACGGATGTGCGGTCGGGGCACGATTAAGAGAAGGAGTAACGAGGTTCGGGGTGTGAGTGTTGAGGTGGGCTTTTATCGAAAATGTGGCCAGGTGGGGCGAAACGAGATGTGATGGGCAAATTACGGGAGATGAAGCTGTAGGATTGCAGGAGTTGATCATGAGGGATTTGAGCCGATATCCTCAAGAAACCTTTGTGCTGCGTGGAGTGTGAAGAGAGTTTACACTTTACGGGCCGGGGCGTGTGACAGTGATAGCCGCTTGTGCGTGCTCCCAGAGTGTTGTAAGAGGACCGAATAAGTGAGATGGGATGTGTTGAACAGTTTAGGGGAAATTGCTTTAGACCGTTATTTGAGCCGTCCACTGGGAAAAGGATGCATTTACAGAAGGGGTTGAAATTGAGCGGGAGAATGGACAGAGGGCTTGAAAGGCTAAGTGACATGTAGAGGGGGAAAGGGGTGTATCAATCAAATAAGAAATGCTTCTTATTACATTCAAGAGCAATTCAACTAAAGAAAAAGACATATAGACATTTACATGACCTGTATTTCATATCAAAATATAGGTACAATTCTGTTGAAACGGAAACTGAACTTGGGGCACACTAAATATACATAGCACTTCTGTTTAACCTTTAATATTTGCTGTTGGAGAAATAAAACTTCAAAGTATGACTCATTGTTGGTTTGGAGAAGGGTAAAACTATGCACTGCTTTGTGAAAGAGATATTCTGTATAGGGCTACAATAAGGAGGTAGAACTTTTAGTGCATTAAACTCTTCAAGCACACGGCTGAAATATAATTCAATGCCTTGGAGGTTTGCAGCTACATAAGGGTTAATCATTTTTAAACTGTAGAGGACTCATAGTGATGGATCTGTGAATGTAAACATGCCTATTATGCAGCACACTTTCAAAATCATGAAATACTGTTCCGCAGCTGCCGAGCAAAGCTGGGAGATCTGAAAAGAATACCAGAGATTTTTGTTCATCCCCCTCCATCACCCAATAGCCTATCAGTGCTCCATGCAACCAGGTCATAAACTGACTCTCGACTTTATACCTCAGTCATAAACAATCTCCATATCTCTTCATCGTTATGGGACATGCCCTGAATATCTTTGGGACCCATCCTATGTCACTCAGACCCGAGCAAGCTGTAAAACTTGATTGTATGAAATTCTAAAATTAGATTTGGTTTTAGGATTGCTGATTTCATGAAAACATTATTGCTCATGATTTGGTCCCGCTCTCATTGTCCTTTCGTTGAATAGTTTGTTTGATTTCTTTTTGGTGATAAATGCTTTAGAGATCCTGTCAAATAAATTGCACAGGAAAGAATTTGTTTTTCCAGATCTTCTAACAAACATCTAGGCAATAATTATGTCCTTACCGAAACCAAGTATTAATTGACATTCATCATTTTACATCTGAAAGTCATATCCTAGTTTTTTCTGCCATTTTTATTAAACAGCCATTGATGGACATATTAACTGGAAACGACAAAGCTTTGATACGCCTACCACCATTTTGTTTACACCTTTATCTTCTGTACCTATATAAGCCTAAACTAAAGCCAAAGGGAATTCAAAAACTTGTTTGGTTTCTCCATGCCCTTGTTCAAATTAAATTGAAAAGGGAATAGACAAAGATTTGATTTCCTCTTAATCACATTCAAGAACGGAAACTGATGACAGGTGACAATTTCCTTGATTGATACCTCTTAATGTTCCTAAACTGCTTCTGATGGGACGTTCTATGGGTTACATAGGATTGGAGGTCCTATGATCGAGATGAAACATTTTAATGAAAGGACCGAGGTGACAACAACAACTGCAAAATGAGGTTATCCACTGTCCTGCCTAATTAATCAAACCTCGGTAGGGGGTGTTCTTTGGATTTATAGGGGGGTTAGGGTGTGCATCTTCAGGGTAGCTTTGTTACCCGTTTTTTCGCTGCAAGGGTTGTTGTTCACTCGATTAGGGGACATTTGATACGATATGAGAGGAGCACAAGAAAAGAGATCTGTGTGACTGAATGGGCAGGATGTTGTGGTCTGATGCTGCTTGTGGAGAAAGGGGGGGGGGGAGATAGATTGTATTTTATTTTAAAATAATGAATGGGGGAGAGGTACACGTAGGGAGAGATAGAAAGAGACAGATAGAGAGATAGAGAACGAGACTTGTTTGATATTGAAAGGGGACTTACTAATAGAGCTGAGTAGATGTCCATTATGTGATGAGTTTTTTCATATTTTTTTAAGGTATGATCAGAAATGATGTGATGATCCACACTCTGATAATGTACTTCTGTAATGGATGCCATAAAAGTACAATGTACAGGAGATAAAGTACACCATTTGTTTGAATAAAGGATGTCTCTGTACATTTCACATTAGTTCTCCTTTTTTGTTGTTGTTGCATGTATGGCTTGCTACACATATAATGGCAAATCCATGAATAGGTATTCTTGTATCAATTACTCCTACTCACAAGATCATATCCTGAATGAATACTCACTGCGTTTTTGATATATGAACGAAAAAATTGCCCCTATTGCCCTTTGGGATGCTTTTAGTGCGAATAGTGCATGGTTGATCTGGTAAGGTTCATTAGTCGAGCGCTAAAGTCCTCTTCAATGTTGTATAGAGCTGTAAAAGTCAGTCCTAGTTAATCAATCAGTAGCGAGCAAACATGGTCCTGTCTTATGCCGAAGGGGGATAGAGATAGATAGAGCGGGAGAGAGAAAGAGTGAGTGTGGGAGAGAGGTGGAGAGATAGATAGATAGATAGATAGATAGATAGATAGATAGATAGATAGATAGATAGATAGATAGATAGATAGATAGATAGATAGATAGATAGATGCTCTGTACACAGCCAGCGAATGGCAGGGCTAGGCTGTGCTCAAGGCTTTATGAATTGTGGTAAAACTGTGCTTGCAGACTAGGGGAGGGAAATAGAGAGAGGGGGGCAGGGGGGGGGGGCAGGGGAGCAGGGGAAATGAGAGAGGGAGTAGAGGAGACAGAAAGAGAGAGAGAGAGAAAGAGAATGAGAGAGAGAGAGGGAGAGAGGGGAGAAGAGGCTTGGGTGTATCATGTCATTAGGTGACCCAGTTCTTAGAGTCTCCAGAAACCAACTTTGATATGTTGAACATGCAAATAAAACATAATGAGTGGGAAGAGGCCAGCTTTGCTAGGCAAGGTGACTGCACTCTGCAACGAGAGGATCGGTGAAAGGCAGGGAGAGATGGGGGTAAGATGGGCGCGAGATGAGTGGTATCAAGAGGGCGCGAATGCACCCCTCTTGGGGTTGATGATCGGTGATCAGTGGTATGATCATGCTGGAGTTTCTATGGTTATTCGTTTTCTTTCCTCTCCCTGTATCTTCCCAATCCT
This sequence comes from Strongylocentrotus droebachiensis, assembly GCA_035222895.1. Taxonomy (NCBI): domain Eukaryota; kingdom Metazoa; phylum Echinodermata; class Echinoidea; order Camarodonta; family Strongylocentrotidae; genus Strongylocentrotus; species Strongylocentrotus droebachiensis. The sequence continues at coordinate 82,544 of JAVYIG010001037.1, forward strand.
GTCATCCTCTTCATTCATCCACTCATTACCACCTCCATCATTTCTTTCATCCTCCCACTTCCCTCAAAATATCTCAAATATACTTGAATTGTGTGAATTTAGAACAACTGCAGAATGCACTAATTTGCAAATAACCCTAATTCTACCTGTAACTCAGAGGGCCTAACTCTGCCTTAACCCTACCCTCACCCTACCCTAACCCTAAACCTAATCCTATCTGTAATCCTATCCGTAATCCTGTCCGTAATCCTATCCGTAATCTTAACCATATATTGTAATGATGCCTGATGGTGAAGTCTGCTGTTAAGCCAAGGTTGTTTGTACTCCTTTATTGTATTCCTGTGTCCCTACATATTTCTAATCCCTCCTGATATATCATCTCCTATTAATATCCCAAATCTGAATGTTGTGATCGGTCATGGTTTGTGGATAGGGTAAGTTGTGACGCACATCACGATCCCGGTCAAGTACGGGACAATCTTAAGCCCCTCTTACGACACGACGGATGATAAATGGGCAGGCTTAAGGCCTGAGATGTCTTAATACAGGGATACAGGGTGATGTGATGAGCAGTCCATTATCATTCTACGTTCAATCAGGGCCCTGTTTCATGAAACTTAATATACATAACACGTTACAAGCTACTGTTATAAGCTACTGAAATCCTTGCTTCTGATTGGTTATCAGCAGATTTGTCATTGATTTTTGTAATTTGTCATTGAAAAAAGGCTTTGTGAAACGGGTCCCTGATTTGATAGTGAGGATCTAGGCACAGGCAGGGAAAAGGCATCATCAGTTCACCATGTTTACACGTGACGATGAAGAAACGTAGGTAGAATCGTAGAATGAGAACAAGCTTCAGCTTCATTCGTCGTCTATAAAGGGAAGGTTCTCAAAGAATAGGTCTCAAGATGAAGTCACATTGTAACACGAAGCGATGACTGAACACCCTCAATGTCTGCAAGGAGCCTCCCAAATGAAGGAGGCTCCCAAATGAAGGAGGCATGATTTTTTAAGTGAGGCCGATAACATGAACAGGTTGGAAAGAAGAAAACATGTTCTCTGATACGCTGATCTCCGTCTTCTGATATGGAAACAGCCTAGCAAATGAAAAGTACGTTTCTGAGAGAGAAGGTGATAACATGAACTTTGCAGAATACCTCTTTTCAGTAGATGCCTTTAATGTTATCTTCAGCTGATATGAACACCCCCATGTCTTCAGGTAGCCTCACAAATGTGTGGAGAATATTTCTGGGAGAGAATGATAACATGAAAAGGCCGATAAGAAATTCACATTCATTTTGGATGCTGTCACCATCTTATGTGAACACCTCCTTCCAATAGCCCAGAAAGTAGAGAGAGAAAATTGCTCTCTCTTCAGCTGATATGAACACCCCCATGTCTTCAAGTAGCCTCACAAGTGAATGGAGAATATTTCTGGGAGAGAATGATAACATGATAAGAAATTCGCATTCATTTTGGAAGCTGTCGCTATCTAATGTGAACACCTCCTTCCAATAGCCCAGAAAGTAGAGAAAGAGAGAGAAAATTTCTTGTATATAGAGTGATAACATGAACATATTGACTGGACAGCCATGTTTATTGTGATACTGCTTGCTGCATGTTATCTTCTGTCCTGTGGATGCCTCCTATGTCTGCAAGTAGTCATGCAAATGGATGGGCTGTATTTCTGAGAGATGACGATAGAAATAGGATGTCCAGAACCTTAGTCAGTTTCTGTGTGGAATGTAATTTTCCTCTGATGTGAACACCCCCATGTCTGCTAGTAGCCTAAAAAAACGAATGAGAAATATTTCCATTAGAGATTGAGACAATGTAATCAGGTGTACATGGATTTTGAGGGCATAAAAATCTGTCTTCACCTGATTTGAACACCCTCAACATTTACAAAAGTAGCTTCGCAAATTAAATGGGAATTGTTTGGAGAGAGAGTACATGTAATTTGAACATTTTTTACCTCAAATTCTTGTGTATTAGAACGCTATCTTCAGCTGATGTTAACACCCCATATCAGAAAGTAGCTTTATTTATGGGAAATGTGTCTGACAAATAGTTCTGTTGTGACTAAACATGTATTAACAAACAAAAAACATAAAAACCTAAAATAGTGCATGAAACACTGCCTTTACTTGATGTGAACACCCCCATGTCTGCAAGTAGCTAGACAATATGCAAGGGAATGTTTCTGATAGAGGGTGATAATGTGACCAGCTGCATGTGCCGCTATATAGGCTCAATGAGACCGAGAGGAGAGAAGAAAGAGTAGCAGTGGAGTGGTGGTGATGATGCGTGCAGATTGATAGAACGAGATGAGAGGGGCTCCTTTTGAGGTTGGGAGATAGATGGTGCGATAGAAGAAAAGAAAGGAGAAGAGGATGAGTTTTAAAGGAGGGGTGAGGGAACTATGGAAGGGAAGGAGTGATAGAAAGTAGAACATAGTCAAGTTTTGTATAGTGTATTCATTGTGGGAGATGTGAATACATAGTACCATTGTAAGGAAAGTGCGTATGTTTATTTAATCAGAACAAATGAGCTGGTAAGAAGGAAAAGAAAGAGGAGGAAGAGAGTGCGAAAAATATAAAATGGTAGTGCAGAGGAGCAGAGAAATACAGGAAAAAGGAGGAGGAGGAAAATATTGATATTGCAACAGAAAGAATTGGGATAAATTGGAGGAATGGTTCGTAAATTTTCAAGAAAATGATGTTCTGTAAAGAGAACAGTAAAAAAGTAATTATAATATGTATTACAATATTAAAGAAGCAATGATAGGGGATATTGTTTAGACATAGAGTTGATCAGAAAAATGGTAGATATAATGAAATTTCAAACAGAGACCGTCAAGGTTAAAAATGACAACTGAAGTGGGGAGCGTGGGGGGGGGGGGGGGGAGAAACATGCATGAATTGGAACATCCATTAGATATATCTCCCCTAAAACCTTGGTGATTTGAAAACATCTTGTCCAAATCAGGTTTGGAAATTGGTGCGAATGAAAAGCGCTCTGTGTGAAATGAATGCCTGAAGGTTGCTTAAGAGAGGAACAAGCAGAGCCCCACAAATTAAACTCATCATCGGGGGAATAAGGTGTCCACTTGTTTGCGAAAATTTGATGAGAAATCCATGTGCGAGGCAGACCGCCAAGGAGAGTCTTGGCGGTCGTTTCCCCCCCATTACACGGGATGGCGACGTGTTCTTGTTGTGGTAAACAAATCTATCGAACCTTGTTATCAATTTCTCGAGGCCTCTTTCCCAACTCATTCGGAAACTAGAATTTGAAGTACAGGCATGTACGTACCAGTTATAGTTCAATTTTCCTGAAGTTTCCCTCGTTTTGGCCTGTCTTTCTTCATTGTTGCTCTGACTCTTCAGTCAGAAACTAGAATATGAAGTGCAGGCATGTCCCATCTATAAGTTTGAGGGTTTTTTCCTTCAAATTTATCTCATTCTTTGTCTCACATTTCCCTCATTTTTCTCCCATCTTTAGACCCTGATTATTTGAAGTACAGGCATGCTATGTTTTTCCTAAGTTTTCCTCATTGTTTCATCTTACATTTTACTTTGTCAGTCATCTTTGTTGCACCGCCTCGATCTTCAGCATTCTTGATCTTTGCTACATTTTCCACCTCTCTCTTCCCCATCTCTATCCCTCTAGAGAGAAGAGAATATACAATAACACTGAGTACATACATGTATAAAAGCCTATGAATAAACCATTCGATTTATACAGTCCAAATCAAATCAAGTTTGTTTGTGGCGGCCTACAGACACTTTTGTAGTGGATTACTTTCAAAGTAAGAGTAGCTCCCAGGCAATTTCATGTTTTTCATGTTTCTAAAGTGGTGCAATGAACATAATTTCCGCCTTATATCCATCCTCCTTGTGAGTTCAAAAGAAAAGGTACATATTTTGCCAATTTTGTCGTAATCATAAAGAACGGGTGGAGAAAAATCAAAACAGTAACTTTACCAGCATATTGTATGGATGTTGTCCCATCACTACCAAAAGTGTCATCCTTTTGTCTATTTTAAAAGTACTGTTATTGTAATGAATTCATTAGATTGATAAATCTGTTTTCCAAGACAGTTATAATTTTGAAGAGATAACAACACAAAGCCTGAGGGATCATCAAATTGACATGTGACTGTATTAGAGCCGACATATATAGGAGGGGGAGATAAAGGTGCGAGAGTAATTTTTTTTAAAGATAGATGTGTAGTGTTAAATGTCTGTTTTACAATCATTTGAGATTATTTAAGCATCATGGTTGCCATTTCTATCCTTTAAGTCATTCTGGTCATGACCTCTTGCAATATACTCCTTTCTTCTAGAGATAAGATCATGAAGTGTGTCCTTTTTTTCGTCACACTATCTGCCCTTCATGGAACATTCATGAACATGCGAGCCTGATGTTAACATCTTCATGCATGTTCCTGTCATGGCCTCTATCTTATCACGATAAGGGCCCTCCCCATATTTAATTAGTATCGCATTGACCTCTATTCTTCCCCAAGCCTTTATATGCTCAAGATTGCATGGGCTACTCACTCACAAATATGCAATGGTCTCACATCAATAGAACTAACGTAATTGCTCCAAAATTGGCACCCTTCATGTCCACATCCATTAGTTTTTGTCTCCTTTCATCTTTTCTTTTCCTATCTCTCTCTCTCTCTCTCTCTCTCTCTCTCTCTCTCTCTCTTTCTCTCTTTCCTTTGCCATTCCTCTGCCGCAATAATAACTTTGAATATGCCTTTTAAACAAATGATATAGGATTTTTTTTATTTTTATTTTAAATCTTTTCATTATTATTATTATTATTATTTATTTTTTTATGGGGGGGGGGGGAGGGGGGGGGGGGGGGGTCTCCAACTTATAGGTTCTAACTGACCATGGACTTACATGACTTGACACTAACAAAAAAAGTTTATTGAGTCGGCCTAAATTGGCTTGACAATGAGCCTTGCAGCTACAGTTTGGGGGCTACATGGATGTGCTCTGTAAGTTTAATGGTAGTCTAGTTTGTATAGTCCAGATCTTATGTACGACTGACAATGATTGACAAGTATTTGTGCTTCAAACCTGACTAAATCTGCATCTTTGCGACACTGACAGGCAACAAAAAGACAATTCGCAACATTTTGTACAGCCCATGGAGAGAGAGAGAGAGAGTTTGTAAGAATGTGTCAGTGGCTGAATAGCAAGCAAGCATTCATGCTTCACTGGATGGAAACGGAATCGGAATCGGAATTGTGAGAGACATAAGTGTTGATCTTCCTTCTCTTTATTTCTTTTCGATTATGCCTCAATGAATGCTTCCCTCTATATTTATATTGTGATTGCTCTTATCCCCGCAAGACTGGTAAAGGTAATTATCGCTTGAGGAACAGTCTGACACCTCATCTTGGTATCATGTTGAGCGCGTTCTCATTGGGGGGCAATACTAGTTCAAAAGGGGAATCAGTTCACTTTAAAGATAAACTTGAGTTCTGGTTAAAAAAAAGAAAATGAATTCTCACAGAATCAAACAAAACTTACACTGAATGTTCAAGATTACAAATAAATGTCATTTGCCAAACGATTTTGGTAGAAAATGTATACTGGCTGAGTAATGAGCATAGAAAGATAAGGAAATCAAGGTAAGTAGCCCTGACACCATTTGTGCAGTCCCATATACATATTTCTGTGTACAGTGCTTGTTACTTTACCAAGACTGGGCCAAATTTATTATGATTTTGATGACTCCAGAACCTTGCAGTACACACCAATACTTGCATGCTACATGATCAACTGTTTCTGATCCATTCCACACCTTTTCTTTCACAATGCAATCGCATGACCAGAACTCAACTTTATCTTTAAAATGATGAGAACATTGAAATCAGCAGAAACATCAAATTATTGTTACATAAAAAAAATGGCCAATGTGTAGGTATACAGTATTGACTTCTTGTCTCACGCAAGCAAAATAGATAAATTACCATTCATTATTAATTCAAAAAAATGTACACATGAATCTCAATTACTTTATTTTTAACCATATGCTGTAGAAGAATAACAAATTCTCAAGATATTTCTTGAGGCAAATACAGATGTAAAGCTCACTCACTTTGATAAAGAATGTGCTTTTTGAGATGGTGATAGCATTTTAGATGTGTGTGAACAGGCTTAGGAGGGACCTAGAAAGTTTTGACTTATCAAGAAATTAAAGAGTTGCTTTCTTTCTTTCTTCGTCATGAAAAAACAAACACACGCCTAGTAGTTAAACAGGAAGAAGAGGACGAGAAATTACTGGCTGTGAAAAAGTCATTGACACCTGCGTTTTATATTAAATGGGAAAAACAATGAGGTGATAGAAAATAATAGGTGTGCAGAACACGGGGGAAGATATGTGATTACGAGTGCAATTTAAAGACGAAGGAGTATGAAGATAGAGCATCATGTACATGCAAGGCCCTCTGGATATTTATTTGTTTGACTTTGACTTTCATCTCTAGCTTAATGGCAGAGAAGACCTTTGGGGGTTTTCCTCCCCAAGAAAAGTCATCTCAGAAATGACAGTATATGGCCCCTATTGCCCTACAAATAACCATTATTCTCGCATCCCAGTCCATCCAGGCAATTTAAACCATCTCATGTCGGAGGAGGAGAAGAAGATGGTCACATACATCAGCGCAGGCCTCCCCCTCCCTCGACATCTCGAGGATAATGAAAAACAAATATTTCAGGCTTTGTTTCAATAATGAGGCTCATAAAATTGGCGGTGGCATTTCTCCTCCGTGAAAGGGTCACAGATATGATACGACGATAGATCTAGAAGCGGTGCGTATCCACGGAAAGGTCAATCGTATTCTGTCTCTACCCACATTGAGATCTCATATTTCTAACTCCATCTAGCAGCCTTTTCACACACAGCTAAAATTCTATAAACATGACTAGTATAAACGTGTTTCGAACGTGTTTAAACTAATCACGAGCCTTTCACACACAGAAATTTTGGTGCGATCGTTAATCGTTTCGTGATTAACTACTGCTCGTAAAATGCGCAGTAGTGCCATTGCGCATTGAAGGTCATGTCACATCAATCAAAGCGCACGCTCCATCCAGTTTAAACACGTCTGAAACACGTTTAAACATGAATAACCTTTCACACACAAAATGTCAAGCTCACTAGATACGAACTTCTTATCTGCAGCCTGCTTTTAGGGGAGATGGATCGCGACTTCGTATCTATCCCAACATCGTATAAACGATGTTCACACTGGGAAATTTTGTCTATAAACATGTTTAAAACTTTACGATGATTCTAATCATCTCTAGATACGATGAATTTTAGCTGTGTGTGAAAAGGCTGTAGGTAATTGTGGTTGTATATTGGTTCAAATATATAAAATACCCATTTCCATCTGTCAACTCTTTCCTCTTTACTTGATTGATGGTAGGTATTAACGGCAGACTTTTGTATTTGTTTTGACATTTTGTGGGGGTTGCCCTATAAAACATAATCGCCTTAGAAGCTAAATAATCCAAATAGATTTTCATTAATTTGTGATATGTAATTGCATTGTTGCCATAGCAACGATGTTGGTGCTTTAATGTAATTGGGTCTAAGAAGGTCACTTGGGATTAAACGAAGATTTTCATTCTCATGAATTACAGATTTCAGTCATTTACATTATATTTGTGATTTTTAATTGCATTGTTGCCGTAGCAACCATGTTGGTGCTTTATTTAAATTCATCTTCAAAAAGGCCACTGGGGATCAAACTAAGATGTTTATTCTCATGAATTGCAGATTTCAGTCATTTACATTATATTTAAGTTATTTTACAGATAGTCAGATACGATTGTAAAGAGGGCACTTGCATGTTTTAATTAAGAGAATATTGTATGCTTCGAGCCCAAAAGATATTTTTCAGCAAAATTGTATCACTTTCCACCTTTTGAAGATGTTAATTAGCAGACAAAAAATAAGTGATGGACATCTTGAATCACTGCTGTATATGAACACCTTGAGATGATTTTTTTTTTAATCTTAAATTTTTATTAAAGCAATGCCATTGAGGGCTGTGAAAATCATCCTTGAAACAGGGCTTGAAATTATATTCAATCTCCTCTCCCCTTTTGAGCACCAATTCTCAATGATTAATGAAGCTTTCACATATTTTGGTAAAAATGCAATCATTTTTGTATTACTCATACAATGTTAACTAATTAAACCTTGGAGCAACTCCAGTGATCGACTTCTGATTGAATGGCCGCCATCCATTGCATCATTCCAACTTTCCTGGCTTGGTATTGATCAAGCAGCTGGTCTAGCTCATTCATATGCAGATGACCGCCAAGTTACATTTCCCTATATTAATTTACATCTTTAGCAGCACCCAAACATTTTCATTACTGCTGCAAGTCCCGGTGAATGCAAGCGGTGGTGACTCATTCAATAATTCAGTGATTTTCACGGCGTGCATTGATTTCGTTGACGTTGTAACCGGCATAATGTTCCACAGCATGTTACAAATAGCAGAGCTTGTGGTATCGCTTGACTCACCGAGGAAACGTGTGAAAAAATCATTAAAAATATCCTGTAACATTGCTTGAATCATCCAATTTGAGATTCGGCATGTCTCCAGGCTCGACGTGATCAGTAATTATCGTGAATCCGTACAACTGATACGTTTTCTCGTTAACATTTAGCAGAGCAATGTACCTGGATACTCATGGGATATGCATTAAAACATATATTTTCAGATTGAGTTAAATACGTCGCTTCTTATTACCTTTAGCAATACTTTTGAAACATAATGTATAACTGCTGCAGCCAGAGGACTGATATTTTCCTGTCTTGAACTACATGTAGCTAGGTTTTCTTTGATGTTTCTCAATTACTTTGAGGCACTTTGTTTCACAATGTAATCACACGACCAGTACTTAGCTATCTTTAAAGAGAAGGTTGAGTTCTGGGAAGAGGTGAAAAATAATTTGTGAGCGTTATCATTGTTATTATGCAAGTGTGGAAGAACATCAGATAAAACATGTTCCCTGAAAAGCATGGTTCTTCAAATGCATTCATATTCTAAATATGTCATGTAACATCGTAAATATCGAGACAGATTTTTACACCACATGTTAGTGTAGTCCCATATACATCTTTCTGTGTACAGTGTTTGTAACTTTACCAAGACTTGGCCAAATTTCTTATCATTTTGATAATTCCAGAACCTTACAATACACACAAATACTTATATACCATATGATCAACTTTTTCTGGTCGATTCCTCACCGTTTCTTTCACAATGCAATATTGCATGACCAGAGCTCAACATCATCTTTAAAAGCAGACAACACGCTTATGTTCAGTAATGTCCCATGATAGAATGTGAAGCCTAGCACGACAGGAATGTGTCCAGCTCTCTCCTTGGGAAGGGGGACAGATGTTTATTGGTAGGGGGCAATGACTAGTCCAAGCAAACAAAACATCCATCACAGATCTCTATTCATGGGACTGAGCCGCAATAAACAACTCAGAGGGATGCCATTTGGTGGATGATAGCGAAAACTATCAATTAAAATGGGTCAAACGTTCGTTGATGATAGAAATTACCGTGAAATCTATTGCGCATTGCCTCTACGGAGGTTAATTCACATTAAGCATTTGTCTTTTTTCATGGCTCCAAGTCGTCCTCAGTCCTCAGAGCGGTTGAAGGATAAGTTTTTTCTTCTTCACTGATTCAAAAGTATGTTATAGTCTTTGATACAGATGGCAAAGTATGGTTTACAGTCACAGATGTGCCATTAAACCTACATTCATTTCCTTATTTCCCATGTCAAGGGAATACAGATGTATTTAAAAAGAAGTAGTCAACTTTAATATCACCAAGTTCAACCAAATTGACTATATAGCCTACCTAATCAAAGAATAAGAGAAACTGTAATACTTGTAAGGGATCTTGACGATGACATCTAAGAAGGTAACATTTTCAGATTGTGACCTAGAAGTCCTTTGATATCTAACATCACTTGTGAGTGACTTTCTAGAAATTCTTGAAATAGATGAGAAAGAGCTTGATGAATGCCAGGATTATGTTGCTCATGTCACATGATATACATCTACATCATATCACCTGACACATGTCTTCGTCACCTGACATGTCTACCTCTCTCTTATCACCTTAAACCAGGAATGACATTCTGAATGAAGTTATTCTGAGATAGATATTTCCTTTTCGGAGGCAGGAGAAAATCATCTGTTTAGAGCTGGAAGGGCATTTTCTTATGTAATTATAAACACAGAGCTGGCGCCTTTCTAGATCTCAGCAGATGAAATAAATGATCAAAGATGGTACTAAAAACCATAGATGCACCTGCATGTTTGCTTTGGGCGACTGATATATACCCTGATAGACAATTGCACTAAAATTAGATCAGCCTATTCAGATAAAATGAAGCATTTTCATTGGATTTGTTGTACAAACTTGATTTAGTGAAAATGTGGTTAGAAGATTGTAATGATTCAAGCATCATTGGCTATATCTGCCTAGTGTATACATGTGCCAAATATTGCATCCATCGTTAATACAGAGGCACACTTTGAAATATGAATCTGATAATACAATTATCTAAAAAGGATCATGATTGTCTGGGTTTACACAAACCATGCCGCCACCAAATCGTTATTAGCTGGGCTCGGTGTAAACACAATTACTGCGCAGCGCTGGCAGAGGTAAGCCGGGAGCCACGCGAGATCTGTCCTTTTACTGGAAATACCAAAATTGATCCTGTATTCCATCACCTAGATTGCTGGGAGAATGAGAAAACAAACATTGCCATTCAAATTCTATAATGGATGAAAGATGACATGGATCCAGAATAGATAAAACCTGGGGGGTGTTTCATAAAGCTATTCGTAAAGTTATGCATGACTTTACGAACGACTTGTATATGAAAAGCCAAATGGGATGCTCAATCATTATTTATTAAGTTGAACTGTGCAGATGTAGATTACCATTCTTATTATAACAACCATTTTTTATGCAAAGTATATTTTTTGCCATAATTTAATTGAGGTTATTGGAAATATCAGAAAAAACTTTGGGCATCCTATCTGGCACTTCATATACAAGTCATTCGTAAAGTCATGCGTAACTTTACAAACTCTTTATGAAACACCCCCCAGGTCTGTAGAAAAAGGTTCCAAGACCACGAAGGCACTGTTTTCAAGAGTTTAGGTAAACATACCACTTTACAAAAAGTTAATAGAAATGTTCAACTTTTTGTGAGGGATGTACTCACTGTTGTTGGATACTGTACATCATTGGTAAGTGATTCAAACTTGCTAAAGAACATATTGAAGGACCATTCTGTAGATTTCATACCACAAGTGACAGAGGGTGTTGAACTGATGATCTTAGCCTAGAAAACCTTGTGTGACTTTGGGTCGTATTACGCTCTGGAAATCGCGCTACAAACCCAGTCAGACCAAATTTATATCAAAGAGCAAGGTTTCCGCCTCTTTCGAAATTGGTACGGAGAAATTGTTTCAGTGTATATCACATTGGCGTAATATCTCCCACTACAACATAAACAACAGTCGTAACCCCCATTTCACAAATAGCCACAATGTCAATTATGGCCTTTTGTCCGTAACGAAAGTCAGGAGATTTGGATTTTGTCCGCAATGCATTTATTTGAACAAACAAAGCATATACCTCTCTTTATTTTTTACAATACAAATTCAGGTATGACGGTGTGTATTCATCATTTATTAATGTCAACGGGAGGTTTAGAGAGCCGTAATAGGTGAAGATACCTGGGTCATTCAGCTTCTGACGTCCCTTTCCACAGATCAGAGGGCACCGCCAAATACCGCCCCCATTTCAGCAGTGCAGATACCCACAAACATTGACAAAAATGAAACAAAGATCCATCATTTTCATTTGAAAGTATGCCTCAATTTGAACCTGCATGATAAGAGTATAGTAGTGGAGTTTATGTTTTGAGCGATGATCCAATTTTCTGCTAGCTCAGCTTGAAGTTTTTGAAGTTCTTGAAGATACAGGAATGAAAGGTCATGTGACATTCATTTGACAGCAGTTAGAATAATGATATTTAGTCTACAATAGAATGTGCCAAGCATCTTAAAAACTGTTTTCATAAACTATGTAAACGGCGAATTGTTTGCTTGAAGAGTTCAAGCCAGAAATGTCATGTACACTTGTAAAAGTAAAACTATCTTCTGGTTCTTAGCCAGCAAAGTGCTTATATTTAACATCTAACCTTGCTACTACTACTACTCAATCCCTCTTCTGATGCAATGATAATGAGTTTCGCTGCAGCTCTATTATTTATGCAATACGCTATGACAGAGTGATGGAAAGAGGTATTATGAGGGATAGTTCATAAGTACTTCATACATAATTCTAACTACTTTTCATTTCAATGTTAGAAGAATTCATTCCGCTTTCAAGAGAGACTCCAGATTCAAGATGAATCTCGATCTTGAAGTACTTCATACATAATTCTAATTACTTTTCATTTCAATGTTAGAAATCTTTTTATTCCGCTTGATCTCGGGTTCGATCACCTTGCATCAATGTTCCATGGTATCCAGGTATAGATAGATACCTACCTGGATACCGGTGATACAGATGCCCTCATAAAGTATTCATAGGGGTAATCATTGACCTCATCAAGAGAAATTCAGTACTTGGGACCTAATATTCACTAAGTATAGGTCCCTTTATTGCTCCCTAGCAGTAATTGATGGTGTCGTAGCTCTGTACGAGTTGCCACACAATTATCAGCCTACCGTATTCAGGGTGAAATCAGTTTGGAGGACTCAATTTTCACTTCTAGCGTTAAATAATCTTTTTTCATTTATTTCTGTTCCTCTGTTGCTATCTCCCTCTGTCCTTCTCTCTTTCTTTCTCTCTCTCTCTCTCTCTCTCTATCTCTCACTATCTCTCTATCTCTCTCTTTCTCTTTCTCTCTTTCTCTCTCTCTCTCTCTCTCTCTCACTCTCTCTCACTTTCACTCTCTCTCTCTCACACCCCTTTCCCTCTTTCTTTTAGAAGCTTAATTATTTCTATATTTGTCACCATACCTGAGTAGCAAAGTCATATTATTATCACCCTCTGTCCCTTCCCATTCTTTACCACTCATTTCTCTCTCAATCCTTTCTTTCAGGTTCTAACTTTTGTCATTTTATTTCTTCAAGACATGATAATCACTCACCAAAGTAGTTTTTATCCTCAGTCTCCTCCAGTGCAATTTAATATATATTTACGAGATGTGATTGAGTGCTATCCTAATGAGAGTTGCAGGAACACAAAATACAACATGTAGATGTGATGGATTTAACTCATCAGTATGCAACTAATATTTCATTTGGCCGACACGAAGCTGAAGGAGATTATGGCATTATGCATGAAGGTAGCCTCCGCTCTTACGGCATGCATCATTTCACAATATAAATGGCTGGAAACCATATTTCGATGTGACCCGTTCCCCTGTATTTTGAAAGGGAAAAGCAATCAAAATCAGAGGGTAATGCCTCCCTAGGTTATTTTGTGTGATTGATTTTTGGCCCTGAATTATGGACTGCAGATTTAGTTGGCGTTTTCTTGTCTCGTTCTACATTTTCTTTCTCTATTTCTGTGGATTTGCAAGCTATATTCTACATTTGCTTGATATTCACTGAATTAATCATCCTTCCAAAGATATTTGTATTAATGTTCATGAACATGGAGGTCATTGAATTCTATTTTTAAAGTTGATGCAATATATCATTGAGAAGTTTCAGTAATAGATTTATGTGTGAGTGAGTCTCTATGGAATTTTGGATCATTATGATCATAATACGAATGTCTAGGATGGTTATGATGATGGTGATGATGATGATGATGATGCTTATGATGATGATGATGATGATAACGCTGCTGCTGCTGCTGCTGATGATGATGATGATGACAATAATGATGAGGAAGAGGAGGATGCTCATGACAGTGATCATAACACATATCCTAATGCTAGTCATGGTTTTATGATGATTGTAATCTTAGTGGGGAGCCTATCGATATTGATGAAAATCTTGATGATGGTTGTGTTGATGATAAGTGTTACAACTACATGTACCATGATAAACCTGAAATCATTGTTTCGCGTTCACAAAAATAATGACAATCTCCCTTATTCTCTCACCTTACAGCACCACCGGTCATCACACTTGGTCTGACTGACGAGGGTGGTATAGATGAAGGCGCTGCAACGTTCTTCTGCAAGGCAACAGGCGACCCCGCCCCGACTTTCGAATGGTACAGGAACAAGAAGAAGGTGCGCGGTCTGCGTTACCAGATCGTCGACACGGATGGAGGGTCGGTGCTGAGGATAACGCCCCTTCGGCTTGACCGAGACAATGACCAGTCGGTGGTATGTGAGGCAAGCAACGATGATGGGACAGCCACGACACAGGCTAGGCTGATCGTCACCCAAGGTAAGAGTCTGAATAGGGATTATATTGAGCAACTTTGTGACAAAATTAATAAAATAGATAGAGAGGAAGAAAGATGAAAAACAAATAGGGCCTACTTATGGAGTAAATAAATATGACACAAGGGACATCCGTTTATCCCTTTCCGTATTAACGGACCATACTTGTCTGCTACAGGATAGTACATCTAGCATGGTGACCCAATGATGAACTACGTTCCCTTAATGAGGTGTTATGGCTAGATCCGACCGGCCCCCTTCTAATTAAATCGAACCTTATTGACATGCAGCCTTTTAGCGTCACTATTAAAGCACTCATATTGGCCACCATGAATATCTTTTTCGATATGCCACCTATATTATGGCTTCATTTTGTGAGGGAAAAAAGGTGGATTAAAAATGGTGTCATAAACCTGTTTGCCCTGGGTATACATGATGTGAGTTGGGGCAGATGAATATAGATGACTCATGAGAGTTAATCCTATTGTGCAATTCTTTTATTCATATTTCAAATGATGTGGGTTTGTGAAGGAATTGGCAGCTGCTGAGTTTGTCAATGTGAAATTACATTTTTAGGTACCCATTGAGAGGAAACTTTTAATTCCCACACAACTTTTTTGTCTCCTTCAGCCCTTCTTTGACAATAAAGCATAGAACCTTTCTTCAATGTACAGAACTTTTTTTTCAATGCACAGAACCCTTTTTCAATGCACAGATGGTGTTGAGTTTGATGATGCTCTCATGTTTGGTTAATAACTAATCCTCCTTTTTTTATAATTTGAGTTCTTAACTTTTCACTACCCATTTTCATCGTGATCCAAACCTGATTTTCGCTGTAAGAATACCATGCAGTTTCATAATGATGAGTAGTAAGAAAACCAAATTGCACATTTTAGTTAGGATATCAATGCAATATTGAAACAGAATTGGCTTATTTGTTAATGAATACTTGAACCATCCTTCAAGTTTCCTTTCTTCCAAACAAATTTTTCAGTAGAGCCTCCAGAAAGAACAAAATATCAGCATTCATTCAGCCAACCTATTTTGTTCAGGGGCATTGGTAAAGAAGAGGGGAGGGGTGCATTTAATGGAATGTTCTTGCCTATTTGATATTGTGTATATTGCGTGATATGAAGGTTTGCGGGTACGTAGGGCTGCAGGGACAAAATTGATTTCTCCATTGAGGGTGAGCATGAAATTGGGTTATTCAAATGGTGGCCTAGTTCTTAGGGTCTATATTGTGTACTGAACATGCTCTTCGGGCCAAATAGATTAGCGGCATCCGTACTTCATTCATGGAATATAATTTTTTGTGAAGGTATATAGGTGTTTGTCATTTTCAATGTTCCATTAGTATTCAGTTTGTGAGAGAGAAACTGGTGTATTACGAAATGAGAAGTTGGTATTTCCTTTTCTAATATCTTTTACATGTTGCGTACTGTTAATGTGATAAAATATATATATATATATATATTTTTTTTTTTTTTTTTTGAGAAAAAATGTTGAGTCTTTCAATTGGTCAGGCTCTCTGTCTCTTCCTTGCCTCTCAATATCTCTCTCTCTCTCTCTGTCTCTCTCTCTCTCTTTCTTGCTCTCTCTCTCTCTATCTCTTCTGTCTTTCTCTCTCTGTCTCTCTCTCTCTGTCTGTCTGTCTGTCTCTCTCTCTCTCTCTGTCTGTCTGTCTCTCTCTCTCTCTCTCTCTCTCTCTCTTTCTCTGTCTCTCTCCCTCTATCTCTGTCTCTCTCCCTCTATCTCTCTCTCTATCTCTCTCTCTATCTCTCTCTCTCTCTATCTCTTTCTCTCTTTGCATTTTGGATATACTGGTAGTTATTATGATCAAACTTGTTTACTACAATACCTGTTTACCAAAGCAGACACAACACCGGTGCCACGACGCCCCCTTTGTTACCTCACAAGATATCCATAGGTGAATCAGCATGGAAAACACAATTGGTGTCTGTTTTTTTTTACAGTACTTACTAAAAATTGAGGAACATGATATTCAAAAGAAAAAGAAGGAAAATGGGATGTAATTGAGCAGATAGTTGCATGGTCCATCGACGGAGCAGATCGAAGGCATCCAAGGCGGAAAAACATGTTTTTAATTGGGAGTCACGCTGGGTACGTGAACCAAAGAAAGCATACAGGGTGATTGATACACCTCTCAATGCCATGTGATATCTCCTTCATTCAAAATCCGTCTCATAAATCCAAAGATTCAGAGTTCAGTTCAGTCAGGCAGCATTTCTGAGAAGATTGAAAATCAATCATAGAAGTAGATTTAATTCAAAATATTGAAGATGGGGTTTATATAGGCCTATATTTGATGACGTGATTATGGTGTGGTGACATTTAAACCTTGCTTTTGAAATTCATTCAATTTTAAATCAAGACTGGATATTCCATTGGCATTTTTTGTTCTCAAACTTGAACAGTTTCCTTATTAAGTTGGACAATATTTGAATATTCTAATGAATAATCATTTCACAATTGTCATCGTTTGGCACTAAACACAGGTTTCTATTGTAAGAATCTAGAACACCCCTCTTGGTGTAACCAATGTAGTTGCATAACCAGAAACCCAAGTGTTCGTAGTATTGAAGCCACCCTCGAAGGCTGTCAACTTTTGATTGATATTTAGAGAAATATGCAACTAATGGCACTGGCACAAAATATATGATTTTGTTTGTTGTTGTTGCATTTGAGACAGAATTAAATCATTGCCTGAGTATCTAAGCAAATATAGTGTCATAAGAACCCATTCAGTTGTTACTGATGTGCAGCAATTACTGTTGCTCATAGCATTGGCAATTTGCTTGTACCAGGAAGCGGATTCAAGACCAAATTAAAAAGGGGACAAATATTGTGGTCGATGAAAACCCACAAGGCACAATTAGCTCATAGAACAATATTATTCATCTGTAATATTTTAGAATCGGACTACTTCCTGTGAGCTGAAAAGAGTGTTACAGTCTTTTCTCGATTACATTATATATTCTTCTTTCTTTCCTTTCACCGCACTGAGTTGCTGGAATTTAGTGTCTTTGATGTAACAAAAAAGGAAGAAAAACAAAACACACAAAACTTGAGCCACGATGGCCAAGTCCCTTGGAGAGGACTTAAAACCGTGGGTTCCCTGTTTGCTTACTTTAACCTGCAAACACATGCTTTCTTTAATAGCAGTCAGGTAAAACAAGCAAACCAAACAATTAACTAACAAAATTTCTTATACCTTTATAAACATAGTCATCTCAATAAGCTGACATAGCTTCCGGTAGTGCTTGGTATTTTTGTTTTAGATGTTTCATAAAGTTCTTTGATAAGCATGTTTGGACAATATCTTGTGCAGCAATATAAATGTTAATATCAAAGCAGTCTGCAAAAATGGATTTCCATTTCCAAATTAATTTGCTGCCCCATATAAGATCTCTATTGCACTCGCCTAGAAGGTTGCAGTGGTAGTACCCATACGTTATTAAAATCATTTATACGATAAGCTATTTTATTAGATTCTCCAACAGGAGAGAGAAAAATAGATGAATTTGAAAATGGATTTGAAGACTTATCAGAGAGGGACATGAAGATCTCAATTGCATTTGCTGAGAAGGTTGCAGTGGCAGTATCCATACGTTATTAAAATCATTTCGATAACTGGCTCTTTTATTTAATTTTCCAGCAGGAGAGAGAGAGAAAATAGATGAATTTGAAAATGGATTTGAAGACTTATCAGAGAGGGACATGAAGATCTCAATTGCATTTGCTGAGAGGGTTGCAGTGGCAGTATCCATACCCTATTAAAATCATTACGATAAGCTACTCTTTTATTAGATTCTCCAGCAGGAGAGAGAGAGAAAAGAGATGAATTTGAAAATGGATCTGAAGACTTATCAGAGAGGGACATGAAGATCTCAATTGCATTTGCTGAGAGGGTTGCAGTGGCAGTATCCATACCCTATTAAAATCGTTATGATAAGCTACTCTTTTATTAGATTCTCCAACAGGAGAGAGAGAGAAAAAAGAGATGAATTTAAAAATGGATTTGAAGGTTTATTGGAGAGGGACATGAATGCCCTTGTTTTTGGATTAAGGGATTAGGACTGTAATCGAGAGGCTTGTGTCTTTGAAATCCCAAGTCTGACACCCGGGTCAATGTTGTTCAGTAAGCTGGTAACGGTCGACGACTTCATTGAGGACCACGTCTGCAGGAGCAGTCTGGGGCCATGCACCACGGCGCCAGAAGTGGAGTCTAAGTTCATTGTCATAATCGGCTTTAGTTCCCTGTTTGTATAGGGGTTTGCTGGCTCGGATTTGCAGGGGTAATTATGTTGCAAGTCTGGACCAAGAGAACCCACCAAGATGCAGACTTGTTGACAGGTTGCTACAATGGACTTTGATTACAACCATTACCATTTTGACAATCTTTTTCTTTGATGCACGAATCTGCTCCAAAGGGCAACTCTTCATGGTCTGTAGGTCAAGTGTATTTTGAATTTGTTTTGTTTGAGCAGGCCTAATTTTGCAGTGAAAGAAAGGATATATGTCAGTCTCTATGAAAACAGACCACAATAGAGAATTAGGTTGATATTTTCATAATATGATTAGGGTTTGTAAACTTGTAAAGAAGCTTTCAGCAAGTCAGATACACATACAGGTATTCTGTGAGTCTGTTTAAGTAAACAAAGTATGCTTTAAAATTGTAGAGTTTAACTGTCTTGAACATCAGAAAGACTACAGACTTGAATTATGAATATTTCTCATACGTCAAGTAAAGAACAGGGTTGGGGATTGCTGAAGGCATATTGAGATGTCATTTATTTCCAAATTTAGAACTAGGACAACTCTTTTAGGACATAAACTTTTCAAATAACTCAAGGAACTTTATACTACATTTTTTTGCTTCACCTGTTCAGGTACTTTTTTTTGAGAATATAAAAGGGACTTATTGTGAGAGATCAAGCCTGCAAGTAAAGTCAAAATGCAGAAAACAAAATGGCTTTTTGTTTGGTCTCATGTCAAGTACTTTAGAGAAAATCATTTTCTTTGTTGAGTGTTCTAATAAAATCAGCTCAGACTGCTTTACTTATCCACTTAAGCAGAAAATATCCAGTATTTTAATAGTATTTCTTCTCACAAATCTAAAACTTAATTTTTCTATAGAAGGAGGTGCAAATAGCGAAATGTGTGCGAAGCAGAGGTTTGCAATTCTACAATTGTCAAAAACACTAGCTTACCACCCGAAGTCAAGGTTGCTTACGATGGATGTCAAAATGGAGGGATAGTAAGTGACAGAGAATGGAAGAAAGGAAGAGAGAGAGAAAGAGGTGAAAGAAAAAATAAGGGAATCTATGAATAAGAATGCAATAGAGAGAGAAGAATCAGAGGGTATATTGCATGTTGACGTAAAGCAAAGGGCCTGACTATAGTTTAATATTGTGTCTCCTTTGAAATCATCCAGATTATTTCTTCTCCTCCTCTCTTCACCGTTTCTGTTTTCATTTCTCTCCTCGTATTTTGGTGTCAAAGTCACAGCACTTTTCTTGGCTTTTCACCTGTCTCTTGCATTACTACGCTCTCTCGCACTCATATTTGAGGATTTTTCCACAAATCCCCCCCCCCCCTTGTTTTGACGTGAAGTCGAGATCGTGCAGTGTTGTCCTATAGACTGGTACAATGTTATTTTGCCTCCCGTCCATGCATGCCTTGATCTGTCTGCCTAGTATGTATATATTTCCATACCACTTTCAGATCAGAGAATTAATTATGTATTTTCAACACAATCATGTGATTGGGGTGGATTCACAATGAACAGCGCCCCCGCAGGCAAGCCGTGACAGGTCAATTTTTCAGCCTGTGGGGCGACATCTTTCAAGCGGTGCAGAGCAGTCAAACGCCAACCACCGATCAAAATGACCAAAGTGTTCCACACTGTGTTAATTCATTCAATGAGATTGATTGCTGTTCAGATATCAGCACATGTTTTTATATTGAATTTGAATGTCAAAACCCACCCATCGATCGATTCTGACTGAAATATTGGCCTTATATTTCGGACCTTATTATTGGCCTTATTATAAATCAATAGAACTTATCCTCCTTTTTTGCCATAAAGTGACCAAAAATCCCTTATAGTTGCTGATGGGGGTTAATTTGACCACTTTTTTTTAGCATCAGGGCACATTTGTTCACAGAATAGGCCCATCAAATCTCCTTTGGAAAATTGACCCCTGACCAAAAGTGACCATAATGACCATAAAAATTATCAAACAGATGTGAGTAGGGTGAATAAGATTGATATTTTTGGAATGGCTAAACATTTTACATCCCCAGCAAAAATTGTATTTACATCCATCAGACACCACATCAATATTGTAATTCAAATGGCAGCTTCCATGGGACAATAGCTAGCAAGGAAACTGCAAACTTTGGAGAGACTGTTTTCTTGGCTATGTAATTTCAAGATTTGTAAACAGGCTGACACACACACAGTTTTGAATAAGGTTATCTTGAATAAGGTTATCAGCTGACGTTTGTTGGGTTTACTTTTATTCTCCTATGAGTATTAAAGGTATTATCCCTCTTTGGATTCTGAGCCATCATTAATCCAACTGAAGTCCCATTTTCACCTAGCTATATAAAGGGGTAGGAATTGCAAATGGTGTTCCGAGAGATGATCAGGATATAGAGGCTCATGTCTCATTACGTTTTGTTGCCGAGATGATCCCTCTCACTCTCTCTCTTTCTCTCTCTCTCTCTCTTTCTCTCCCTCACTCTCTCTCTCTCTCTCTGGGATTCATAATGCAGTTTTACATATGTGATGCTTACCGTGAATCCTCCTCAAGGTGTCTGCTTATCTATCTGGGGATCATTTGCTTTGTTGAGAATAAAGATACTCATTATTATAACTGCTGTCTCTATGGTATCGTCCAAGAAGGCTCATGTGCGAGACTTCTCTCTTGCTACCTTTCTCTTTCTCTGTCTCATTTGTCATTTTTTATTTTCTTCTCGCTTCTCTCTTATTTACACCTCTCTTTTCTCCCTCTCTCTCTTTCTCTCTCCTCTTCTTCCCCTTTCTCTCCCTCTCTCTCCTCTCTCTTCCTCTCTCTCCCTCTCTCTCCTCTCTCCTCTCTCTTCCTCTCTCCTTCTCTCTCTCTTTCTCTCCACTCTCTCTCTCTCCCACCCCCTCTCTCTCTCCCACTCCCTCTCTCTCCCTCTCTCACCCTCTCTGACCCTCTCTCCCACCATCTTCCACGCTCTCCCACCATCTCCCACCCTCTCCCACCCTCTCCCACCCTCTCCCACCATCTCCCACCATCTCCCACCATCTCCCACCATCTCCCACCATCTCCCACCATCTCCCACCTTCTCCCACCTTCTCCCACCCTCTCTCCCTTCTCTCTATCCCAATCCAACCCATTTTGCCCCAAGTTGCGAGTTGAGAAGGATTTTTTCCTCTCATCCCTTCGTGAGCCGGCATAAAAACAGCGAGCTGAAGCCGAAATAACACAGTGGCAGTTTCCATTCTCCTCTTGTCTGAAAAATTGGTTGGCTTTACATGGATGATTGGGATAAAGTCAGGATTATTTCTTGAGGGAAATGCACTGAAAGCCGATCAGGACTTGGGTGGGGGGGGGGGGGGAGTTTTCCCTGTACTTCTTTGACGATCATGTTGCACATATGTTTGAGCCGCAGGATGATTGGGAAATCTTTATTAAAGGTAATACAAAGTTTTGGGAAATTTCGAAAATTGGGTGGATAGTGAATCTTTACAATTTTGATATATTTTGATGCCCCTGTGGATGTATTATGAGCACTAAAAAAATTAGCCCCTAAAACACTTCTGTTTTCGAGAAAAATTGAATATAAAAATTTACCGGTGCTCCCGGTAAATTTTGATAAATTTCATATAGCGCCTACGGCCGTACAATGGTAGCTGCGACCATGAAAATCTCAGAATATGTAGTTAGGATACATAATTTCAAAACGGGAAGAGCTAATCGGTCGATTTTAGTCAAGAAACATTGTTTCATCGCTAAATTAATATCTTGACCTTGAGAGGGAGCTATACAACATAAAGAGTTCATTATTTTATAATTTCATAACTTTAGACTTGATTTCAACCGCGACAGCGATCAATGTATATTGTAGGAACGCATATGCTTCCAATATGTTAATTTGAACCAAATTCATGACCCCATACCAAAACTTTGTAATACCTTTAAGCCGAACCATCAAGAAGATGTAGTAACAACGGGATGTTCGGCAGCTGTTTGCTTATATCCTGCAGATTTTGCTTCTTGCACGTGATTCAAATGTACAAGTGTCATGTCTTCCTTTTGTGAATTCCCATGGTGGTTGAGATGTTTACCCAGTAGGAGGAGGGAGGTTGCTATTGGTGGATTCAGTTATGGAAAGATTCCTGATAATGAGCTCTTGGTAAATTCCTCGAGTGTTGGGGGGAGGAGTAAGGGAATGTTACAGAAACTTCAGAGGCTGTTTGTTTTTGTGTAATATGTTAATTAAAGAAGGATCTAACGTAGTTAGGGTTGAGTCCCTGATACTGTTCATGTAGACTTAATCTCTTCATCACTCCTTTTCTTGGCACTCCAAGCTGTCCCACAACTCCTTCCCTTCCCCTCATACTCCGTGGCCTTGGAAGGCCACATCGTCCATCCCCATCATCAAGGCTGACATGTAGCGCACTAAAGATGGTAAGCACCTTCATGGTCTCGGGTAACCCTGATCGATACCTGTGCTTGGCTTCCGCAAACATCCAGCCCCTCATATACGTCCAGTGTCCACCTCCGGAAGAGGGTATGAAGAAGCCAGTCATGCGCTATAGAGGTCAAGGGTCAATCTACCTTTGCCTCATTAGACTCCCAAACCAGTCATCTTGAGGATATCAGTGACACGGTCCACATTCAGTCTTTGACTCTGATGAAGGGATCTCGGGACATCCTCTTCAAGGCGGATGGTGATGCTTGGAGGTTCGATCTGCAGTCTCCATCTCAGGGCGCATTTGCATAGATGCTGTCAAAAACTGCAGGGGGGGGGGGAGATATGGGATGATAAGGGTTTAGCACTGTCTTGTTGCTTGCTTGCTTCAGGGCTAGACCTCGAGAATTCTCTGGGTTTCTGTTCATGTTAAAGCCTGTCTGTACTAGTTTGGCCAGGAGGGATTAGACCACCTAGCGTGGTCACTGACATGTGGCTATCTCATCAACTCAGCTCTCAATTAATATTTAGAAAAAGAGGATCATGGGGGATGAACGGGCACCGCTTAGGCATTGTTTTCTATATAGAGGGAGCAAGTAGCTACAAGTAGTACAGTGGGGCTTTAAGGAAAATGAATGTAATCTTCAATTATGATGTACTCAATGAAAATATGGAATGCGAGGTTGTTATTGATGAGATCTGTCATGTCTGCGAGGTGAGAAAAGTCCTATCGAGACTTTCCCACATCGAAATTCGATAGATTACCGAGGGATCACTTCCCCTTTGAAGATTATACATTAGTTAGATCTCTTGAATAATCTGTCTAGAATTCTGACCTCGATTATGTAGTAAGCACCTTAGGTATTGTAAGGCTTCATCGGCCGAATTTTTATCTTTTGTATCTAATAGCGGCCTTGGAAGAAAGCAACTCTCTGCAGTAAATACTCACTCTACTTTTCAATGAAAGTAGATAATATATTCATATCTGTCAAGTAAATATGATGTTTACAGGTGGGAAAAGAATGATGATTCATTTTCTTGTCAACTATACCCCAGAATGATAATAACAGGATTAAGAGTATGCAATGAACAATAAAAGGAATATTTTATATGAAGGCTCCGTGAGAACACTTTTTCGATCAATGAGCTTTTTCATTTATACCAGTATTTAAAATATGTGGATATTATTCTCCTTCAAAAAGATGTTTTTAAACTTGTCCTCAATAACATGGTCAATTAGTTCCTATTTTTGTCAAAATAGATGTACTTCTTTTTGTTCTGGGGTTGGTATTATTCAGGCAACTAGCTACAAGTAAACAAGGTTAGAAACATGTATATCACTGTCAGAATTGATCATAACAAATTCATCATGCCAGAAACCCTTTGATTTTCATTATTCCTGATAGATTGAATCGGGTAATCACAACAAAATTGGTTGGAATTCATCAAAGCTGGTACATCGACCCTATTTTTCAAAACCAAGTCTTGTTTTATAATGATGATTCACGTAACTGCAATTTACACTGCAAAGTACGAGAAATGTATTGACTCTCTTAAATAGTCATAGTTCAACGTTTTGCCCGCTTTTCATCGGGAGTCCTTTAGCCGCCTGACTTGTTTTGAATCGGCCACCGATATTGCTCTATATTCTGCCATTGTTCAGCCGGGGATTATCTTTGCTCTCTACAATAGGGGCTGCACGAAATCATATTTATTGAGTAAAGTGGCAAATATTGCTCTGGGAACTTCAAAGGGGGAATTGTGGCTCAAAGTTGAATAAGCATGGCATCTTGAAAATAGAGAATTTGAGTGTATCATTACCCATGGTAATTTCAACTATATATGTATTTCGTGTTTTCAACACAGAAAGCTGTGTACTTCTGCTTTCTGCCTTAAGTAATACATACATGTACATACTTGAAAAAATGGGGGAAGGGAGTGTTTTTAAGTTTTCAAGGGATTTAGAGACTGATGTAAAGAATTTGTATTTTCCATGTCAAATATTATGGGATTTGGCAGTTGTGTAATTTGGTTTCAATGTAGTTATGAATTGAAAGAGTGAGAAAGTAGGACGTGATGGACCGCAAATTGACAAAAACTTTTAAGTTTTGTTTGCCACTTATGGTGACCTCGAGCTTGATACTCAATTTGTACCTGCAATTACTTTCGTGGCATATCAGCTGGAACTTGTCCAGGAATTTGTCATATATCCTTTTCTTTTTCTTCTCCTGCTTTTATCAGAACTTTTACTCCACCTTTTCAGGTATGCTTAGTTCAGTGCCAGTCAGAAGTTTCATTGCAAAGTACATTTAATTCATGCCACACACTCAAAAGATGTCAAATGCAGAAAATGATTTTCATCTGGAGATGTTGTGGTCTAGTGGATACGTCACCGGACTGTGGATCACATGGTTCAGGGTTCAAGTCCCACTGCCGCACGAAAGTCCTTTGGCAAGACATCTATCTACATTTGCCACTCTCCACCCTGGTGTAGTAAATGGGTACCTGGTAGGAATTTATTCCTTGATTACTTGTAGATGCCTTAAGCTTCCCCTGTGAGGAATACATGCATAATGTAAATGTAACTATATGAATTATTTTATTTTTCAAACAAATTAAAAATAATTTAAATTATTTATTATTGTTATTGACTTTGTTGTTGTTGTAGTTATATAGACTTCATCACATGAACTTTATGAAGGCTTAAATATTACCAGAACTAGAGGGTATCAACTAAACATTGTCTTTTAAACATGTATTTGGGCCTATTCACCATATTCCCAAAGGAAAAATAAGGATATTCATTGCACAATGGTTTCCCCCGATACGGAGAGAAGCAGCAAATCATTTCTGAAATTCCAAGCATGTAACGGGCGCAATTAAATCGGAGCCAGTGTTTGTGAAGCCCATTCCCTAAAGAGGTTCCTACCTTTCTACACCTTTATACACGCAAGACAAATCTCGAGCTCTACCTAGCGATGCTGCGAGATAAAAAATCATCATGCGTGGCGAAGTGATTACGTGCAAGCGAGACATCACACGCTTCATCGCACACCGGCAAATCGTCTGCCTGTGGCAGCAGCAAAAGGCTGGGGCAGTGTGTGCGTTTACACGGCAGAGTGGCGGTGCTGCTGAAGAGTGTTTTGTAATTCATGAGGTGGAAATTTGTCTCATGAAGTTGTCATGGTAATGAGAAATAGGACTGTTAAATGGGTTGGAAAATGATATTTACTAGTAGGAAGAAAATCTTAGTTTTCAATTAGTCAAATAGAGTATACAAGATTAGGAACTGTATTGTTAAGGACTTGGTATAGACTGAAAGTATTGCTCAAACAATAAAAAGGGGCATATATTCAGTGGTGTATGAAATATTTGAAACATAATATAAGTTTTAGAAATGCAAATAGGGGGATCTATAGGAAAGAAAAGGTAGAAATTGAGAATCAAATGTATAAGATAAACATATCTAGAGACGTATGCTATATGAAAGATCGAGGTATTTGTAGGAAAAGAAATTCTACAATACAAGAGGGAAAAGATATAAAACAAGCAGTGCAACAAGAATACAAATGTAACTTGACCATTAGAGATGTGTAGGCATAACATGAAAACAGCATATATCAAGGAGAAGATGCTACAAATCAGTATAAAAAAAAACCTAAGCCATAATGGTGATTTTTCATGTCTGTTTGGAGCCAAATTGGCTTTTACCCGTATAAACATCTATGAAACCACTGCCGAGGAAATAATATTCATAGATCTCTTTTTCCCAGACTGCATCATAATGAGGCGGAATGGAGACATCAACATTGACAATGTCAAAGTTAAACTTTCTCCCTCTCTCTCTCCCTCTTCATCTACCACCACAAACCCCTCCTGTCTTCAGCTAGAAAATAAGAAACATTGGAATACTCTCTCAACACACTAACTTGCTGAAACATACTGCCAACAAATGTATTCATCATCATGCCGAAACACATTCCCACATTGTTCCCTCTCTGGCTATTTAGCGACCAGTAATGACCCCACAGTGACCACTAACGATTACCCGCTCTGCACTTGGTAATTATTCACTTCATTATATAGCTCCCTCGCTTGCCTGAAAGTAGACAAATTCAGCCATCTAATGGAGAGAGAATGTTTCTTTTTCTTTAAAAAATGATACAGGATTGAGGATTTATGCTTTGTGCCCTTGCAAACCCATGCACATAATTCATTTTTTTTATGGGTAAATGCGTGAGTTTGAGAGTGGACCGATATGTTCATGATGTGACAACGACTTTGTCTAGCCTCAAGAGCTTTTGTGATATATTTATCAAGAAATCTATTTTCCCCCTCATGTATTTCATGATTGATGTGGCATGTCTAAAATAGCGTGAGAGATCCTATAGATAGATTTATTCATACAACTCTGAGTTGTGTTCAAGGGAATGTATATAGTGAGTGCATATCATCAATAAAATGGAGATTTCAATATGTTTAGCACATATCCTATAGGAACACAACTGTTTCCAGAAAAATGCACGCAAGGACCTATTGTATGCCCATAGAAACCATGTTCAGATTACGTAATATGTCCTTTCAATAAGTGACGCATTTACAAAGCTATATATATATATATATATATATATATAGCTATAGAATTTGTAAAAGTAGTAGCTATCTTGCTTAGGAAGGATATCCCTTTTTACTTATTACTTTTTTTTTAATACTAAAAATATCATAGGTTTATATAGTGCTTAATACATCTATGATGACTCAAAGCACTTAACAGAAATATTATTTTTGAAGGAAGTGGTTTTCTCAATGTACATATATATATATATATATATTGTATGTTCAAATATATATGCATTTCTTATATTTCAAGAGTAGCGGAGGAGATCAGATTATAATAAACTAATTTCAAATTGTTGTCGTGGCTGGTGCCTCCATGTTTGGCCTGCTTTTGATGGGGCAGATGCCTGCCTGCGGTTTGACAGTTGGCGTGGAATTAACTGACCACACGCCAGACAGACAGCGCCTACCGGCCAAGTCCAGATGATTTTCATGCTTGCATGCTCATCTCTGGGTGGATTATGCCATTATGTGAGGGATAAGAGGTGTGGATACTGAACATGGGTGTTTTATGCATCAAAAATAACCCCAGTTGCAGTAGCCTGCATTTAACACCTTCTTGGGGGTGTTAATTGCTTTTCACTTGAACTTCGCTCTGCATACTGCATATCTAATTTGTGGTTATTCCTCGCAACGCTTTATCTAACTTTATTTCACTTCCTGGAATTTTCACCCGCTCCTCAGAATTGTTTTTAAATGAAAATATTGTCATTTTGACGGAAAAATGTTTGAACTCCAAAATTCTAATGAGATTGTGGACGTTCATATCTTGAGATTCTAATATTAAAGTATAACGAGGAAGGATCATGAGGAAAGTATTTCAAAAGAAATATCTATCATTGTTTTTTCCTCCCTTTCTCTGTCTCTGTCTCTCTCTTTCTCTCTGTCTGTATGTCTGTCTCTTTCTCTCTGTCTGTCTGTCCCTCTCTCTATATATTTTACTTCCTTACTTTTTCTTCTTCCTTTTCTTCTTCTGAGTGCATGTGTCTCTTGTTTTAACTGCTATCACGTCCTGGAGAAATCTATTTTGCCTTCTCCAACTTCTGTGATTCTTTGGTATATCTAAACCCATTTTACTTTATTTGTCTGCAAGCCATCACAGTTGTGTGTCTCTACTCTCTAATTGCTCAAGCTTTGTGTCTTCCCTTTCCTCTTCACCTTGTACCAAACGAGACATTCCTATCACACGTCTGAAGGAGATCGTGTTTGTGAATGATTAGGTATGTCTTCATCATCTCGAGATTGCCAAATAGCCTGCTATTTCTGATTTGGGAAATAATCCCAAAGTTACAAATCGCGTCTTCATCAGCTCGAGACTCGACCTCAAAACTCGACTTGAGCTTGAGATATTTTGCTCAGCATTCGTGCATAGTGCGAGTCCTCAGGCTGGTGAAGACGCAACGGATGAATAGCGGGATATTTGGCAAACAAGCCCAAGATATCTTGGGATGATTATCTCGACCAAATATCCCGCTAATTGCAACTGCAGGCTGATGATGACGCAAATTATCCAGCTAATTTGTGATTGGGATAGTTAAAATAGCGGGATATTTGGCAATCTCGAGTTGATGAAAACAGGCTTTATGAGAGAGAGTGTGGGAGAGGGTATATAGTTGCGAGTTAGAAAATGTGTTGATGGCTACATCAGCCAAGGCCAATTAAACACTTGAAGAAAGTACTAAGATAGCATGAGAGACAGTAGAATCCATCGCCCTCGAGGTCCTACTTACCGAAAGATCAACACGGAGAAAGAATGGCACCTTTCAAGTCGGGTTCTAAGGGTTCATTTGGACAGGTGTACTGCTATGTGTCGGTGTTTAACATTCTAAACACGGATCACCTCCGGGTGAAGGGGTGCGCTCTTGCTCCAGACAGGGGTAATGAGAGGGATCGAGAGGGCCCCCGTAGGGTGCAAGGTGGCTTTGTGCTGGTGGTGAAATGAACATCCAGGCTAAACAGGGATGGGATGAGAGATACATGATGAGCGGTGGATCGATGCTGGGGGAGATAGATGATTAGAGGGGGAAGGTAGATCACAATGGTCAATTAGAGAGGAGTATCAATTTCTTTCTACCTTACCATGCCAGGCTGGCTGGCCTGGAGGTGAGACCCAAATATTTGTGATTAACAGGAAGATGAAGGAGCGGGAGAAAGAATCCTCTTACCAGCCATCACAGCAAGTCAATACGAAAGGAGTCATTATAATACAGAAATGGGTCACACAATCATCCTTGAAGACATCTTAAAGTTGAAAACAGGGTGCCTCTCAGTTATAGAAGTTACAGGTAAAGACAAATGAGATTTAACAGCTACCTGTATAGAAAGACCACCTGTCTATAATTTAAGACCATATTTTTAGTTTCCTGTGATGATACTTCACTATTCTAAATTAGTATTGTCTTTCATATGCAAATGGGACAAAGTATCTTTAATAATTGAACTTTGTCCTGTTCCCTGCTTTTGCTTCAATGGGTATCGTTATCTATAGGCTACGTTTTTTAGAGGAGAGACAGAAATGGATGGGAAGATGGAGAGAAAAGATGGAAAATACTTTGACCTTCCTCCCAACTCCATCTCATCGCTGCCTGCCTGCTGCTTCATGTTTATCAAAGGCTCACCAGAAAATGATTGCCCACCAGTGTGTAACAAAAAGAGAAACGCAAAACCAAAATGGGGGGATCAAAGGGGGGATAGAGATGAAAGGCCGTTGAAATATCTCCCTCCAGGCCACGGCGACGGGCTAACAAGATTTGGGAAGGGGTGGAATAAGATTGTTCACGAAGAATAGCCGTGAGGTGTGAAAAATGCAATTCTAGCTAATGGGCGCTATCAGCCCCTCACAAAGTGCCTTGACACCCTAACAATTCTCCCCCGGGTCATCCTCCAATTTTTAATTCTTCAATGTTCCCCCGCCTCGTATTGACCAACTTGCTGTTGGTTTCTTTATTTCTCCGCCGTATGGTTTTCGTAATCAAAGATTATTTTAGTCCGTGATGAAGTGCTATCCCCTCTTGAATTCAATCAAGACATTCAGGGTGGAAATTTATTAAAGGATTTAGAAACAGTCTCTTGTGTTTTTTCTTGGTTCTGTATCACTTTCCACTGGAACTTCACAATCAACAATCAGTTTGGACTTTATGTCTAGACATTTGTTTACCCCAAAAAGCGATACAGGTAGATAGTTAGTGGAGGGAATTTATTTGAGGAAATTCTGTTTTTGTCTCTCCTTCTGCTTCTTGTCTCTATCCCTTGACCCCAACTTTCAATTGAGTTGAATCGACACTGAAAGATGCGACTTAATCTCTAGAAAATATTTCTGTATGTTTCATTTTGAACAAGGTATTGCTCTTCAAACCAAATTTGTTTGGAGCATGAAGGAATGTAAGCTCCAGTGATATTTCAAGCATGATTCGGGGTGTGTCCCCGTATACTGCTGCTAAAACATTGACTTGCAAACTCTTGGAGAACCCCTGCACACACCCATGAAAGCCAACTGAAAGAATGTGATTACTGTAAAACAAGAAATGTTTTGAACTTTGTTAGAGGTCTAGCTTGTGAAAGTATCATGCTGCAAAATAGTTGAATCAGCACTAACATTTTTGCAATTTGCAAAAGATCTGACCACTAAAAAGGGGCTTCTTTAACAGTTCCATCAAGTTTTATGTCACAAAAATGTCTGGTTTTGCAGAACATAACTGTGCAGAGATGGAACGATTGCAATTTGAGTTTTATGGACAAATTTGGAATGGAAAACCATTTTTTAATGCTGCTTTTACTCAGCACTCAGCACTTTCACCAAAATGAACATTTTACGAAAATTGCTTTTCCTCAATTGTGAAGCCTTTTATGGCCGTACTGTAGCACTCCCAAGTGACTTAAAGTTGAACATAAACTTTGGTTATGAAATATGATTTGAATTGGGAAGGTCTATAGTTCAAATCAAATTACAGATTTCCTTTTCTTTTCACAGTTGAAGGAAAAGAGATTATTTTGGCAGGTTTTTCTCTCACTTTATGAAGGTTAAACCTTGAACATGAAACATTTCTTCTTCTTTTTTTGGAGGGGGGGGGGGGGTGAGAGGGCTGGGTCTTTTAGAGTTTACGACCGTGAATTATTCACCTCTTTTCAATCCATTGACAATCAGAGAATGATGATTTTTTTTTTTTTTTGGGGGGGGGGGGAGGAGGAGGATCGATCTAGGTTTGAGTGAAGAGTTGAAAGGCCATGTTGATCTACTGTTTTGTCTGGACTCTCGTGTTTTGCCTGATGGCACTCCAAAGAAAATTGGCAAATGTTCAAAAAAGGTCCCTGGATGAAAAAGGCTGTATATCAAAAACAGAAAGAAAAAGAAAATTAAAGTATGTTTTTATTGCACTTGCTCGTGGTATATAGTTTGACTTGCGTATCATGAACTGCTACTGACCTGTTTCCTTCCAAAATGAAAAATAGTAATATTAAAAGTATGTGTCTGTTAGCCTTTAGTGTACCGGTGTATTTTTACTTGAATATTATGAACTGCCTCAGACATTCCCCTTTTCTTTCCATTTATTGTACCTAAGTTTTGTTTTAAATTTATTCTAATGCTACATTAGGTTGAACACAATCGTAACTACTTTTGAAATATCAACCCAAGGCAATTTCAATAGTCTTGTGTGTCACAGAGTGTGGGAACAGAAAAAGAATGGCTATGTCTGAAAATGATAGATATTGTGGCCTTTGGTTTGTAAAATAAAGTTAATATCCATGACAGATGACATGATAACCAAGAATACCTCACATTGGTTCTATAAGCGCCCACCCAACATGTCATTCGATATCAAACAGAATAAAAGAAGACAAATCTATTGTAAATACAACCTCTACCCTCCTTCATCTGTAGTCAAATCCCAAACGTTTGTTTAGTTAGCCGTCCTATTCCATATCTCTTCATGCTACACTTTATGGATGATTTACAGTCAGATCAGCGCATGACTGTGTTTGTTTACAAAAAGATCATGTATGAATTCATGATATTTACCCTCACATCACGTTCAGCCTTCCACCCAATCCTAAAGAAAGTGTGGATTACCTTAGTTTTTCTCTACTTCTTCCTTGTTGGGCTGTTATTCCCCCCCAAAAACATATTTTTGCTCTTGTGGGCCATTGACATAGACAATGCACATCTTGTAAACAAGAATGCCAAATTGATGCCATTTGAAGGCATATGAGACACACTCACAAATCAGATTGAATTCTCTCTGCACCTGAAGATATATAACTCCCAAGCTAAGATTTAAAGGTCGGTATTCAAGGTAGTATATTATGATTTATGATATGATTCCTGAGCTCATATTTCATTTCAACAATCACTTGCTCTAACCAGGGAGATCTCCCTGCGCCAACTCTTCCCTAAATATTGTTCTGCTAGATTTTGCCTCTTGATGTTCTTGAGTTTAATGAACGACAAGTTATACATTCTGGATTCGATGTGCAAATGAAATGAAAGATTTAAAAAATGAGAAGAACTGTTACATTATTGTATACTGTAGATTTTTATGAAAAGGTACATGTGATTTTTATTAAGTCATGCTCAGTTCATCTTTTGTATAGAGTATTGACAATAACCGTTCATCTGAATCTCAGCCCGATTGTTATGATCTGGTTTTGGTATAACATGAATTTTCCATAGACTCGATCTTATGTTACCACAGGCTTTGTACTAAACAGCTAAAAGCTGTATGATAGATTTGTGTCTTTTTCAAGAGACATGAATTGTCTCTCGAGATGTGACATACACTTGGATTGTGAATGAAAGAGAACTGGGATAGTGACTGATGATCATTAAAAAATTCCACTGCGGCTTGGAGGCAGACTAGTGGATGGCAATCATTCACCCCCAAGTTCATGTAAAGTTTAGATAAAAGGTAATTGGATTGGGTTGAATTCGTCTGTCTAGGTTTACTCTTTTTCGTCAATAAAAAGATACAGCCAGTAGGAACGTACGTAAAGCCAAGGTGCCCCTGGGGTTTACTGCAAGGAATCGAGAGGAACGGGATGTGTGTGCGTTTGAATATTTTGGAGTTGTTGTCGTCGTCGATCCTGCTTGTGGTGATGGTGGTGGTGATGGTAATGAGGACGATGGTGATGATGATGATGATGAGGATGGTAATGATGGTGGTGGTATTGGTGATGATGGTGGTGATGATGATGATGACGATGACGATGACGATGAAGATGGTGATGATGGTGGTGATGGTGGTGGTGGTGGTGAGCATGATGGTGATGATGATGATGATGATGGTGATGATGAAGATGATGGTGATGATGATGATGATGATGGTGATGGTGGTGGTGATGGTGATGATGACGATGACGATGAAGATGGTGATGATGGTGATGATGATGATGATGGTGGTGGTGACAATGATGATGATGATGGTGATGATGATGATGATGATGAAGATGGTGATGACGGTGATGGAGATGGCGATGGTGAGAATGATGATGGTGATGATGATGATGATGATGGCAATGGCGATGACGATGGTGATGGTGATGGTGATGATCATGATAATGATGATAATGATGATGGCGATGTTGGAGTGGCTGAATATCCAGTGACATACTTTTTGTACATAGCAAGATACAGAGAATAGGAACATAATACAACTGGCATCTTAAAGGGTTCACAAATCACTATAAAGAAAAATCCAGAAATATGCATGTTACAAATATTTCAGAATAATGTTGCCATGGTGATTATGATGCTGGTGATGCCCATTATCAAGCACCAGAAATGTAGGTGAGGTTGTATGAGATGGATGTTGTTGAAATGTTGTTGATCAGATAAAATGATCGAGTAGGAGGACTTGGAGGACGAAAGTTAATGAGAAGATGAGAGATATGATAAAGAGGAGAATAGATCGAGGGAGGAAAAGGAAATCCTTAGAAACACTATCATACCATACTAGTAACTATCTGTTTTGTTGAACCTCCTCAAGGCAACATGATTGATTTCTTAGGTATGACCAGGGGCCTGTTTCACAAAGCCTTTTTTCAATGACAAATGACACAAAACAGTGACAAATCTGGTGATAACCAATCACAAGCAAGGATTTCAGTAGCTTATAACAAAAACTTTCATTTGTCACTGATGACAAGTTTTGTGAAACGGGCCCCCGTGATTGTCAAAATCCTAACATTATCAGTCAAAGTTTTCACTATGCGAGAAGGCTTGCAAGATGGCCGTGTGCGAGATGCGTTTGAGTTGGATTGGGATGTCTTTAACACCGGTGTGTCTGTCAGAGATTGATCATCGCTAAAGAGGACTCTCCTCCCTAATGTATCTAGCGTCTCATCATCAGCGTCTTGGGCTTTATACCGAGTTCATCTTCAAGGTTCTCGTTCTAAGGCCTGTCCTCATTATCTAGAAGTTGCAACAACAAAAAACGCGCTATTTTAACTAGCCCGATCTCAAATTTGCCAGCTAATTTGAGTCTTCATCACCCCACAGTTGCAATTAGCGGGCTATTTGGTCGAGATAATATCCAGAGAAAAAGCGGGCTAATTTGCGCCCGTATAAGCTGGTTGTGATAAGCATATCGGTCTGGTGAGGACGCAATTTCGAGCTTTGGGAAAATAAGCCTCATGGGCAGTGTCCATACTTGAATCTAGCAGTGATCCTTGCTCTTTTATGATAACTTACAGATAATATGGTAATATAGTCCTAATTAATTATAGATTCTAACACAATTATCACCAAATGTTTATTTATATGAATATGTATCATCTGCCAAATGAATTTGTTAGAATGAATAATAGACATTTTCATGAAATGCTGGGAATCTTGAGACCATGTAAGGGCCACTTGCATCATCATCCACTGGCCTTTTCTTTGCATGGCACCTTAACTAATGGCAGTCACAATGATATGGAATAAAGTTTCACTGTGAATAATGGATATTGACTTTAAACATTCATTTTGTAGGGATAACTTGATGGTTGGTTAATGGTACTCCTTTACTCCCTCTTATATCAGCATGTGGGTTGACTGATGAGATTTGGCAGCCGTTATCTCATTATCATCTATCTCTTACCTTGGAAGTCCATCTTCAAGGTACGGTTTCCTTTGGGACATATAGCTCTTTCCAATTATGTGCTTACGATTGGATTTCTTCACTTTGATGCAAATAGCAGCTTTTTGATGCGTATGAGTCATAATCCAAAAATCGCAGGTGAATCTTCACGGAGTTCAAGTCAAGTTCTCTGTCTTTAACATGGTCTTTATTCTCCTCTATTGCCCTCTATTCCATGAAACATTTAAGCTAGCTTTGCTTTTGGTTCATATTGGTTCATGTATTTGTTCATTTTTGTTTGAAGGCTGTTATGACTTCATTAGGCTCTGTGTAATTATTCTGTTCACATATCAGTCTTGGTGCTCACATTGTTGACTTTGGAGAATATTTTAGTATAATTGGTTGTGATTGTAAATCCTGCAAGGATTATTGTCCAATCTTTTGGGTAAATATATATGTATGTGCATGGAAGGCATGAAGACATTCAAACCATTTATTCCTGAGGCAAGTAATAGTTTAATCAGCTCCATCGATCACCTTAGGAGCATGGCCAAACATTGGTACTTTCATCATGCCACGTACCCAAGCAACCTTAACTAGAGTGATGACAAACTGCTTTCTTTCTCAGCTTCATTATCCCTCTCCCATCAGCAGAAGCCTGAGATAATATCACCAGTCTTCTCCCTGGGTCCCCAGACTCCAGAGAATCGTGCCATCGCATCATCTCCCAAATTTGATTTCTCCCTTCCGTCCTGGTCTCCCTCGATCCTTCTCCCTGGTGGCCGTTGCTGTTTGACGAGGACTGGAGGAAAATGAGGAGCCTTCTGTTGTGTTTGCCCTGTGTTGTCTTGGTCCCACTGTATTGATTATTTGCTCAGGTTTTCACCTTGCCAGCTGGAGAGGGTGGTAGATAATGGAAGGAAGATGGTTATGTTAGAAGGTAATGGTGTTGGTGATGAGGATGAGGATGAGGATGAGGATGAGGATGAGGATGAGGATGAGGGTGAGGATGAGGGTGAGGGTGAGGGTGAGGGTGAGGGTGAGGGTGAGGGTGAGGGTGAGGGTGAGGGTGAGGGTGAGGGTGAGGGTGAGGGTGAGGGTGAGGGTGAGGGTGAGGGTGAGGGTGAGGGTGAGGGTGAGGGTGAGGGTGAGGGTGAGGGTGAGGATGAGGATGAGGATGAGGATGAGGATGAGGATGAGGATGAGGGTGAGGATGAGGGTGAGGGTGAGGGTGAGGGTGAGGGTGAGGGTGATGATGAGGATGATGATAATGATAATGATAATGATGATTTTGTTGATGATGATGATGATGATGATGATGATGATGAGGATGAGGATGATGATTTTGTTGATGATGATGATGATTTTGTTGATGACGATGATGTTCTTAATGGTAGTGGTGTTAGTGATGATGATAATGAGGAGGATGGGAAGGAGAAGGAAGAAGGGAATGATAATGATTATGAGGAGGAGGAGGATAATTATGATGATGATGATGATAATGGTAACGCAAGTGAAGAGTTTGAGGAATTTACGAGAGCTCATCTTCCATAATCCAAATAATATTTCTCTACATGATTTTTTATCACAGAATAATGCTTGAGCATCATCACTTCAGTCTTGGCAGGAGTAATATTTCCAAGATATGTACAAAATCAATATGTTTGTCCATTTTGAAATTGTTATTAACCATAGCTTTGTTTTTCTCTTCTCTTTCTCTCTACTTCATTTAATTTCTGCAGCTGACAGTCTTCCAGCAGGCTATCCCGAGATCACGTCCAACCCGAGACGTTACATGGTGGTGGAGAACAACCGACCGGCGACCATCTACTGCGGAGCCACTGGCAACCCTGAGCCTGAGATTCTGTGGTTCAAGGAATTTGTACCGATCGAAGCTAATGATAGGATCTCCATGACGGATTGTAAGTTGTAATGTGACCAATATATTTTTTTTTAAAGAATGGAAGAGGAAGAGAGAAATGAAGATCTGATTATCATTCGCACAAAATATTTCATTATTCAGTGATGAGACTATGCAGATGAAAATGAATTTTGAGTTGTTTTAATGAAATGAAAAATTATTCTTAAAAAGAGATTTTGGGGATACTAGAGGCTTCTTTTAAATAATTAAAATTGCTTCTTATAGGAAAGAATTGGGCTTCTCCGCTATTGCTGTAGTGCTTGGACCAGAGTCACCACAAGCTCTCTTGTAGAATGCGAGTTTGGCTTCTTTTGAAATGAACTTTATCTTCAGTCCCAAGTGCCCTTAATTGTTTTGAGCCTGAAAAGCACAGGGCTTGAAAACTGTTCTTAAATCAGAATGGCATAGACATTAGCTGTCTAATCATAATTTTGGAAGAATATGGTTCAATCTCATGGGCTGTGTCTTTTTTATCAGCTAATGAAATGTTTCAGAAACTAATAGCAGCTTTGACAAAGCCTTCACTAACACTGGCGTTTTTTAAAGGCCAATGCCCATGCAGCCCCACTGCAATTCTTTGCTTAATTTATGGCTCAGGCAGAATTTGTAGTGGTGCGAATTAATGCTTAATGCTTGCAAATTGTGCAGCTCTAATTAATAGATGGTATTCCGACATTATGTATAGGTCTGTAATTGGTGATCTTGTGCTATTAGCAATAATGTTCTCTTCTGTATGGTCTTTCTGTATAGATGTATAGTAAATGACATTAATCTGCACCAGTTTAGCAATAGCTTTGCACTCCCCTATATGTTGTCTGATTTTAAAAGAAGAACAATCGTCTGGAAATTAGACAGAAAGGATTACATTTTAATTTCTAATTCTTATTCCAATGCATGAAATATATACAATGTAGTATCATGCAAGAAACAGTCCCATACTAAGAAGCCTCGATTTTTAAGTATAAATGCATGATAAAGATCATTTCTGGCAAGCTGGCTATTGAAGAAAATAATTTAGATAATAGAATAAGAAGAAATTCTGTGTTAGAGAGTTAGATAAGACATTTCATATATTAGAAACTAACTGACATTTTCATTGGGTAGCTTGGTCCTTGTTTGTATCTTTTGTATGTCAATGACTAATTTATACCCCAAACTATATAATATATACATGTACCCGTAATTTTTTTTTACATTTAACAATACTCTACAAAGACAACTTAAGGCTTTTGCAGTCATAGATTTCTGAAGGAAACTGTCAAAGCAACATGGTTTCATGATAATCAAATATAATTCCTTTCGTTAAATAATATTTTATTGTAACCATTGTAAGTATTAATATATAATATAAATTGTAACTACTTTTATTACTTTCTTTATTAGCCTGTTTGATAAGGTTGTGATACTCTCTATAATATGTTGCTTTTTTGCATGAGCGATTATTGAAAGGCTTTTTTCTTTTTCAGTTTGAAAGTTTAGTGTACAAAAGATCTACATGTATATAGTATCTTTATTCCGTTCTGCAGTATTGGTTGAGGCGCATTTCAATTAATTTCGCTGCGTTTTGTGGTATTCGATTGTAAAGGAAAGAGAGGCATGATATGTGTGACATATGTATATAATTATTTTCTAAGCCTTGTCTTTAATCTATTATAATTTGGGGTTCATATATATTGTATTTACATATATAAAATGTATACATGTATGTATATCTTTTTGGTAGTACTGTCCCATTAATACATACTCCCCTTGAGAGAATATAGTTTTGAATCTAGTGATCATACTTAAAACAAATAGGAGTGAGGGCTTCTCCATTTGTAGGAATATTAGCAATATTCTCTATTATATTGAAAAATATTTTTGTAGAATAATCCCCCCTTTTACAATAACCCTTTAAAAAATCTAATATATAAACTCTTGTAAGATATTTTCCATTTTAATAACATGTTCCACCCCCCCTCCCAATTTTTAAAATACTGTTTAGGGATAAAATTGTCTTTAAACGATTTCTATTGGGCTGTCCCATCGTTTGCATGTCACATTTTAGTTTCATATTTAATCAAGTCCTAGAGTATGTTCTATTCCTAACATTAGATTGAATCAATGTTAACTTCTATGTTTGGAATATTTATCCTGTATATGTATACATGTACATGTAGATATCTTGACTAACAGAAACTTGTTATCTGTTCTTTTATTTACCACCCTCCCTGTTCTCCCTTCTATGTTTTACGTCCCCTGCAACCCTTACTTTACCACATCACATTCTCCCCCCTCCCCCCTCGTCTCCCCCTCTCCGTTCTAATCAATACCCACAACACACACAAAACATAATCTACAACCTCCTACAAATGTGTATGGCATGTGTATCAACAACGTACTGCCACTACTCAACTTCTCGTCCTACTACCACCATTCGTGTCCTACTTCTACTACCAACTCATATTCAGCCTTTCTCCATGACCGTTCTTTACCAGGTAATTACGGTGTTGGACGCATCCCCGCTTTCCTTAACTATACCTTACCTATGTGTATGGTGAGCCTTCATCTCCATCTCATCCTGTCATCCCGTCTTGGAGCAGAAAGGTCACAAGTACGCCGGCCTGCATCGTGAGAAGATGAGACCTTTCTGCTCTGAGAGCACCATCCCATTATCATATCATATTCCATGTCAAAAAAACCCATACTGGAAACTTGTTTACCCAGCCTTATAACGCACAAACTAGAAAGAAAAAAAGGTCTGTGGCTAGCTGTGCCTGGGTGTTAGCCAATAATGGTTATGTGTTATTTAGTCAGATACTTCCTTCTT
Source organism: Strongylocentrotus droebachiensis (assembly GCA_035222895.1). NCBI lineage: Eukaryota > Metazoa > Echinodermata > Echinoidea > Camarodonta > Strongylocentrotidae > Strongylocentrotus > Strongylocentrotus droebachiensis. Next base: position 123,161 of record JAVYIG010001037.1, read on the forward strand.
GCGCTGAGGCAGTTACTACCCATTATCCTGTCTAAACCTATTACCATCCCTGTTTAATATACCATACCTACATAACCCTAGAAAATTTGCATCTGGGAACTACAATACATTTCTTCCTCATTCATATTTTGTTTGGTTTGTTCACTGTGCTTGGTTCGATATAAAGTGTGTCCTTTTCACCTTTTCAAGAATTGATAAATGAAACGTATAATATCACTATTCCTTACAAAACGTAGGATAATTCAATTATGGTGTAGTGATGGATTGATAAAGGGTAAGGGTGATCTTGCAACTTGACGAACCATGATACTTCAGCTATTTCATATTTATTTATTTATTTATTTCTGATATTTAGACGGGGTGACTCATTATCACCAATAATGGTGGTCTTCCATGAGGTTCAATATTGATCGGATGGGTTACACATTACCTTAAATGTAGCTGTAAAAAGAAAAGAGCTTGTATGTAAAAAGATCATTAATTCTTAAACAAGGAACACAACATTCCTCGTACATAGTTTAATTTCCAAAGCTTAAAACATGCACTTGCACTAATGTTTCATCACACTTCAGTGAGAAATGGTTGCAAGTTGCTTGCTTATTCTGGAGTCAAAGTCATTGAGTGTTGCTTCTAGAATATCACAATCACATTTAAATAAAATGTTATGCAACACTTCATTTCAAGTACACGTATCTCAACTTTTCACTTGTTTCTTGTAGCTGCACTAAACATCCTCTAGAAATACATCACATGTAAGTCTAGATTATTAGTGATTTGGTAGGAGTTGTTAGTATGAATATAACTTGTAAGAAAAACATAAACCGTTAAGGTGCTGTTCAAAAGTTTTGTAAAAATAGTCCAATTGTTTATTCATTTGTCTTAAAAATTTAGAAGGAAAACAGCTATGAAGTTTCAAAAGAAATGATTACATCTAGTGGGGGAAATATATATTTTTGTGCAATATTAGTATTTGCCTTGCAGTACTAAAGTTATAGCTATTGTAACTTGAAGAGTAGTCTCAGAATAACTCCCTATCATTGTCAGCACACCCATACAATCTTCCTTTCTATAACCTTTTGAGATGTTTTTTGAAAGAAAATAATTGAATATGACTTTAAGTAAATTGTATAAAATGACATCATAGACCAAGGTGTCTTCTGTATGGCAAATCTGGTACAATGAAATGCATGATACCTTACACTTGTATTTTGCAATACTGGATTGCAGTTCACCCGTGAAGTAGTTCTTGGCATGCAGCGTGCACCCTACCCACCAACAAGTGAATCTCATCTCCATTCCAACCCATTCTGCAATATCGCGAGGAAGAAGAAAAAAAAATCTTGTTAAACATCATAAAGAAGAAGTCATTGATATGCAGGTGCAATTGTTAATGAAATTGAACCCGGTCTAGTCAAAGCCAGGCTCTCTCAGGAGATGATCCCCTACAAACCCTGACTCATTGCTCCCGCGATGATGAAACACAAATATGACAATCTCACTCCAAGTACATATATGTTAGCCCAGAATCGCCAAACAGGCACCGGCAGCATCTCGCCTCCCTTTTGCCACGATATTGCATCTCTCTTGTCTCCTCGGCCCGCAAGACGGCACGCTCCAGATACTCGTGTTACGGCACGGATGCGCCGCCGAAGAGAAAATCAGGCGGCTCAGATTACGCTGATCATCCATTCATTTCTCGTTAGATCTCCAGTGTCCATCTCCAGGTTGCTCTTTGCTTTGCTATAGATGTATTCGGTCGTGACTTGCTCAAACCTCTCTATGTTATATGCCCGAAGTTTCCCCTCTGAGGTTTCGGTAGTAACTTCCCATCTGCCATACCTCAATGTGTTGTAAGGTCTCTTAATTAAAGATAGATCTCGGAGTCGAACCTGTGGCTTTGGTTGATGTCTCCGATTCAACATGAGTTATTCGCATGCCTCAAGTTGTCCCTCGAGTAATTTCCCATGGGAAGTCGGATTTCAGTGTTCAAACATTTTGAAGGAATGCTGATATATAGATGGAGCTTTAAGACCAAGCAGTCATTATACTGTACACCGTAGAACAGTGGGTGTATGATAATTCTAGAGATGAAAGATTTAAAAATGAGGCTTTATATAAATAATTAAGTGGGTGTATGATAAAAGTTTTAAACATGAGGCTTACCGGTAATATAAATATGGAGCTTAAGACAAAGTGATGATAGCGTGAGGAATATGTAGGATTATACCATTTTTATAATTTCAAAGATTTCAAGAATTTAAGGAGCACTTCCCTGATGCATCTGTAATACTACTTTAGATATGTTAGCTAAATTTGTAATTGTTCAGGCAATTATTTGGACGTTAGGACAACTACAAGTAGGAATGTTGAAGTAACTTTCAGAAGTCATGTCTAATTTCGCGGCAGGGAATTTCTTAAATGCTTCTCTTGTTTAATGAAAAGCTCTTACACCTTTTCATATCACCCCTAAATCCCTGTTTGTGCATGCCAAGTCATACGGTTTCATTGGCATGGCTTGAGTGCATGAGTGTCTGGAAAGCTTATGCGTTGGTTGAAGTGCCTCAACGGTTTCTGTGAAATGTTACAAAGAACATAAAAAGTCCTTCACTGCCTATTCTTCATCATGGCTTTGGCTGTTTTCAAAACATATTTTCCTTGATTAGTTTTTTCTGCTTTTCATGATCTTGTAGTAGTTTTTCTGACCACCTAACTGTCTGTTACCTAAATGTGGTAACTATATAAGGATTTGTTTAACAAGTGCTTTAGCTCTCTTCAAAGAAAGCTCATTAGCATGAACAAAATCATGAGTCTATTATACATTTGTCAGTTGCACTCTGCCCACGCTAACTCATTGTAGCAAGAAACAAATTTGAAAGGAACATTTCAGCTGAAAGAAAATATGCTGTCAATTTCACCAAAATACTGTAATGAATTTTATGGCTTATGCTTTTAGCAATTGTATAATATATTAGTGCTGTGTGTGCTGAAGTTGTTTTTGAATTTCATTTAGTTAAATATTGGAGTGGGTGTGAAAGTATTATTGCATGCATATCTATATGCAGTGCCTTATGATTGATTTGATAATAATATATATTTTTTTTTTAATTTTCACTTTAATTTGGTGAAGTAATACTCCTAAGGATTTGTATAGATCAGTAAAAAAAAAAAAAAAAAAAAAGAATAATTGGACTGTCAGTAAATCTGAAAGTCATTCTATGTGACATTTATTTAGTTTCATATTTTAGTTCAAACATGTTTCTGAGATTAATTTGCTTCTCAATCTGTGATTTTAACATGGTACATGTATTTTAAAATGTGATTTAAGGATCAGAAACATGAAGAAAATATTACTTGCGGAAGCAAAGATGGAAAGTATGAAATCCTGTAGATCACAACAATAAGGTGAAGAAAAAAACATCACCTGATATTTTCCCTATTTCTTCATTCCAAAGAAACATATGGAACAGTATCTTCCTGTTTTGTCGTAGAGCAAGTATTTTGTAAATCTTGAACTATCAATGAATTAAACTAATTTCATGTTTATTTGTTCCTCCTCTTTCTTTTGCCACTACCAGCGGGCCTTCAGTTCTCCAGAGCTGAGCTGTCTGATCAGGGTCGCTATGAGTGTGCCGCGAAGAACTCCCTGGGAACACGCTACTCTGTGGAGGCTCAAGTCTATGTCAAAGGTAAGTTCCGCCACCGAATGATTTTTTTATATTTTAATTACAAATATGTAAGAATCAGGACGGGCATCAGAGTGTAGAGAACCCACTTGTATGCTTGTCTCTAGCCATAAAGGTGGGAACTTTTGAAATCTCCCTTGCCCAGCTTAATCTACCATAGCTTCTCATCATGTATCCATGGAAGTAGGAAAGGACTCTGTTGATCGAAGGCATGGAAGTCGTACAGAATTGGACCCATAATGATATCCAAATGCTGTGTTTCATTATATTGTCTAAGTACTTAGAAAAAAGGAGTACCGGTATAGGATCTTGATAGTCAATCTGCTTGAATTTTTTTTTTATTCATCAGATTTATTTTGTCAATCGCTACATTCAATACTGGGTTAATCATCCTCTTTCCTATGTTTGAGAAAACAGTTGGCACTTGTAAACTCTGTACTTGTTCTTATTTGTGTGTCATTGAGTTACATTAAGAAGCGTCCAGGGAGGCGTTTCACAAAACTTGTCATCAGTGACAAATGACAGTTGTTGTTATAAGCTACTGAAATCCTTGCTCCTCATTGGTTATCGGCAGATTTGTCACTGGTTTTTGTTATTTGTCATTGAAAAAAGGCTTTGTGAAACGGATCCCTGTTGTCTTTGCTACACTGTACTTATCACCGTTCTTGTCATACCCTCAGATCGTCAAGTGGAACCTCGCTTTACCATCCTGCCCATGAACCAGGAGGTGGTACCTGGAGGCAGCCTCAACCTGACCTGTGCTGCCTACGGCTCCCCGATGCCTAGGGTACGGTGGATGAAAGCAGGTATGGATCTGGACGACATGGATGATCTCCCCATCGGGCGCAACGTCCTGCAGCTGAGGGACATCTACGAGTCGGCCAACTACACCTGCGTGGCGACAAGCTTGCTGGGGACCATAGACACCTCGGCTAGAGTCACCGTCAGAAGTGAGTTGCGGGGACATTTCATTGCGTGACTTACAGCTGAAGAATCAGTAGAATACTATGAATATACAGTGAAACCTGTCTACAAAGACCACCCAAGGGAGACAAGAAAACTGGTCTTCATAGGCAGGTGGTCTTTAAGTACAGGTTCCTTTAGTACATTCAATGAGACACTATTTTCAAGGTAAACAAAACATGTGGTCTTTGTAGACAGGTGGTCACTATAGCAGGTTTGACTGTAGCAACATGCCCTGTTCCTGTTTTTGCCAGTAACCAATGTTTCTGGTGCAAAGCAGAACTTCCAGTAAATTGGAATATTCAGTCTGTATATCTGTGCATGTACCAAACAGTGAAATAAAGGAGACTCTGGGTCAAGCCCAAGATTGAAATATTGCAAATCCTATGGCCAAACTCTGTCTAGACTGTTTCATTCTGGTATTAAATTTTGTATAGTAAAGGCTCAGACATAATCAAATTCAATCAAATCTTCAAGTGCGTCTTTAAAGTTTTGTTGAAGATGCACGTCTTTTCAATAGCTTTTTTTTTTTTATTTTATTGAATGTCAATAAAGTAATACTGTTGGGAGTTTTGTTTTCATCACAGCACAGTAGAGTATACAGTCAAACCTGCTTTAGTGACCACCTGTCTACAACAAGCACATTTTTTGTTTCCCTTGAAAATGATTTCTCATTAAAACATGTACTAAAGGAACCTGTCTACAAAGACCACCTGTCTACAAAGACCACTTTTTGTGTTTCCCTTGGGCGGTCGCTGTAGACAGGTTTGACTGTATTTGTATAGTAGCTGCGCTTTATAAATCAATCTCATTATTATTGTTTATTAAATCAAATTGTTTGACTCTTCTTCCGCTCCAGCACGCCCCAGCGTACCCAGCTCACCCGTGGTGACCGGCTACACCTCCTCCTCCTTGACCGTTGAGTGGAGCACCCTGTCCATCGACACGGTCACCTCCCACGTCGTGGAGTACAAGCGCAGCCGATCGGGCGGCTCCTTCACCGAGATGGAGATACCTTCCCCGCAGGACACGTCCTTCACCATAGAGGGCCTCCTGCCGTACACGGAGTACGCCGTACGTCTCCTGGCGGTCAACTCCATCGGGAGGAGCGACCCGAGCGATGAAGTCACCGCCATGACAGGAGAAGATGGTAAGAAGACTATAATAATAATAATAATAATGGTGGCTTCTTACATGTATAAAGCGCACATGTCCGTCACGTTGTGACGCTCTTAGCGCTGCCTCAATTATTACCCTGGCTTTAGCAAGGCAGCCATGATAGCCAGGGGTGAAAGAACAGTCAGATCATGGTTTTTAATGTCACATAAGCTAAGGAGTAAGGATTGTAGCTATCGTAATTTTTTTTTGCTGAGATTTTTTTTTTTTTGTGTGTAAGATCATTACGGTGATGGAAATTAAAAAACAGTAGGGACCTAGGATTGAACCTTGTGGTACACCATTTAATAGAAGAAAAATTGGAGGAATTATTATTATAAACTACATATTGAGATCTATCAGAAAGATTACTTTCAAACCAAGATGACAGACAAATTTTAGTGTTGTTCTAGTTTACGAGTGGTGAGTCAACACACCGATTACCGAGCTGGGAGACATTGCCAGGCATAGCGCCAGATGGAGGGGCTCAAATCGAAACTTTAAAACTTTTTTTTTTGTGTACCAGCCGTAAAAAAAAAGGTGCGGTTTATACACCGTTAATTAGGGTAGCTCATAAATGCTGGCTTGCCAAATTACAAAACTTGTAAGTGATTGGAATATGAATTCAGCTATTTTTACCTTAATAGCCAAGCTAAGTACTAAGTAAATTGGTGACTTCACCCAAGTGTTGAATTGAATAGCTTCCATGATTCATCACAAGTTCTAGTAAATCTCTCATGCGACTTCTCAATGTTTTCTAAGTTTATTGTAATACACCTGAGACCTTGAGGCCTGTTGACTGATGACAGGAAGAACAATTTGTTTGAATGTGCATTATAACCTATAATTGATAGTAATGCTTTCTGCAATGGACCCTGACTGTTATGTAAACCATTCAACCTGTCATGATGCTACCTGTTGTATTTATAGAATAGAATATCGATCATTCAAATTGTTGTAAGATTATGAAGATCGAGTTGAAGAAAAAAATGTTGTTCCAGTTCTGTCTATACAGGAATTTACCAGCCAAGATTCATTGCCCGAATTCATGTCTATATTTGGTAATAGTCTGCACGGAAAAAAATGTGCCATTGCAATGAAAATATAGATTCTCAAAATACTGTATATATCTTCAAACATTGTTATTTGTATTTCCTAATGACTAATACCCTGATCTCATCTGCTGAGAGCCAGTAGAGCATTAGATTCTGCACTCTGCAGAATTACTAAAAGTCAATACCAGCTTTCATCCACCGTACCCTAGGACAGAAGTTTAAGCCTTTCTTGCTCTCAGCACTTCATGTGCTCACATTTTTACCTTAAAGATAAAGTAGAGTTCTGGTCATGCGATTGCATTGTGAAAGAAACGGTGTGGAATCGATCAGAAAAGGTTGATCATCTAGGATATAAGTATTGGTGTGTACTGCAAGGTCACTTCTGGAATCATCGCAGTGATAAGAAATTTGGCCCAGTCTTGGAAAAGTTACAACTACTGTACACAGAAATATGTATATGGGACTATGTGGCATAAAAATCTGTCCCGATTTTTATGCTATCACCATATTTAGAATATTAAGGCATTTGAAGAGCCATGCTTTTCAAGAAACAATTTTTATCTGATGTTCTTCCACACTTGCATAATAACAATGATAACGCAACCAAATACACCTTTTTCCAGAACTCAACCTTCTCTTTAACTCTCTCTCTCTCTCTCTCTCTTGCAGTGCCTGGTTCTTCGCCCATAGAAGTCCGGGCGCGCCCTCTGAGCGGCAGCACCATCATCGTCCAGTGGAGTGCCCCCACCACGCCCAACGGTGTCCTCAAGGGGTACAACGTCTTCTACACCACCAACCCCAACAGCGATCCCGAGTCGTGGTTCCATGTCTCGGTGGACGCTAGCCGTTCCTTGACCACCATCAGTGACCTGGTGACCATGCAGATCTACTCGGTCAGCGTGTCGGCCTCCACCGTGAAGGGAGAGGGACCAACCTCGACACCAATACAAGTCAAGACACAGCAAGGAGGTGAGTAGCGGAGAGTTATTATTGGATGGATGGATTGATGGATATAATACAGTCAAACCTGCTTTGTGACCACCTGTCAACAAAGGCCACATTTGTTGTTTTCCTTGAAAATGGTTTCTCATTAAATCATGTACTAAAGGAACCTGTCTACGAAGGCCACTTTTTGTGTTTCCCTTGGGTGGTCGCTATAGACAGGTTTGACTGTATATGTAGTGGGAAGATAGGCAGTAGATAGATTGATGAATAGATAGATATATTGAGATTGATGGACAGAAAGACAGGTAGTTTAAAGTGAATAGATGGATGGCTGGATTAAGGACATTGATAGATAAAAAGATAGATTGGTAGATTAGAAGAAGAAAAAAACAGATATATATAGATAGATTAGTAGACAAATGCCTCGACAGAAAGGTGAATAGATGAAAAGAGATTACTCGATAGATGTCTTCTTGCACCTTTAAGGTGAGAGATACTGATAACTGTTATTTTCAGTTTTGAATTTCTACATGTAAAATTCACAACATCCTACAAATGTATTCTGCATTCGATGATGATTCATATCTTATGAAGTACTTGAAATGAAGTGTTATCTTCAATGAATCTTGGAGTCTCATCAATCAATTCACACACTTCTCTCTACCTTATCCTCCAGTGCCAAGTCAGCCAGAGCAGTTTGAGGGTGTGGCCATATCTGCCTTCCAGATCCGTCTGACGTGGATGATGCGCGATACGGAGCCCCAGATCATCCGCTACGAGCTCTACTACAACGTCTCCACCTCCGACATGCACAAGACCATCACCCCCACCACCGACTACGTCCTGGATGACCTCCGACCCAACACCCTCTACCACATCCGCCTGGCTGCCCGCTCTGAGACAGGCGAGGGCGCCAGCAGCCCAGTCATCACCGTCCGAACGCAGCAATCAGGTGAGCACCGTGGAAGGGGAAGGGGGAGGGGGAAAGATTGTCCAACAGACATGCCTTGTCTATGTTTGTTGCATACACAATGAACGTATTCATACTGTTTCTGTACATAACAGGGCTCCAGTGCATATGGGCTCACAAATACTTGGACAGCAACAATTTGGAAATTTGAAGGGGCATATGCATATTGAGTTACAGACTCTTAAAATGGAAATCTAGGCCCCAAGTGGAAAAAAAAGAAAAAAAGTGTGCAACACTGCGAATGATCATAATGCTTTGTAAATATTTACAATTTTTGGGGGGTAATTTTTTAATTTGTATATATATGGACAAAAAAGAAAAGGAGGCTCGGTATCGAAATTCAGGCGCTCTAGTTGAAGGAGGTCAATTACAAATATTTTAGAAATAGGTATAAAGAAAGTCATATGTAAGGAGAAATAAAATCCATTTTATTGAATATAAGATACGTAACATTTTTTGACCATAGAATTTGAAGTCCGTCTCATACATTGCACTTTACATTACATACATGATTTAATAACTTGACATTACATTTCATTTTAACCCGAATCACATGTTCTTTTTATGAAGTTTTATCACTGCATGCACGATGTATAAAGTCGGTTCCATCTACAAGTAAGACGTGAAACCAGGAATTTTTTTTTTTTGTTAAACCATATCATAACTGATCCTAACAGAATACCAAGTGTTAAAGTGAAATTTGATGGTGTAAATTATATGTATTGTTTGTTGTATCTCAAGTATATGTACATGTATAAATCAGTCCTTTATATTGAAAGAGGATTTTGGTAAAAAATGTTGTACATGTACATGTATGTTGTATCATATCTGTTGTTAATGTGAAACTGAAGTTTGTCTGAGAAGAACAGATTGAGATCAAACCTAAGATGAACAGAATGGTAATGAGAGATTGCCATCTTGAAGCCCAGTGAACCTGAAGTCTGTGTCACTTCAGGCTGTAGTGATATACTGTATGTTGACTGGTGACCATATCTCTGATCGTTTCGATGTACTAACACAATCCCATCACCCCCATACCTTCCTACCAGTCCCTGGTGCCCCGCCCCAGGAGGTGAGTGGTACGGTGCTGAGCTCCACCAGCATAGAGGTGCGGTGGAGCCCCCCTCCCCTGGAGGACCAGAACGGCGACATCACCGGCTACAAGATCATCTACCGCAAGATGTCCCTGGTGACCACCAACAACCCGGAGATGAACGTGCCGGTCGAGGCGGACGTGAGGTCGTACGTCCTGGAAGCCCTGCGCAAGTACACGCTCTACGATATCAGAGTGGTGGCGTGCACAGCCATCGGGGATGGTCCACCTTCCGATTCTTTATCCATCCGTACCGCGGAGGATGGTATGTATCTGTTTTCCTAGGAGCAGAAACCCCCAAGCATAGGACCCATCGTCCAAATAACCCATTAGACCTTGAGCCTAAGAATAATACAGTTCATCCCCATTATGAAAAGTTGCATGTTTTTCGGACATTGTCCCATCTCTAAAGGTATTATGAATGATTTCTATGTTTCATTTACAGTAGCCTTAGCCATGCATGTTTGAACAATGTGGAATTGTATTCTGTTGATCCAGTATGATAATTCTATAAAATATATAACAAGATTCAAAAGTTGATATCAGGTCCCTAAATCCTGTTATGAATACTAACATCCCCCTCCATACCCCCTAACAGCAACCTGCATGATATATATACACTGTAGTTATCTTTCAAATCAATTTTTAACTGAATTAGTGTATTGTTATTCTTCGATGTAATTATAATATGTTGTCTGTTTTTGTGAACTTTCATTTACTAGCATAGTTGTTCAGATACGTTATATTTAAATGGAAAAGACATTACATGGAATTGGACTCGTATAAACTCCATTGGTGATAATTACAATATTATTCTCTTTTAACCCAAGTGCTAGAAAAAGAAAAATCAAAGAAAGGCTATCATATGTCAGATTACCATGTCATACATGTAAGCCTACAAAATAGCAACGTGAAGAAGGTAAGGCTGAATGGGCTGACCAATTTCTAGATAGTAAGAGAGTCTCGTATATCAGGACAGATCCAAATTCCATATTCACGAGACCAAACAAAATTACTTCTTACATATTGAAACCATGTGATTGCTTTGTTTTCCTTTTCATTTTGGTCTTTGTGTAAGAAATTTGGACCGTATTAAAGGGAACATTGGGCTGCATTCATTCATTCTTGTGATTTACCGGTAAAGAGGATTACCTGCTTTCTTAGTATTTTCAATCTATTGAAATAAGACTAATAAGGATTTACCTTTTTAGCATATGACTGTCTGGATGAAGGCTAATTATTCATGCCAGGATTTTCCCATTTCACGATGAAGGCTGTATCTTTTTAATACCGGTACTTTAGAAATACTTAACCAAGTCAGCCTTTGGATGGGGGCTGTGAGCTCTGTTTCCATATACTGAACTGTTTTCTTTGCAATCCCATTATCCGTAGCACCCGAGGGTCCTCCCAGGAAGGTCAGAGTCCGTGTCCACAACTCAACGACGATCAGGGTCCAGTGGCAGGCTCCAGATCCAGACCTCCAGAATGGCGAGATCCGCGGATACCGCATCGATTACCAGACCGTAACGGAGGAAGGCGATACGGTTGGGTCACCGCAGGTCCTCTTTATCAACCAACCTGACCTAAGGGTGAGTAGCTCTTCCTCTCTCCCCTCATCCTTCTTCCCCTCCTCCTCCTCATCGTCTTCCCCTGTCTTTCTCGTCCTCCTCCTTCTCCTCCCCCTTCTCCTTTCCTCCTCTTTCTTGTCGTCCTCCTCCTCCTTCTTCTCCTCTTCCTCCTCTTCTTCCTCCTCCTCCTCCTCCTCCAATACCTCTTTCTCATTCTCCTCCTCCTTCTCCTCCTCCTCCTTTCTCCTTCTCCTCCTCCTCCTTTCTCCTTCTCCTCCTCCTCCTCCTCCTCCTTCTCCTCCTCCTCCTCCTTCTCCTCCTCCTTCTCCTCCTCCTCCTTCTCCTCCTCTTTCTCCTTCTCCTCCTCCTCCTCCCCACCTCCTCCTTCTCCTCCTCCTCCTCCTCCTTCTCCTCCTCCTCCTCCTTCTCCTTCTCCTCATTCTTCCCTCCTCATTCTCCTCCTCCACCACCTCTTTCTCGTCTTCTCCTCCTCCTCCTCCTCCTCCTCCTCCTCCACCTCCTCCTCCTCCTCCTCCTCCTCCTCCTCCTCCTCCTCCTCCTCCTCCTCCTCCTCCTCCTCCACCTCCTCCTCCTCCTCCTCCTCCTCCTCCTCCTCCTCCTCCTCCTCCTCCTCCTCCTCCTCCTCCTCCTCCTCCTCCACCTCCTCCACTTCTGTCTCCTCCTCCTCTCCCTCCTCTCTTTATCCTATCATCTGTCCATTTCTTTCTAATCCCTTTCCTCCCTCTCCTAACCATGTCTTACTGACCTTCACTCAAATGACATTTGGCTTCCACTAGTACTACTAAACAGATCTCCGTTATGCCTGGATGGAAGACTTGCATTATCTTGCTTGATACTACCGCCAAATCATTTAAAACCAATACTATGGCTATTAATTAGTCTTATATTGGTCATTGCAAATCCTGCCAAGACAATGCGGAAACACCCATGGTGGTAATTTTTTTATAGTCATTTCACATTACCAGCAACAAAGTAATAAGTGCACATTCCTTTTTAAGAACTCAGAGCAAGATCAAACATTCTAAATTATATAAAATTACTGCACACTGCATTTTGTTCATACATTACATTTCTGATCATGTTGTTCATACAAACATTCCTGAGTTTAAGTAACAAATTGAAAACCAAATACACAGTGGAATTGCTATGTTTTACACGTCGAGTACTTCCATATTCCACAGACTGCTATGTCCTTCCAATGTTTTACATTCCATTCCAAAAAATCAATCCAATCCACCTGTCAAGAAGCTAATCCGTCATTTGAGAGAAGAGGGTTTCACTGTTATGTCATCGCCATGGTGATTGTTAGTTGTATATTTGTGTTCTCTTGTCATTGTGTGTGTTGTTACATTGTTATTCTGTGTACCCAACCTCTTTCCAGACACCTATTCCTAATTTCCAAAACATCCATTTCTGTGTAAACTCCCCATATTTTGATATCTCGTATGAGTTTATGAGTCGTGTAGTTTTGTTGGTTCTTGCGTGTAATCACTCTCTTATGTTGGGAAATGAGAGAAAAAAATTGTCTTTGTCTCTTTCTTTCTATCTCTTTGCCTATGCCTCTTTCTAACCATCTGTCACTGTCACTTTATCAAGCTCTTTCTCAATGTTGTCATTGTCTCTCTCTCACTCGTCTTTTTGTGTGTCTTTCTTTATCCCCCTCTCTCTCTCTCTGTTCTTCTCTGGTAAGTTTTCCTTCCTTCACTATCTTCCTATGTTTCTTATTCCTTCTTTCTCTTTCATATCTGAATTTGAGCTGTCTCCGAGATGGATCAATTGGTACACAAGACAACCTTCAAAAGTTTCTTCTTAATGTGTTTCTTTCTAGGAAATGAAGGCTAAATGCATGATTTCATTTTGCTCTCATCACCTTTTTTGTTTTTTGCTTCATTGTTTCTCATACGTGTATACTGTCCATGTGGTTGTATACTGTGTTTGTACTTGTTCTGTTAAAAAACATCTAATTTCTCATCATTTTTCTCATACACTTTTTTTTCCCTCTTTGGCTGTAATCTTTTGCTTTTTCATGATGTTTACTTTCTAACAGGCAGCCATTTTGATTGCAATTGGATTTGTTCTTTGTGTGAAATCATTCCTCAAACAATCCAAAGTCCACTTATCAACATTCACTTTTATTTACAATGAGCATGGGACATTTCAATGAATCGCTCATTCATGCACATAGGCGCAATTGTGTGTATGGTTTGTTTTCATTTCAAAAGTGTACCCTCTTTAGAATGATGGAAAATGTTGAACCAAATCATGCAACAATTTGAATGCAAAGATAAAGATATACATCTCTTTTTAATTTCTTTGTTATGAGTTTCATCTCAGATATTTTTTTTTGGTATGCGTTACTTTCTCTACTTGCACCACTTGGTTTTTAATTTTGATTAAGGCAGCCTTTGTATTCTGCACTTTAGCAAGAGAACTATATACCAGCACTACGTGTACAAAATATTATTATTTGCACACTGATATTCAATACTTATTCCAAATGGTATCTATCAACAATTTGATTCTATCTGATTATACTTTGCACTGTATACGCAACAAGAACACAACTGTATTTGGGTCTGGTTATAATAAACTGCAATTTTCTAACTCCAAAAAATGTTATTCACAGATATATAGTAAATTAACTTACTGGAATATTATATGATTGTGTTTTTATGTATTTATTTTTTTATTATGAAATTTATTACAATTGTCCTGTATATATCGACATTTATTACTATTTAACAAGTGCTAATTGATTAATAACACCCCTCCTTCCCTCTTTAACTTTTTTTCCTCCATTTCCGCATGTAGGATGATATCGAGGATCAGGTAATAGTCTTGCGTTCAGACACCCTTGATTAAAGTTTCCTTGTAGATGAGTAGCTCGTACTACCACCAGTATTAACAGATTTTTGTATCTATAAAAAAAAATATAAAAAAGGAACAGCTGCTTAGCCCCTCCCCAAACCTTGCCCCCTCTTTCTTCTTTGGGTGGGAGTGTGTAAAGATGAATGAACAGATACAGATAGATGGTACGACAGACAGATTCAAGGTACAGCTGGGAGACTGATGATGCAACTGAGAGACTGATGGTACAACTGACAGACGGAGGATACCACGGACAGACAGATGGTGCAGTTGACCGACAGACGGTACAACTGACAGAGGGATAGTATGACTGACACATAATATAAATGACAGAGGAACAGTATACTAGTAATTGATGTATAAACGGTATAACTGACAGACAAACAAAACAACATACAGACAGACTGTACAACTGTCTGACAGATGGCACAAACAAGTGCCAGGTGGATGTGGATGTAAAATCTGATACATGTTGATGGTAGAACTGACAGAGGGATGGTACAACTAACTGAGGGATGGTATGACTGACAGATTAAATACATGACAGACTAACAGTATAATTGATATACAAACGGTACAACTGACTAGAGAATGGCACAAGTGACAGACAGATGATGCAACTGTCAGACGGATGGCACAAATGCCAGGTGGAAATAACATCCGATACATGTTGATGTTAGAACTGACAGAGGGATGGTACAACTAACTGAGGGATGGTATGACTGACAGACTAAATAAATGACAGACTAACAGTATAATTGATATACAAACGGTACAACTGACTGGAGAATGGCACAAGTGACAGACAGATGGTGCAACTGTCACGACTGATGTAACATCTGATACATGTTGATGTTAGAACTGACAGACGAATGGTATAAATGACTGATGGATTGTACAATTGACAAACAGTTAGACTGACAAGAAAATAGGACAAATTTAGACCTACTGAAAAACACACAAATACAAACATAGAATGAAGACACTCTGGTATCTCAACAGACAAACAGATAATCTTTCCACAAGATCTGTACTGTTCATTCATCGCAGCGTATAAAAAATGCCTATTTTGAGCGCTCTTGGGTAGGTACCGTTTCCTCCTTCTTTGTTGCATATAAAAGCACTAGTGATATAAATGCCACCCTGCACAACAGCTATGAATCCCACAATCACACAATGGTCCCACTTGTAGTCAATCGTGGTGCAATATTTTTACCCTAATTTTTATGAGAAAGAAATGACTAAACATGTATTTTATCACAAGAACCTGTTGCATTTCATTATGAACAAATAATTTGAAAAAAGGAAAATATCATTTCAAAACACACTTTTGATGGCAGCTTTAAATCAGCATTGTAAATACAAATGGATGTTTATTGCTTTTTGATTATTTTTATTACTCGGCTTAATAAATTGCAAAGCTCAATCATTAGATATATGCAATTGGAAAGTGCCAAAGCTTGCATTTGCAATGAAAAATAACGCACAAAATAATCAGTATTTATTCTTGCAGCATTAGCTCACTGTTTTTTTTTGAAAGATTGCACAGTTGAAGTTTCTCATCGAACTATGTCCTTTTGATTTTGCAGTACGTAGGACACAATCCCCACAATCACTTGAGACATATAAACAAAAACATTGTTTTTTTATTATTTAAAGAAAAATGCAGTAAGATCAAACAAAAAAAGCTGTTGCTTTTGGTATTAGTGCACTAACACCTAACATTATAACCCTATTGTTAACTAATCCTAACATCTTTGGTTTACAGAACTAATATTGAACAAAAATAGTTAAATTTCATTATTTGCACTTTATTGATTTATTATTGATTTTTAATTTGACTTGAATTTTTTCTTTAAATCGATCCTAATCCTCCTTAATAGGAATGACAGTATCGTGAAATAACCTAAAACTTCAAGAGATCAACTTTGATCTGCTCATGATTAAAAGTGTGTAATAATTGTTACATGAACTTACATACTGAAGATATTCTCTTTTTAGCAAAAGGCTTAAGTAGTATTCATTTTGAAAACTAAAAATTGACCCCATCAATTTTTGTAAAAAAAATGAGATGCCTATATGAAAATGACTCCCCCAAAATTAAAGACAAGAACTCAGCCCCTGATATACAGTATTAATATATTTATGTACAGTATAATAAAACATGTCTACAATACATGTAGATCAAATGGTTTATTTATCGCTACCTTGTTTTCCAAAAGGTAAAATAAATTCCCATGCAAACCTTCAAATTTAAGCTCTGTCAATATGCTTTCAATGAACTCGCTCAAGAAGCCAGTCCCATTCATTTACTTCCTTGTTTGTCCAGCTCCATCTACTCTAAGCTATCTACCGGTATCTATCTGTCAATGTTAGCAACTTAGCCAAGAAGAGGTACCAGAGATGAGGATTCCCCCCCCCCTTTTTTTCCCCCTTCTTTTAACCCTTGATTTTCCCTCCCACTTTTTTAGTCTTCCAGAGCTGACCATTTGATTCATGCATGTGTATTGATGCACCACTCATACCCGTCACTCATATTTTTGCATGAATTCACTTTTTTAAACTACATCGCATGAAGCACAAATGCATTCATAACTCATGTCTTGATTAACCCTGCTTTTCTCCACCCGTATTTTTAGTTTCTGTTTTCCGATACCGTCATTCAGTGAAAATATCACTAGTTATTCTGTGCATATCCTAGGATATGATTGCTGTGGTGATTTTTCTTGTATTAGGTGTGTGCTGTTCTTTCTCTTTAGAGTGTGTCAGCAGTGATCCCTCTTTAAAAAAAACATCTGCTCAGGTGCAGCAAGCAATGAACTGTTTCCTCTAATATGGATGATTAATGCTCTTCTAGCTCTCGGGGGGGGGGGGGGGGGGGGGGGAGACCAAATTGAGTTGTAGAATTTGACGAGTTTGATGAGGCATGATTGAGCTGAGTTGGTATCATCGGGTGTCTATCAAACATGCCATACAATTTTGCAGCAGAGTTGGTCCATCAGAAGAGTATTTTATGCCACCTACACACTGCTGAGGCAAACAAGAAAAAAAGAAAAAATTAACCTTGCACCAAGCCATACTCTTTCTGCTGGGAGTTAGAAAGGCATTAATTTGTGTCCTTTAGAGCAAAGTTGACATCATTCAGACACTCAGCTGGGAGTTTGGGGATAATATGAAAATATACTGCTGCTTTGGGCTCTAAGGGGAGCTTTGTAAGAAAAAAAAATGCTTTCATATATTCATTGACAAGATACACTGCTGCTTCACAATGCGAGGGTAGCTTTGAAATAGACAATGTTTGCTGCACATTTTTATTGACAAGAGGCCTTGTTAATACACCGCTGCTTCGTAAAGCAAGGGTAGCCTTGAAATTGACAATGTTTGCACATTTTCATCTACAAGATGCCTTGTCGTTACACTGCAAGTTTCATCAATTGAGGTTGTGTGGGTAATTTTTTAGAGAAGTGCTTACATGTTTTTTTACAAGATTTCATTCCCTTTGGCTCTATTTGATGTTTAGGTGGCTGTACTAAGTGATCTCCAGCCCAAGACCTTCTATTCCATCGAGATAGCTGCTTTCACTGTCCGTGGGGACGGCATCCGAAGCACCACCGAGATCCAGCAAACTCCAGGAGAAGGTAGGTTTCTGTCATCTGCGTGATTGGTTTAAAGGGCTTGGAATTATGAATGTGATATCTCTCTCTCTCTCTCTCTCTCTCTCTATCTCTGTCCATATGTTTGTCTCTCTTTCTTTCCGTCTATTTCACTTGATCTCCCTCTTTCTCTGTAAATCTATCTCTCTCTCTCTCACTCTCTTTCTCTGTCCATCTGTCTGTCTATTTCACTTGATCTCCCTCTTCCTTAGTTATTCTATCTCTCTCTCTCTTTCTCTCTCTGAATATCATTTTCCCCCTTTCTTTCTTTTCTCTCTTCTTTTGAAAATGATCTGCATGTACACCTATACCTCCCTTTATATCAATCCATCTTTCTATACCCCTCTTCATATTCTCTTGATTTTTCTTTGTAGCTGTATTTCAAACACTGATAACGTTGACCATACATTGCGAGACAAACGAATGTCACTAGCAATATTATGTTCGATACTATATCCGCAATGAGTAATATATTTAGCATTACTGATAACTTGCATGTAAATTTGTGATCTTTCCTTAGTTCCCACCACCCCAGTGGCCTTCCGTGTGGAGAACAATCTGGACGACACCTACACGGCCACCTGGTCACCTCCGGTCGAAACCCATGGTGACCTGGTGACCTACAGGCTGAGCTACGGTCCGGAGAGTGGACGTCCACTCTACTTGGACCTCAGGCCGAGCGAGTTCCAGTCCTACACGTTCGATGATCTCAGTAAGTTCTGTTGCCACGCTTGATTAACCCTATGTTAACTGGGGGGGGGGGGGGGTCAATTTGACCCCCCCCTGTAGAAATTTTGTGACTACTCCGTAACCGCGGCAGATATAAAATTTTCCTTTCATGACTTTTTACTTTCGAGTCTTACGCATCTTTTAAAACGATTTTTTCGAAATTCGGACCTTCGGTTACAAGGTCACGTGACCTTTTGTCTTTGCATGTCAGCCCGAAAATCGCTCATTTTCGTGATTTGTGTACAAAACATATGTAAAAGTCATTTCTCCTAAAAATAGATAAAACATTGGTTATTCAGTCTTGTTTAAAGTTTAGATGTTTGTTTTTGGGTCAAAATAGTTGAATTGTAGTTATAAATGAAATAAAACAACAAAAACAATAAAATACATAAGTTAAAAAAACAATGAAATACATAAGAAATTATAAAAAACAAGAGATAACATAAGGAATAACCTGGCTCTTCCAATTTTTTGTGTTGTATTATTATTCCAAATGGTCTAATAAATATATGTAGTGAAAAAGAATACGTAAACATGAATAATCTATGATTTATGGGCAGAAATGTGAATTTGATGACCTTATTTGCATAAATTACCATAAATATGCAAATGAGTGAATTTTTCAAAAATTTGAAATTACCATAGTATTCTATACACTTCACTTGACATGCATGCAAATTTTCGCGGCGATGGGCGGTGAAACGGCCGAGATCTTAGGGGGGGGTCAAATTGACCCTCCCCCAGTAAAAACCTGGTCTGAAATAGCCCAGTTAAGATAGGGTTAAAGGACACTTTCTTTAAATCACATTTACTGTGAAGCATAACACATATGCACTTGTTTCACAATGTGTTTATTAGTGATAGACTTGTGACTTCAATTCCGTATCTTTCTGTTCTTATTACTCTAAGGCCAAAAAAAAAAAATTGTTTGGTTGTCCTCGATTGCTTTTCTAGAGTAGGGGCGGGCGGGCGGATTTTTTTTTTTTTTTTTTTTTTTTTTTTTTTTTTTTTTAAACTTCATTTTTGTGTTGTTTTTTTTGTTTTTTTTCCCCCATTTTTTTTTTTAAATATTTTTTTTCCATAAAAAAAAAAATCATTGGGATTGTCAAGCATTTAAATAAACAAAGTCTATAAAACACTTTAATATGGTAAAATACTAGTTTAATGTACAATGAATATCAAGACCAACACAGAAAGTATTTTGGGCTTTGAAATACAGCACCTTTTAAATCTCCATTGTACTACTTATAGCTACTTGCGCCCTCTATGTAGCAAACAATGCCTAATCGGTGACCATTGGTCCCCCATGATCCTCTTTATCTTATATTTACTGAGAGCTGATTTGATGAGATAACCACCTGTCCAGTGACCTTGCAGGGTAGTCTAATCCCTCCTGTAAACTAGTACAGATGGGCTTTAAAATGAGTTTAAGAATGCTCAGAACCTGGTTTGAATGAACGGCATTTTGACATAGAAAAATAAAAATGGCAAGTTTAATAAATACCTAATTGCGTACTGAAAAGACAAAACTGGCAAAGGGACGCATTTTGATCCTTGCAAATGCATAAAATGGTATGTTTGGCACTTAAGATTGCTCCCCCCAAAAAATTGAATAAAAAAAAAAAAATAAAAAAAAAAAAAAACAATTGAATAAAAAAAAAAAAATATTAAAAAAAAACAACAACATATGAGCGGCCCCAAAATGACGAGCGGGCGGTCGAGGACAACCAAATGATTTTTTTTTTTTGGCCTAATAACTAGACATATGTATACATCCATACATTTTCTACTAAGATTATTGGCAGTCACATATTTGTGATTTGGAACATTCAGGGTTTTTATTCTGTGGAAAAGAATTCACTGTCATACCAAAATTCATGATAACCTTTGATTGAGAAAACGTATTCAGATATGGAAATTTCATTTCCATATTTTTGTTTTGACCCAAACTTCTTGACAATCCACTTCTAAAGATTCATCTTTTAAAGCCTATCTGCACTAGTTTGACCAGGAGGGATTAGACCTCCCTGCTTGGTCACTGGCAGGTGGTTATTTCATCAAATCAGCTCTCAATTACCATAAGAAAAAGGGAACCATGGGGAATCAACGGGTACCGCTTGGGCATTGTTGGCTGTATCGAGGGCGCAAGTAGCTACAAGTAGTGCAGTCCCCCTTTAAGGTCTAGCATTCTTTTAGATATCTAATGTTTTGTATAGACAAGTCTGTGGAAATCAATTATCCATCTATACCAGACTTCAGACTCACCTTTGATGGGCCTCCACGGAAAACAGTATTTAACTACTGATGGAGCCACCCTACTAAAATAAGACTAGTAAATAAATAAATAAATAAAGGGTATTAAAAAGTTGTTATAAATGGAGTTTTTCTGACTGTTTTGACTTTGCTTCCTCTAGGACTGGGCACCAGATACGAGTTCAAGCTGACAGCATCCAATGAAGAGGGGAACAGCAATGAAGCCATCTTCTACTATACAACGCATGAAGGAAGTATGTCCATAACTAACATTATATGAATTTATATGAGTCTCACAAAAGTTGCGATTGATCCAAATCTATTGCAAGTCCTCCAATCAATCGCAAGTTTGCATTCTCCTATCTCTTATGTAATTGCAATTGATATCAACTCTTTGTAAGACAGTGCCCTGGTCGCAGAGCTATGAATTTATTAAGTTGTGGGATTGATTTTTTACCTTCCTTCAAGAAGTAGTTTAAGTAATGCATTTACATTGCATATCTAGAATAATATTTCAGGTTTGTATCCCACCTTGGAAGTCCATGTTTTAAAACGCCATTAGACATCAAACTCCCCTCTGTGTTTCCCTTGAGCACAGGTTTAATTGGAGTTTAAAAGCTGAATGGTATATATTAATGCCCAACCGTTCAGAAGACCCTACATGTACTCCTCATTGCCCTTTAGCAGTCTCCATGCTTTCTTAGAGCGCTTTCGCAAAGACGACGGGAGAATTACGGCGATACAGCTCTTCCGTTGTGTTTAGGGAAGGAACGCTATGATGGCTGCGTATGGTCGTGAAAATCAACAAGACGGAGAAAATTCTGGTTCACACATGCTTAGATTGTGTCTTCCCTCGTTACTGTTGTCTTTGCCTTCCGTCGTGTTTTCGAAAGCACCCTACTACAACTAAACCAACCCCCCTCTTGATCTTTCCAGCACCCTCCGGCTCCCCGATGAACGTGACGGCCTCGCCCCTCTCCAGCAGCTCCATCAGCGTCTCATGGGACCCGCCCCTGGAGGAGGAGCGCAACGGCCTCATCCTCAAGTACACCATTCGCTACTACTCCTCGGCCATGCCCACCGAGCTGACCAACCGGACCACGGAGACGGACATCGTCCTGACCAGCCTGGTCCCCAATACGGCCTATTCCGTGGAGGTCAGGGCTCACACCAGCGTCGGGCCGGGTCCCTACAGTACCAAGGATATCGCGACGACGCCAAGAGAAGGTGAGGATGGGTTTGGTTCCTTAGGCTGGTGGTCAATATTGTTTTTCCCCCTCACATAATAAATGTTACATGTTAGTCAAGAGAACATAGGCAAAGGGGATATACTGCTGCTTCTTTTTTTTGTAGTAATGTAGTCCAATGCTTTGGGCAACCTTTGTAAATAATTCCAAATTATGTTTTATCACACATGGGATGAGTTGCCCTCTTAATATTTGATTACATCTTTTGCATGATCTTTATTATTATCACTGTCCAATGTAAACAATGTATGAATTGTGTAATTGCTTTTGCTCATTGTCAAGAATTACAAACGACCTGGATGTTCATGATATTCTTTCATTAAAAAGGGATAATCTGACAACATAATCTTTGTCTGTGCTCATCTACTCATTAGAGATTATAATGGCGCATCACCTCGCTGTGTTCATACCATTCTTTATTCTCTTATTCTCTGCCCCTCCCCCATACAGCTCCAGCGAGTGCCCCTCTGGACCTGCGCTGTGCCGCACCCCACGGCACCCAGCTTGAGGTCAAATGGAGCCACCCCAGCAACATCCAGCACTCAGGCCCCGGCTACAACTACCTCGTCTACAGCACCAACAGCGCAGACAACACTGACGTGAGCACGTGGGGCCGCCCTGTCTCGGCGGGAGAGTTCACCAAGCTGGAGCTGCGGGGTCTGCAGGAGGAGACCACCTACTATGTGGCTGTCAAGCTGGACACGCCCGAGGGGAATTCCCCCCTGTCTCAGATCATCACATGTCTCACAGGAACATCAGGTAAGGGTGCGGTCTATGAGTGAATTAATCATAGACCTTCTAAAACTAGACAGGTATTTGAGTTTGAGTTTATTGATTTCACATTTCACATGCAGAAATAATACAGATAACAAAATATACATAAAATACATATTGTTCCATAATTTAACAAAAAATGATTATATTAGTGAATCAACCATGGACCTTGTATAACTAGACAGATATTGTTGTATTAGCCATAGATATGCTACATGAATAACTAGATGACCAACTGAAATCAATCATAGATATAAATAAGTGATAGACACATGTCTATGTTATAATTATATCAAGTTGATGGGCATCAATGAACTGTATGTATGCTTTATATAATTTACTTGATTAATTGTAAATAGTCTGAAGGGGCAATTAAAGAACACATTGCATTGAGTAGTTAAGAAATGGTAAATGCAGAATACTCATGGTGTTATGAATATATGACTCCAGTGTCTCTCTCTCTCTCTCTTTTTCTAGCTCTCCCTCTATTTCTCTCTATATCTCTCTATCTTGCCATCTACAGTATCTCTCTCTCACCCTCTCTGAATTATATCAAAAGATGTATTTCCACATTTGCTAACATTTAGATAGTATGAACAGAATATCTTAATTGTCTAATTCTAATCTTCTTTAATCCTATCCTTGCATCCCTTCCAGCCCCGTCGGAACCCAGATCGTTCGATGCCCACATTGCATCTGATAACACCATCAATCTGGTCTGGTCCGAGCCTAGTGATATCCCAGGCAGACTCAAGGACTACGTGGTGAGTAGAAAGGCATCGTTTAACAATGTTAAATCTGAGATGCTGTTATCAGTGTCTGTGATATGGTGTAATGTTGAAGCCCTAAAAATAAATTGCACTTCAAAATGATCAAGAAGTGCCTCAAAAAAGAAAAAATCCTTGAGTGACCAGTTTTTCCAATCATAAATATCTTGATAATCAAACAGGCGATCGGCCTGTGTAAAAGTCAAGGGGTTCCTTACTGACCTAAAGGTTTATAATTATCATTGCAGCATGAGCTAAATCCAGGATTTTGTTTAAGAATCTGAGACAGTGTCACCGGATCCCTTTAAGATAAGGTTTTCTAGTACGCATTTCAACAAGAAAAAATGTGGTTGTTATAGACAGGTGGTCTTTCTATATAGGTAGTCGCTAAAACAGGTCTCACTGTATGAAAAATGTATTACATGCATACAATGTAGATACCAAACATATAAAACAAGGCAAACGATGTGGGAATGTTCTTGATATACTCACACTGGTATTGTTTTTAAAAAATGTTGTTGCTCATGGTGCCAACAAGATTAGAATACCAAGAAAATTCATTTTTATGGAATTTCCAGGAGGATATCAATATTCTTGTATGATCTACTTTAAGTTATCAACTATTAGACATTAGTATACAAAATGGAGTATTTTTTTTTATTTTTTTACATGATATGATATAAGAGAGTATAAAAAGAAGTACTTGGACAAATTGGAAAAAATTTATAAAATGTCTTCATGAAGCAGCATGATGCATGAAGAGGCATTGAATGACTTGTGTATTCAATGATTGGAGATGGGAAGGTCGAGGGTTCGAATCCCAAAAAGGCACTAATATTCTTTGGCACTTGCTACTCTCCACCCAGGTGTTAAATGGGTACCCGGTAGGATGCAACCGTCATTGTTGGTCAAACAGTTTTTGAGCGTCAAGTAACGCCTGGCTGGAATGCTCCCCAGGGAGTGGAGATTGTGCACACAATGTGTGCCGGCAAGCACTGAATCCAATGACCGGGTAATAGTATATTAGTAAAGCGCTTAGAGACATTGTATTAAGCGCTATATAAAAGCTAAATATTATTATTATTTTTGATATTGTAAAAGCATGTTAAAAAATCACTTGTATCCAGAATAATTCAACCATTGTGTTTTGTCATTCTCAGATCAAATACCATACGAGCGACGACTTCAGGAGGGAGTACCCCGACTATTATGATGGCGGCGGAGAGATTGAGATCCTTGCCTCGGAGCAACGTGTCTCCTTGAGTGGCCAGCTCTTCAAGCCTAACATGGAGTATGAATTCAACATCACGGCCAGGACGGAGGCCATCAGGGGACCGCCGGCTAGCATCCTCGTCAGGACAAGAATACAAGGTGCGTGGAATATCTGTTTCTTTATCGTAGAGTTGATCTTGTGCAAACTGCGCTTCTATTAAAGGGGGTGTAGCATGGCAAATACTGGTTACCGCCATCTACGACTTCTTTTGAACAACTGCACGTAAATGAATGGACTTGATTAACGGTCCACACGCTGGCTTTCGCGAAACAGACCAAAGTTCTCCTCACGATTCGGTTTCATGTATGTTTTAGCTTGTGAATACTGCGGTCTTGTCATCCGTACTCGTTTTATATCTGATTGGCCCCTTGACAAGCCACGGGAAAGACACATAGTCTCGTCATGCTACACCCCCTTTAAGTAATTACATTTCTTTGATGTGAATTAATAATGTTAAGAGTGAGCATTTATACCTTCTCAAAGAGGAAATAAGTGTTTGGGACTGAATTTCTAAATTGTCTTTGACATAAAATATTGTGTGTTGTGTCTTAACAAGCAAAAATATCATTATTATTGTTGTATAATCCTATAAGTCTGATAATTGAACAATCACAATTTGAAAAATGATTTCTGAATTCAAGTTTACTTCATTTTTGTGTGTGTGTGTGTGTAAAGTGATATTGTAATCTATTTGATCGCACACTTTTAAAACGATTTAGAAGATGATATATTCTGTGTGGCAGGATTTGAAGTTCAGAAATTGCATTTATTATATTTGATTATGATTTGATTCTAGCCCTGGAGCATATCCCAAAGCCCACCATACAGAACAGTACTATGAATGGACAGAGTATCAAGATAGCACTGCCAACGATTACTCAGAACGCTGCTCTCTTGGAGTAAGTATCCAACTCTCTCATTCGTTTCAATAGCGTTTGTTTCCCTCCACAATGACCACCTGCTGGAGAGAGAGGCTTATGACTTGACCATCAACCGATATTACTATTACCAGGCAGGAGACCATTACTATAATATTGAAATAATTGCATCTAGGCTATTTTCAACAATTTTAGTATTTTCAACATCTTCTGAAATTACAATTCAATGAGACTCCCCACCGCAGTTTTACATTGCATTAACCTGCTCCCACACTTCCTCGATATATTTTGTTGATAAGTTGTTTGCATTTAATTTGTTACTTCTCTCCATCGTCGCAGCTACCTGTACGTCATCGTCATCGGGCTGAGAAACAAAAACGGCGAGCCCGTGGCCCTGACCATCAGCCCCAACGACATCAAGACGGAAGACCTGGAGGTCCAGTCCCGCGGCAGGAGGAGCGCGCAACACCCCCGCAGCCGCAGGGCCGCCACGGGCCAAGACACGGAGCCGTACATCGCAGCCAAGCTGAACGGGGAGGAGATGCCCGCGTCGTTTGTGATTGGGGACGGCAGCGAGGTGAACGGGTATAGGAATAAACCTCTCAAAGAGGGCGAATACTACACCCTTTTCACCAGAGCAGTCATTCTCAGTGAGAATGGGGTAAGTGCTTGCAAATATCCACCACAAATTACATATTTCCTTTGCTTTTTTTTTTACAATTCTACCTCCATGAGTCTTTTCTCCCTTCTTTGGACCCATAGAGGTTATCTTTTTTTAATGCATTTTATATAGTTATGTTGCTTTTGTTGATTCTTCACTCTTGTCACCAGTTATCCACTTTCAGAACTCAACTAAAGACTTACCTATTTCAGATTGCATACAATTAGTCACTGCTTTTTTGTCTTTCCCAGTTAGAATCATGAACAGACATTTTCGGGCGGTATTTCGGTCTCTTCAGCGCTTTTGATTAGGCAACTAGATATTGTTGCTTTATAAATTCCTGGATTGGATATTTGATTGGATTAAATTTTAATTAAAAAAGTAAAAGCTAGATGCAGTATCATAAAATGTTCCAGAAGAAATGTCTTGAGTAGAGGAGGGCAAAAATGAAATCCAGTACCTCATGATGTTATCCTTTCTCCTCCCATCTATCTAACAGACAAAGCTTGAGACATCCAGTCCGTTTGCTGCTCCCATCAAAGCAGAGCAGCCCGTCGCTGGTCCTCAGGTCACACCGAAGTCAGACAACCTCATGATCATCATTGCTGCAGCCGTTGGTGGCGTGGTCATCCTCCTCCTCGTTGTCCTCATCATCTTCTTTGTTCTCAGGTGAGAAGTAGGCTATCGTGGGATGGGAGAAAGGGCTTCATTCACGATTGATGATTGAACTACAGTTTAACTAGGGTTAAACTAGGGTTATGCTGGGCAACAATTGATCTGAAGTCTAACACTAATCAAAATCGTAATTTAAACCCTAGACAATGTAATGTCATCATGGGTCGGGAGAAAGGGCTTCATTCACGATTGATGGTTTAACTAGGGTTGTATGACACGACACATGCTGGGCAACATTTGATCTACAGTCTATTAACACTAATCAAAATCTGCATCTAAACCCTGGACAATGTAATGTTCTAACCCCAAACCTAATCTAAAATCCAACACTTATCCTATATCTGTTAAAGTGACTCTGTAACATTGCCTCAGATTCTGAAACAAAATCCTAGATTAAACTCATGCTGCAATCATAATTATTAACCTTTAGGTCAGTGAGGAATCCCATGATTATCAAGATATTTATGATTGGAAATCAAAATTTCATTTTTCGTTTTCCTAACAGTTTTTATAACACTACAGTCTATTGGGTAAAATGAGTATGGTAAAACCGGTCACTCAAATATTTTTACTTTTTGAAGCACTTCATATCATTTTGAAGTGCAATTTTTTAGGGCTTCAGTATTACACCATATCACAGACACTGATAACACTTGGGGCCATTTATATGTACATGTATTTGTATGTATGGTGCTATTAACATTTTATGAATATTTTGATCCATTATTAACATTGCTACCTTTACCCATTCCCTCCGTCTCCCAACCTCCATCCTTTGAATGCTGCCTTCCTGCCTGCCTGGTATATCCTCCCCTCTCATCTCCAACACCCATAGGAGGTAAATATAGACCACTAACAAAGATGTTAGGAACAGTCTTACTAAAATATATATTTATATATACATGTTCATGCTTGATAGTTACAAAATATGAATTTCAGAGAGTTGTTAGTGCTTTAAAGAGAGACGGGGAGAAAGAGAAAAAATGAAGAACAAGAACAAATATTTTTGACTAGTTACATTCATGAGTATTTAAGATAAATGATGAGCAGGGTAGATTGACTATATTGTGTAGAGATTGTAATTGTGGATATAAAGAAAATTCATGAGGATATATTGTAAAATGTCTCAGTAGGAAATATTTTGAACGTGACTCCCCTCAGGAATACATATTTTTTCTCCTGAATGTTTTGCTTTGCTTGATAAACTGTAGCTAGCAATCATGTTTGTTTTTTATTTGTAGAATACTCAATGTGTAATGCACATGATATATTTAATGAACAATCACACCTTATGTGAATGAAATGTGACTAGTGAGGGAGAAATTTGTATGATTGGATTTTTGTTGTTTAATGTTTGTAGACGACGGGAACCCCGGCCTCCGAGTGCAAACAAGAGAAAGGATAACACAGAGAGCAACCTGGCAGACCCTGTAGAGATGAGGAGACTCAACTACCAGACCCCAGGTATGTTTCTAGCAATTTCATCATCATCATTTTTATTGGCGTCAATGTCATCGTCATCATCACCATCATCATCATCTTTATTGGTGTCATTGTCAACGTCATCATCACCATCATCATCATCATCATCTTTATTGGCGTCATTATCATCATCATCATCTTCATCGTCACCATCATCATCATCACCATTTTCATCATCATTTTCATCACCATCATCCTTTCAGAAACCATTATTTGTATCATTATCATCATCACCATCAGCATCATCATCATTATCATCATCATCATCATCATCATCATCACCATCATCATCACCACCATCATCATCATTACCATCATCACATCCCCATCAGCATCATCATCATCAGCATCATTATTATCATCACCATAACCATTTTCATCATCATTTTCATCACCACCATCCTTTCAGAAAACATTATCTGAATCATTATCATCACCATCATTTATCAAAATCATCACTATTATCATGGTCATTTAAGTCATTATTCAAAACACCATTATCATAGTCGTCATGGTCATCATCATCATCGTCACTATCATCATCACCACCACTATGTTCATTATACCCGTCTTCATAGTCATCACCATCATCGCCGTTTTCATCATCATTGTTATACTCACCATCATCATCACCCATGCATCATCATCTTAATTATTATCAAGATTCCAATGGCATTCTTCAATCTTGAATTTTGTATTGATTACATTATGCGTTCAGTTGCGCACAAACAAGTCAGATGATAGAAACAGAGTCTTATTACCAATGTTCTTTCTCTTTGTATTTCAAACAGCAATGATGTCCCATCCTCCCATCCCAGTCTCCCAGTTCCAAGAACACATCGAGAGGTTAAAGGGCAATGATGCCATGCTTTTCTCACAAGAATATGAGGTAAGTGATAATCTGGATTTATATAGCTCTTAATATGAAATACCGTCTCTAAGCGCTTTACAGATATTATTAACCCAGTCATTGGTTTCATTCATGCACAAATGACTACCGTAAATAACGTTGTATAAACCGCCCTCGTGTATTAACCGCACCCCTCTTTTTCGCCCTTAAAAAAAAAAAAAAAAAAAAAAATTTTTGCAGAGATTTTTTTTTTTGTGTGTGTAAGATCATTACGGTACTGTAAATTAAAAAACAGTAGGGACCTAGGATAGAACCTTGTGGTACACCATGTAATAGAAGAAAAATTGGAGGAATTATTATTATAAACTAGTCTACATATTGAGATCTATCAGAAAGATTACTTTCAAACCAAGATGACAGACAAATTTGAGTGTTGTTCTAGTTTCCGAGTGGTGAGTCAACACACCGATTACCGAGCTGGGAGACATTGCCAGGCATAGCGCCAGGTGGAGGGGCATAAATTGAAACTTTAAAAAAAAAAAAAAAAATTGTTTTTTTTTTTTTTTTTTTGGTGTACCGTGTATAAACCGCACCCCCGACTTTGAAATTTTTTCGGCGGCAAAAAAGTGCGGTTTATACACCGTTATATACGGTAGATATATTTCCCATTAATTCTAGTGTGGTACATGTTTGTAAACTGGAAAGTATATAACAATATAAATGATCCCTACCATGGATAATCACACATGTCTGTAAAATTTGTGAGGGAGGAAAGTACAGTAGATAAAAGGCAGATTGAATCGTTCTATTGTTCTGTTTGATAATCACTCAAAAGTCTGTAAAATTTGGGAGAGAGAAAGAGAAGTAGAGAGAAGGCAGATTGAATCATTCTATGGTTTTGTTTTTCTCAATAAATCTAACAGTCGATTGAGCCAGGCCAGCAGTTCACCTGGGACCATTCCAATCTGGAGACGAACAAGCCCAAGAACCGCTACGCCAACGTCATCGCCTACGACCACTCCCGCGTCATCCTCTCCCCCATGGAGGGGTTGCCGGGCAGCGACTACACCAACGCCAACTACTGTGACGGCTACCGCAAGCAGAACGCCTACATCGCCACCCAGGGGCCGCTCCTGGAGACGATGGCTGACTTCTGGAGGATGGTCTGGGAGCAGAGGACCAATACCATTGTCATGATGACCAAGCTGGAGGAGAGAAATAGGGTAGGTTTTCTCTCTTCTTCTTCTTCACGGAAGATTCTTGCAGATGCCGTATATGTTCGGCCTGATTGGGGTGTGCAGGTGGACCACTACACCGGGGTTTCCCCTTACTCTTATACTAATAGTGCAGTGGGTTCTTTACGTGCAAGGGTGGTGACTCTCCTGTACACGGGCCCTCCATTTAACGTCCTATCCGAAGGACAAAGTGTTTTCCACTTAGCCTAGCCTACGTTTATGAAACAGTCTGTCTCTTTTTTAGTTTATTAAATTTCTTGATGATGAGGTCATTCAATGCCATAGTGGCTAGGTCTCTCATATTATTAAGAGTGTATTGCATTGTACTTATTCTCTGAACTTCATGGATTACATCAGTATTTGTTACAAAAGAAGAAAAAGTCCCTAATGGATGCGTAAGGAGATTTCATAAACAGTAAAAAGTTTACATGCAAGTGTATGAAGAGCAGCCATTTCTTTCAGTTTTATTCAAATTTGCAACTGGAATCATTACACCATATTTGTCACTAATATTGAGATATTAATAGTTTGGGACAAGGTCGTATCAATGGGGCTAAGATAATCAACTTAATTGTCTTTGAGAATTAGTTATGTGTGTATTTCTTCTGTAGTGCCTGTATTCCATGGTTTATTACTTTTTGTAATTTTCAATTTTGTCCTTGTCCTTTTTGTTTCAGGTGAAATGTGACCAATACTGGCCGACTAGAGACCAAGAGAAGTATGGTTTTATACAGGTCACCCTATTAGATACTACAGAGCTAGCTACTTATACTGTCAGATCATTTGCCTTGGTTAACCTCAAGGTAAGATCGTTGGACCCCATCTATTTTCTCTCTCTCCGGCCCACTTGTCTTATTTTGTTTTTTGTATTTTGCTCCTCTTTTTTTCCCTTCTTCTTTTTCCCCCCTCTATTTTCTCTCTCCAGCCCACTGTCTTCTTTTTGTTTATTGTATTTTGCTCCTCTTTTTTTCTTCTTCTTTTTTTCCCTTTAAATTTTCGCTCTTTTTCCCCACTCTATCTCTTTCTCTTTCCATTTTTCTCTAATAAAGGTACATGATGATATGAGTCTTGATAAATAAATTAATTTCGGATGCTGATACCTTTAATGGTTACTATTATTGAGACTTTGTATCTCTGTATAGGCCTAAAATTAGTTTTGAATCTTGATAATCCTACAAGTTGTAACTTCATATTTAGCATTTTAGAAATGTCCTGTAGCACATCATTGAAATTGTTCATTTTCATTTTTCGCCAGTCAATGACACTACATAACATGTCAGAACCATATAAGCGAAAACCAGTTCTGTTTTGTATTAATGCAGTGGTAGTTCCGGCCTGTATTTAATAGTCACTCTTGTGTTTGTTTGACAGAACCGTTCAATGGAGAAGAGAGAAGTGAAGCAGTTCCAGTTCACAGCCTGGCCAGACCATGGAGTTCCAGAGCACGCCACATCAGTCCTAGCCTTCATCAGTAGAGTCAAGTCCTGTAACCCACCAGACGCAGGACCCATCGTAGTACATTGCAGGTAGGGAATAGGTGATAGGTGTAGGAAGGGGGTATAGAAAGGAGGGGAGGAGGGGGGAGTGACATCATGTAGCCCAAGAGATACAGGGCCTGTTGTAGTACACTTCATGCGATAATTGATGTTTGTTTGCTGTAACATACTTCAAATTAAGAAATATAGACAAAAGTTACATTTAAGAACATTTTATTCCATCTCGAATTTTTTTAGGTTGCCAAAATCTGATCATGTTTCAAATGGTCTATTGAGGAAGTAAAATTAATAGTGAGGAAGAGTATTTTGATAAATATCAGTTTCAATATTTCTACTCTGTTGAAGATGAGATTACCAAATCTGTTTCCTTTCCCATCTCCGTTCTATAATCACAATGTGCCACATTGTATGTACCATGGCACCATGAAGTTGTGTGATGTAATGTCAGTTAACCTTTAATATTTCTTTAATCCTAAGTATATTGAATATTAATTTTAATTATTTGTATGTGCCTTGAGCATCTCTAAAGATGGATATGTTGCGCTTTATAAATATTGTTATTATTATTATTATTATTAAAACAGTGCCGGTGTCGGGCGGACCGGGGCCTACATCGTCATCGACTCCATGCTGGAGCGCATCAAGCACGAGAAGACGGTCGACATCTACGGTCACGTGACCTGCCTGCGCGCCCAGCGTAATTACATGGTGCAGACGGAGGAGCAGTACATCTTCATCCACGAGGCCTTGTACGAGGCAGTGGCCAGCGGGACCACGGAGGTCCACGCACGCAACCTCTACGGCCACATCCAGAAGCTGACGGCTCTGGAGCCTGGAGAGACCATCACCGGCATGGAAAATGAATTCAAGGTACGACACATGAATCAGAGTGGGGAAATTACCTATTCTCTTGAGAACAAATTTCTCTTCCGCACTGATTTGTGTTAATAGTGAAATCTTTTTCCTTGTATTTGAGTAAGAGAGATGTTGCCCCAGAGCCAGAGAAGCTTGTAAAATTGGAATAATTTTCTCTTCTGCACTGAATCGTGTTAACAGTGAAATCTTTTTCCTTGTATTTTGAGAAAGAGAGATGTTGCCCAACATCTAAAGAATCTTGTGAAATCGAAATAATTTTCTCTTCTGCGCTGAATCGTCGTTAATTAATAGTGAAATCTTTTTCCTTATAATTTGAGAAAGAGAGATGTTGCCGCAAAGTCAGAGAAGCTTGTAAGACTCTGTAGTTTGGGAGAAATTTTTGTTTCAGAAAAGAATGTCGTTGTCATGATATTCTGGATAGACTAATGCTATTCTACAATTATTTTGTTGTTGTTGTAATTAGCAGAAATCCTAAGTCTTTTGGAGAACCTGTACATTCAGTGTAGCAGTTATGCTACCATACCTATGAGTGTAACAGCCAGTCTTCTGTTTTTTTATTTCTTTACTTTGTATTAAGCCCTATATAAAAATTAAATATTATTATTATTATTATTATTTCAAGAAGAGCTTAAAGCATGAGAATATATTGATATTGATAGTGATGTTTTTTTAATTGATTTCCTATTCTCCATGTTTTTCTCATGTACAGAGGTTGGCAAGCCAGAAAGCCCAGCCATCACGGTTCGTCAGTGCCAATATTCCTGCAAATAAATTCAAGAACAGACTGCTCAACATCCAGCCATGTAAGTCCCTTCTACTTCTAACCCTTTGTGTAAAACATTTTTTAAAGGCATCGTTTAACAATGTTAAATCTGAGATGCAAGGCCCTACGTGTTATCAGTGTCTGTGATATGGTGTAATATTGAAGCCCTAAAAAAATCGCACTTCAAAATGATCAAGAAGCGCCTCAAAAAAGTAAAAATCTTTGAGTGACCGGTTTTACCATACTCGTTTTCCCCAATAGACTAGTGTTATGAAAACGAGATGGTTGCACATTATTTAATATTCACCCTCTTGTACCTTACAAGACACGGATACTCAAACAGCAAAAGTATTATCTTAAACGACTAAGATTTACCCACGACTGTGGTGGGTTATTGAATCTCCCAT
>JAVYIG010001037.1:162500-397812 GCA_035222895.1 Strongylocentrotus droebachiensis
CTTACCTCAGACTTTAATACCACGTTTTTGGTTTAACCAGCTTAAAATCACTGATTATAAAGCAAATAACTTCGAATCTAAACACACAAAGTGGCAACACAAAGGCTTGTTATTGGTCCCATCTACCAGTTTGTAAGGACACTTACTTAGCTTGAATCGAATTGTATAATTAGAAAACACAGGACTGAAATTGTTGATTAAGTATGGGATTCCAACGAACATGATTAGCATGTGTAATTGATGTGATACTAAAACCTCTAACAGACATGGTTTGTGAGTTTTTAATTTCTAGCATAGATGTAAAGTACTAAACCAGTACTACATTATACATACCGGTACTAGTACAGTACTCCAGCACAATGAGTAACTTGTACATTTGAAATGAGAAAGGATGATAGTATGAGTGCAAGTCATAGGGTTGTCTGCCTATGGAGCTGCAGCAAAAATGTACAAACAAAAATGTACCAAAATAAGTTATTTTCGAGAAAAACAAAATATATATATATTTGAACATGTTTTTTTACGCCACTTGAAAGTGAAATTCATTAGTTTCAGCTGTTTATTCTTTGAATATGAGCTCAAATCGTCCAGTTTCTCACAAACAATTTTTTCTTTTGTTTCTTTGTTGGCTTGTTTAAATAGGCTGTCATATACATCTTCCAATGGATTAAAAAGCCTTATCGGATATGCCAGACCACCTCAAATCTGTGAGAAGTGAATACTTGAGGAATTATCGCTAGTTTGGCAGCTTGTATTATAATTTGCAACAAAAACAAAGAGAGGAGAAAGAATCAATTTTTCTTGTACAGAGCAATCCTTTTAGCAGTACAATTTTGATTTGAATTTGATATTTATATGTGCTGAATTGAGTAAAGTACTTAAGTTAAGAGATATGTACTATATAGCCAATTGCAGAATGTGTATGTTATGTTTTTCTTCAAATGCTGTGTGTAAACTACTAGCTGCAGTATTATATTCATTTTTATTATCCATTCAGTACAGTCGCTTCTAAGGTACACATTTGTTGATACTGCCATCATTCTATTTGTAAAATCAATCTGTTGCTTCCCACCTCATGTTCCATTTATATTGCTGCTTCCCTAATATCTTTTTTCCTTCTCTCTCTCTCTCTCTCTCTCTCTCTCTCCCTTTCTCTCTCTCTCTCTCTCTCTTTCCCTCTCTTTCTCTTTCCCTTTCTCTCTCTCTCTCTCTCTTTCCCTTTCTCTCTCTCTCTCTCTCTTTTTCTCTCTCTCTCTCTCTCTCTCTTTCTTCGTCTCTCAACTTCACTCCTTGTTCCCTTTTCTCTCTTTTCTCTCTGGCATGATAAGAGTTGAGGTTCCAGAGATGTTTTTATTTCCGAATCAATGTTTGTATATGTAAGTTACCTTTGAATAGTTTTTAATGCCATATATGGAGAAATAAGCTAGTAAGGCCAAGGTTGTATTTGTTTTTAATCTCTTGAAATCTTTGTCCATTGAACAAAAAACAGATTAAAAATACTTATTCCCAAACTCGAAAGAATAATGTTTCATCAACACTGCTTATCTCCATTTATCCTTTCTCTATGACATAATTTTATATTTCATTGATGTTTACTTTATATTCAGGTTTTAACTGTTCAGGAGTACTCTCCCCCCCCCCCCCCCCCCCCCCTCTTTTTTTATAGCGATTATCACTTTGATGATGATATTTTTATAATGTCCAAGAAAAAGCTAATTATGTTTGTTGACATCAGTATGGTATTCCTTTTTTCTTTAAATTTTTAGCCATGATTGTTAGTTTTTTTAATTACAGAAGATCATTTTAATTCAGTGTGCTCTCGTTTGCCTGACTAGATGTTCATTGTCTCATTTGCTGAAATTTCCTTCAAATTTTAAGATTGAAGACTTTCAATAATTTTTAACTCTTCTCGTTAAAAATTTAGTCCATGAACATGCCTGCCCTGTTTCGCAGGTCATGAAAATATTACTTTTAATAATTCCAAGAACAAATATTGAATGCTTTTCTTAATGTATTTCTTTATCACCAGGAACAGATGATGTTGTTGTTTCAAAACCTTTAAACAGTGTTACGCTTTTCAATTACATTGTACTTTTACATACATTTACTTCTTCTGAATAATGTTTTGTAGTTACGTATTACTCTATGTACATGTAGCAAATAAATTTGTTTTTCCTTTATCGTTATATTTAAAAATCGAAATTTATTCTTTTGATCTTCACTTTTGGTGCTTTTGAAAGAATGTGGGAAAGAAAAGAACAGATGCTCATTTTTGAAATCCTGTATTCGGGTTAAAACTTTTTAAAAACCAGCATCGTAGTGTATTCACAGTTTTTGTTTATCATATTGATAAAGTGCTTTTGACTATTTGATGTATTTTAGTGTAAATATAAGTAGATATGCTGGATTTAATGTATAGTGTAAATCTATGTTTGGAATTCTGTTGTGTTAACTTGAGGTGGACCATTTTGTGTTGTAAAATTCTTTTAATTCCCCTCTCAAAGCTCAGTTTCTTTTCCTTTTTTGGGTTTCTTCTTACCTTGCTTTTTAAGATAAAATACATATTAAGAAGAGAATACATAATTGTATGTCCTCCTGTTATGTAATTTATATATTGATTCTTTATCATTATCTTCCTTTAGCTTGCAAAGCATTTGAAATTGTAATATTTTTTGGAAGAAAGATAAAAGATAAACTTAAAGGTAAAGACCAGTAATGGTCATGCGATTGCATTGTAAAAGAAACGTTGTGGAATCGATCAGAAAAGGTTGATCATGTAGCATCTAGCATCTGCAAGGTTCTGGAATCATCAAAATGATAAGAAATTTTGCCCATTCTTTGTAAAGTTACAAGCACTATACACAGAAAGATGTATATGGGACTACCCTATATCTCTTACACGACCATGAGAGAAACAAATTTACCAAATATATGAATTAGTAGGCGGTTTCACGGCAAATTTGTTATCATCATGTATTAGTCAAAACATATTCTTTCACATGATTGGTAATGAGAGCTTCCATTTCATTTTTTGAAATTGGGGCGTTTCCAATACTGGTCTTTACCTTTAAGTACACAAATTACTTGGTATATGATAAAAGTAGCAAAGTTAAAGATATGTTTTTATACTAACAATGTGGAAACAAAAGAATCCCTTTCTATTTCAAGGATATAAATGCTACACGATTTCCAAGCATTTTTAAGATGTGTGTGTGTAATAGGGTTTTTTACAGACGTGTATCAATCAGATATGATTATTTACGTCTCGGGACCGACCTTTAACGTCACCATCCGAAAGACATTATTGGAGGGGGCAACCTCCAGCACCGTTTTATCAACACGGTCATAATTTCATAGCGCTTAGAGACTTCAGTGGAAAGCGCTTTATATGCACTGTTTTTATTATTATTTGAAGTAGTAGTATGTTTATTAAGTCTAGAAAACTTGGACCCCCAAATTTGAAACCTTCACATCGCTCAGTGTTTATGCTGCACCGTACAGCTTGCATATGACTCGATTACTATCAGAATCCCCCTTGTCAAAGCAATAATCATAATGATATATCATCATGCAATATTTTGCATATGTGGCATATCTGTGAGGTATTTGTTTATGTCTGTAATATACTAGCCAAAGTATATCCATATTCTTCCCTCATCTTCTTTTTATTTTCTTCCTTTATAAATTCAACATCCGCACAACTCATTTTATTCTTCTCTCTTTTAATAGTATTGCACTTTAAAATTAATGATTTAATTCTTACTTTGTAATGATATGACATGTGTGTTAGTAAGTCTCCTCTCATAATCTTAGAACAGATATTTACTGCGTTGTTATTGTTCTGTATTTCATAGAGTTCAATTTATGTTGTCATCACCCCCCTTTTAAATATTGACTCATTATTGAGTCAGATTTCTTTTTTCTTTTTTTCTGTGTTACAATGTGAATAGACTTTGCCATACACTGTTATCATAAGAGATGTAAATTTTGGTATTCATGTATGTAATGAAGAAGAAAAAACAAAGTCAAAGATCTGTAACTATAAGAAGGGGAAATATTTTGCCAGCTTTTGTATAAAAAATACTCAAACAAGAATTCTTCCTGATCTTTTGTGCATAGCTTGTATGTGTTAAGTTAAGGTTAAGTTTACAGTTTCAATACATGTATACAAGAAATGTATATATGCTTTAAGTTCATTTATAAACAGAAGTTCATGTATTTCTCTTAAGGCAGTAAGTTTCTATCTTGTTTATTTTAAGTGATTCATATGTCTGTTACAAGCATTAATAAACAATTTCTTACATATAATGCATTTGTTGAACTCTTTTCTGTTGTGTAAGTGGCCTAGTATGAGCATTATATTTGAAGGGTGTCATCCGATGGTGGTAGGATATGAAGGGTAATGTTGGGAGCAAGATTGTTGGTAGAAAGAGGGGGAGACGGGAAGAGAAAGGTGCGGAGGAGAGAGAGAGAGGGAGAGAAAGGGAAGGCAGGTGGAAAAGGAAGAGGGGGGGGGGGGGGGAAGATGTAGAGGAGAGAGAGAGGGAGAGAAAGTGAAGGCAGGTGGATAAGGAAGGTCGGAGAGAGATAGAGTGAGAGAGAGAGAGAAAAGATGTAGAGGGAAGAGACAAAAAGAGAAAGGTGTGGAGGAGAGAGAGAATTGGAAGGCAGGTGAAAAAGGAAGAGGAGAGAGAGAGAGAGGGAGGAAGAGAAAGGGAGTGAAAGGGAATGCAGGTGATAACAGAAGAGGAGAGAGAAGATGTTGAGGAGAGAGGGAGGTAGAGCAAATGAGTGAAAAAGGAATGCAGGTGATAAAAGAAGAGGAGAGAAAAAGAGAGGGAGAGAGGGAGATACTAAAGGACAGAGAAGAAACGGACTAAAGTAGAGAGAAAAATAGATAAAATGAGAGAGAACGAGAGAGAGGGGAAGGGAGACACACAGCTTCTGAAGAACGGAAAAGAAACAGTCTGAAATGGAGAGAAAATGCATGAAATGGGGGGGGGGGGGAGACAGACAGACAGAGAGAGAGAGAGAGAGAGAGAGAGAGAGAGACTAACCTTTAGAATTTACAGACAGAGAGAAAGAGAAAGAGATAAAGGGAGATAAAGCCAGACGCAGAATGTACATATAACTTGACACTATAGATTCACCGTTTGCTTCAGCATGAAAGTGTTAACAGATATATAATAATCGGCAACAGCTTAGTAATTTATGTCTTTAAGAAAGACATAGATCATATGGATATTTCATTGTAATGTTGTACCAGGGATATTGTCACGCAGTTTGATTAAGATATTTGATGTAATATTATGTATATATTTTATTCAATGCTTTAGTCTACTTTACAACTATCCATGATTATTGTACTAGTATATGTTAAGGATGTCTTGCTATAATTACGCTATTACAAATCCAGCCAGCTCGATCCCAATTGCTTTGCATACAGCGGAGTTCTATTCTCTCCTCATTTTGACCTTGCATTCACTTTCAGAACTTTCACTCTCTCCCTTCTCACTTTGACTTTGCCTGACTTTCAGAACTTTCACTCTGTCCCTTCTCACTTTGACTTTGCCTGACTTTTAGAGCTCTCGTTCTTTCCCTTCGCTCTTGTTTGCCCGAAACTCTCATTTCAACCTTGCACTGTCCTTCAGTCCTTTCAGCTTGCTTCTTGTCTTGACTTTCTCCTGTCCTTGTATCCTCTCTCTCAATATGACTTTGAGCTCTCTATTTATTAATGACGCCCTTCTCCTAAATACTCCGCAGCGCGATACTTGTGACCTACAGGACTGGTCTTTCTCCATCTCTCTCGAAGGGTATATAAGACAGACTGCATTCGTATCTTAGGCAGTTAGGAGCGAAGAATCTGTCAGTGAAGAGTGAAACTAGTGAGCTGTCGAGAGTTAATTGTGTCAGTTAGTGTGACAAGCCTGTCATCACAGTGTTTGAAGCGAGAGTACTTTACGAATGGGATAGAGAGCCAACCTGTTCAGAAATGGTCTCCAGTCATGTTAGTCTATCTTTTTAGCCTGTTCTAACGCCTGCTGCATTATTTTGCCTCTCTGATTCGCAAGACATTCTCTTTTATCCATCCTTGTAAATGTGTTTTGGTTTGCTGTAATAAACTCTTCAACTGTAATTCCTGCCTCTCGAGTGTTACTCTCCCTGAATCTCGGCCATCCCTATATACAACTAAACTTCAACATATAACGGGGCTAATATATTTTGGGACTTTTACTTCCTATTGTCGAACAATATAAGTCGCCGTTACAATATGTTGTACTGTATGTAAGAATGAATTCTCTTGAAGACGATCAGAACATATACTGCTCGAAACGTCGAGAACCTAGAGCGAATTCTAGCTCGGGGCGCTCACCGTCCCTTTTATTAGGGTGCTTATTTCTTAGAAAGAATTATGTCTATTGTAGCTTCAATAACTTTACTCACAAAACATGAAAATATTTAAAAAACGCTAACTTTTTATTTGTTAAGAAAAAAGTCCCGTTTGTATTTTTAATCTCATTTAATAACCAAGCACATATCAAAATATTCCACAGATGGAAAAACATGATGGGCACCACAGATAAGTTTTCCTTTCTAACCCTGCTCTACAGCCTGTACATGGCTAGTCAGGGGCACCGATTCCATCCTGGGGGCGGCCCGGGCCATTCTTCATAAATTATTATTAAATCACTTTCATAACTCTGGCGCGTGTGGCTCCATTGGTTTTCCTCTCCCATCTTGAATTATACATGGGACGATGTCTCTGTAAGAAAATTTGTCATGCTGTTTGCCATGAGTTATTCAGCAAATGTGGGTAGCTTCGGGGGGGGGGGGGCTAGGCTTGGGGGCATAATGTGCTCCTCGCAATCAAAATATGATCGGGGATGATGATCAAGAAAGGAGAAATCATCTTAAAACGAAGAAGATGCAATCCTATTGTAACCCCCACCCTTTGACTTTGTTCTCACACAGATCCATACACCGGATTATAGTCCAGTGTTTTTCCGACACCGCAGTGCCCCCTCGATATATGGTTCTCATTTCATACGTGCTTGTAACATTTAAGAATCAATATTATATATAACACCTTGTCAAAAAACACCCTCATGTCATCCCAGCCCAATGCCATGGAAAGTATCCGGGGAAAATATCTCATGGAACAACGACCGCCGGAACACAAGTAGACAAACTTGTAATAATATATATTACTAATATATAGAGCTACATTTTACTTGAGTTCAGGGGCGTACGCAGGGGGGGGGGGGGGGTTTGGGGGTTAACACCCCCCCTTTGGTATTTTTATGTGTGTAAACCCCCCTAAAAAAAACTAAACCCCCCCCCCCCTCACAGTGCTATGTATACTCTAAAAACAAAAATTATGTCCACGGCTAACCTAAGGTGACCTTACCCCCCCCCCCCCAACGAAGAAAAATGTCAAATTTCGGACTCCAAAAAAAAAGAAAAAAAAGTGTCCGCTTACATATTTGAAGACATTGGTAGTCCTATATACCCCTACATTATGAATACAGTATCAGGGATGATTTCTATATTTGTTTTTCTTCATACATGATAAAAGATATTGCTCAAGCATCATACTTTGCAGTGAGGAAATTTGTAACGGATTTGTGAGGTCGCAGTCAGGGGCGTCGCTAGACCTTTTTCAGTAGGGGGGGGGGTGTAGAGGCCGACGATTACCGACAAAACTAGCCACCAATTACCGACAAAAATAAATGTCACAATATCTACAAATTTAACCCTCTAAACCCGGGGACGAAGGCTAAATTGTTTTTCCTATGGACCATCTATAGTAATTGCGCATGCGCAAATGATCATTTTCCTCGACGACATAAATATACGAATTATTTCGTCAACTTAGTCAACTTCAAAGCTATATATTTTAATGCAGGTGCGGAGCTAGGATCTTATTTTAGGGAGGGGCGGTAGTGAGCAATGGCGAATCACTTAAAGAGAGCGCGAAGCGCGCTCATTGGGGGGGGGGGGGGGGGGGTGTCGGTGTTAGGCCTCCCGCACGAAGCGTGGAAGCTTAGACGTTTCCTTAAATTATAAGAAAAGAAGACGATATATTGTACGGATCTCGACTGTTAATCCTTGTGTGAATGAAGTTTCCCCCCCCCCCCCCCTCCCGCGCGAAGCGCGAAAGCTTTGATGTTTCATTAAATTATTATAAAATGTAGACGATTTGCTGTACCGTTCTCGATGTTAATCCTTGTCTGAATTCAGTTTCTCCCCTTCCCGCGCAAAACGCGGAAGTTTTGACGTTTCATTCAATTATTAGAGAAAGAAGACGATTCGTTATAGGCCTACCGTTTTCGACTCCAAATAAGCCCTAATTGTCTGAATTCAGTTTCCCCCTTTAGCGCGAAGCGCGGAAGCTTTGACGTTTCCTTAAATTATTGGAGAAAGCAGACGATTCGTTGTACCGTTTTCTACTCTTAATCCTTGTCTGAATTCAGTTTCTCCCTTCCAGCGCGAAAAGCTTAGACGTTTGATTTAATTATTATAGAAAGAAGACGATTCGTTGAACCGTTCTCGACTCGTCTAAATGAAGTTTTCCTCTTCCGCGCGAAGCGCGGAAATTTTTGCGTTTCATCAAAATATAGAGAAAGGAAAACGATTCGTTGTAGTCACTCTCGAAGTCGTCACAGCGGATAAAAAGTCACAGTTCGTAGAGAAAAAAACTTGTCGGCCGACCGACAATATACATCTCACCGACTTCAAACTTCTGCATTGATATCGTACACGAAGATCGAGGAAGAATACCGACACAGCTGACCCGACACAGCAACATATTTACCCATGTCTTTCTTGCTTTCTTGACGAGACGACTCCACCCACGACCCCCCTTTCTTTTTACTCCCACTCCTCCTTTCTCAGGGTCTTACCTCCCCCTCTCTCCTCTCTTCAACCCCCGTTTCTTTTGTTTCCCTTTTCTCTTTTTTCTTTTTTTTTTTCCTTTTCTTCCTTTTCTTTCT
Source organism: Strongylocentrotus droebachiensis (assembly GCA_035222895.1). Lineage (NCBI taxonomy): Eukaryota > Metazoa > Echinodermata > Echinoidea > Camarodonta > Strongylocentrotidae > Strongylocentrotus > Strongylocentrotus droebachiensis. Next base: position 171,494 of record JAVYIG010001037.1, read on the forward strand.
TTTCCTTTCTTTCCTCTTCTCCCTCTTTTTCTTTTTTCTCTTTCTTTCCTTTCTCTTTTCTTTCCTTTCTTTTCCTTTCTTTCTTTTCTTTTCCTTTACTTTTCTTTCCCTTTCCCTCTCTTTTTTTTCCCTCCCCCTTTTCTATTTTTTCCCGACGGCAGCGCAATTTTACCGACAATATCCTGACAGGTGTCGCACCTGTCGCTCCCCCACACCCAGGCGCGTACGCAGGGGGGGGGGGGGGGGGGGGGGTTTGGGGGTTGAACCCCCCCATTGGTATTTTTATGTGTGTAAACCCCCCCCCCCCCCAAGCGAAGAAAAATTTCGAGACCAAAAAAAAAAAGTGTCCTCTTACCCCCCCCCCCCCCCCCCCCCCCCCCCCTCCCCGCTTATTCAGCGGCTGGCTGAGTCGTTGCGAAATTTTCGGCCCGATTTCAAAATTTTAAACCCCCCCCCCCCTAGAAAAAATCCTGCGTACGCCACTGCCCACACCCCCCCCCCCTTTGGCGACGCCCCTGGTCGCAGTAGGAAAAATTACATCTTATAAAGAGGAACATACCCAATCCTGATGGGGTTATAAGCACATTCTCATAACGGAAGACTAAAAAGACCTTTGATAAGTAACGTAATATATCATCGATAAATGTGAGCAACCGTAAGGCGGTCGAGCTTTGGGGGAAATTGCTTTTAGTTGCTTTAAATTAGGGGCATGTTAAGATGAGAGGGAAAGGGGACATTTATCGAAAGGAATGAGACAATTATTAGAAAAGAAAAGGAGCACGTGTCAAAGTACAAAGGGTAATCATCAGAGCTGAAAATGGGGCATTTCTTCCACCTGAAAAGAGGCACTCATCAGATTTTGATAGGGGCGCATTTCTAAGAGGTGAAAAGGGGCATTTGTTAAAGGGGATACCGGTAGGTCCCTTTTTAGAAAGGAAAAGGGGCACGTATCATTGAAAAGGGAAATTAACAGAGTTGAAAAGGGGCAATGACCAGATATGAAAAGAGGCAATTAAAATAAAGGAAAATGTGCATTTGATATGCAAGAAAAGGGGCACCGATCAGATATTAATAGGGGTATTTGTTGGAGGTAAAAGGGAGGAATTAGTTCTTATTAAAAAGAAAAATAGGCACATGTTAAAATTATCGGGGCACTTATCAGAGATGAAAGGGGTAATTATGAGAAGGGAAAGGGGCAATCGTAAGAATGACAAAAATGCATTTATTAGAAAGGAAAAGGGGCATGTGTCAACATAAAAGGAGCAGTTATTTGAGTTGAAAAGGAGCACTCATCAGAGATGAAAAGAGCACTTATCAGGAGGGGAAGGGACACTTGTCAAAGTAAAACGAGCATCTTTCAGATTTGAATACAGGCAATAATTGGAGGTGAAGGGGGTACTCATCTAAAATGAAAAGCAGTAACTTTTCGTACCCGAAAAGGGTTATTTACCAAAGATGAAAAAGGGCACTTAATTATGAGAATGAAAAGGGACACGTGTGAAAATAAAAGGTGCGCTTATCCGAGTTAAAATGAGGTAATTAAGGGGAAGGGGCACTTCTTACAAAGGAAAAGGGGCACTTGTCAAAGTAAAAAGGTTACCTCTCAGATTTTAATAGGGCAGTTTCCAGAGGTGAATGGGGCACTTATCAAAAGTGAAAAGGGACACTTCTCAAAGTTCTCGTACTTAAAAGGGGACTTACTTAGAGATTAAAAAGGGCGTATGAAAATGGAAAATGGACACTAACTGCAAAGGAAAATGGGAAGTTGGCGAAGGAAAAGGGGCACGTGTCAAAATAAAAGGGGCACTATCAGAGGTGTAAATGGGAAGGGGTACTTGTACAAAGTAAAATGGGCACTTTTCCTGTGAGGGGCACTTCTTATAAAGTTAAAGGGGCACTTTTGGGGTACTTGAAAAATCGGGGGAATTCTGCCGCCCCTCCCCCTGCCCCTCCCTCTGCCCCTCCCATATTGCACTGACGGGGGCCGAAATTTGAATTCAAGGTAGGCCTAGATCTACTCAGTTTCTTCTTCTTTTTTTAATAAAATTATTAATTATATTAGAACTTGAACTTTACATTTTACTTCTCAATTTTCAGCGAACTTTGTGTTCATTATGTTTTCAGTGTTTGTATTAATTTTATCGCTGCTGTTCTTTCAATGATAAGGAGGGGATGGACACCAGGGACAAGAAGCGAATCTGCATGGTCAGAAAATATTGGAGCGACATTAAATTACTAGTAAGCGAACTACATTATTTGATGTAAGAACACGGTTGCAGTTGTGTGTACTGCGGTTACGAAAATTTATCAGCTTCAATTTCTGACGTCGCTTCGGCTGATGATACGATGACATTTCCTCCTTTTTTCAGCTTGATCGTTTGATTTTGTAAAGGTATGAATACAAATTTTTGGTAGAGTTTAAGCATGAAATTAATTTCGATGTGAAATCAGACTCTAATTGTTTTGTCTTATGAGCATTTGTGATGATTTGATATGCGTTTCTTCCTAAGTGGACTTCCCCATCATGATCGCTCGTAGATTTGCACGTAGACCACCATCCATCAGCTGCGGACCAGCCTTCCCGAGAAATGTTTTTTTTACTTCAAGTTTGGCAATAAACCTTTCAAGTAAACTGGGAAAGTACGCTAGCTTCGGATCAGATTCAAATGTATTTGGTCATGATATACACTATTTTATTTAAAGATTGCTTATTTTGTGTAAATTAGAGAATAATTAGGAGGTTTTGTTCGTATGTTTTTTCGGGGGTCTCCGTCTGTGAGAATTTCGTTGATTGTGTTTTGTGTACTAGTGTGTGTGTTTTTTGCCGTTGAACGTACGCGTCCCGTACACACGTCATGGGCGTCCCACTCACAATGCGTTTGTCATGGATCGGTTGGTTGTGCATAGGCCTACTGAACTGACGATGAAAGATTTGATGTTTTTATACTTGTTTATCATTTATTGACACTCATACAAGATATATCCGTAAAGCAGAATTCACAAAACGCATTTCATCCACTTAAAAATGATTATATAAGGGTAATGTGATATGATATTGAATTTTAAGTGAAGCATAAATTTTGTTTGAAGCTCTCTTGCACTGGCCGGGCTTGGACACATTTTGGCTGTGTACAAGAGTTCATGTTATTGTAGTTTTTAGAATATACGCTTATCATTATAAATCATTTTTTGTTTTTTTGTGTAACATATGATATATTCAAGCAAAACAATGTTTCTCTAATGTATCTGTTTCTCCAAATTGATAAAAAACTAAATTTTGAAAGTATATTTTTTAACTGTCCACTATCAGTAAAGTAGTTCCTGTGGATGGATATTATTATGATAAACAATGTGATTTACCCTAGTTTCTCAACACTGAAATTCAAAAACATTTAAACTGTGTCACAGACTGTTGTGTGAATACATATTTTTTATGATGTGTGAAGTTTGAATAAAATATGGCGATTATGGAGCTCACGGGGGCGAATCGCCCACCGCCCCCGTGTATTTTGAGCGCTGGCGTTCACACATATATGTTGAGTGGGAATGAGGAAACCAATGTAAAGAATGCATGTGACGAAATGAAGCTCCGTCGCTGGCCGTGCGAAAGTGCACAATGCCAATCATTGCGGTCTGAGTTACCCATGAGCGCGATGGTTTCGTGTGCAGTAACAACTTTTCTGAGAAAATCCTTGGTCCGGCAAACAAGCCAGGACAAGAAGATCATGTGCAATGTTTACTCTGAGCGCGAATGCGCAATGGTTTCCGTTCTCCATTCGTTTTAGTACATATAGCATTGGGGGCGATGTAGCGAATCCTCATTTAACATTATTTGAAGGGGGTGGAGGGATAACAAATTACTGAAATTAAAAGAATAAAAGTATCTAGGCTTGTCGCTAGTAGGTATATCATTAAATCCGGTTTCTCAAAAGGATTTTGAATTCTTGTCATGAGAAGTCGGAAAATCAATATTTATTGCATTAAGGATCACATTTTTATGAAGTCATAAAATTTGGCAGGCATTTATGCTGGTCTTACGTGGCTGAAATACTGCTTTTGTTTTTTGTAAATTTCATAACCGTTTACACATGTACATGTACAGATAAACTGCCTACATACTAACTCCCAGCACTATTACCTTTGTCTTTCTAAAGACCACAAAATTTCATTCTTACGATGAAAAGATAAAAATATGACCGTAAAAAAGTTATATATATTATACATGTAGGTAACTTTATAAAACATTTTTATATCGTGGTGCTGGAGACTTCTGACTATGGCCCAAATTCACAAAGGAGGTTTGTCGACAAACCTAGGTTTATGTGCGTCATATGACGCGTTTCAGACGAAGGTTTGTCTGAACCTTGGTCTGAAACGCATGTTGACAAACCTTTGTGAATTCGGGCCATTATGTTTTGGGGTTGTCCATCCCGGCTTTGTTACTGTGATAACTCAAGAACCATTGAGGGAATTTTACTAAAACTTGGATCAAGTGTGTATTAGCCTGCAAGGATGAAGTGATTCGATTGTGGGAGGAAAAGGTCAAAGGTCACTGCCATGCCAATAACTAAATTGTCGTTCCTTTGTCTTTCTATCTATGTTTGACAGCCCTATGCAGTTGTTCCAAGATGAGTCTGACAGCGTCATCCCAGAATGTGCCCAGGATCATGGTCTTTCGACCAACCCTGGAGGAGATGAATGACTTCTCTGGCTACATCTCCTACATGGAATCCCAGGGTGCGAACAGAGCCGGTGTCGCCAAGGTAAGACGCTTTGTTGTTGTTGTTTTAGTCTTAAAGGCGTGTGTCATTCATTTATGAATATTTACGCCGAATTCAAGTTGTATTAACAATTTAAAATGGAAGCAGAAAAGAGAAGAAGAAAAAAAATCGACGCTGTTCAATTTTTCGCATTTTGCGCAGATTCCGGTTTGTTCATCCTCAGTAGTCTTATGCCCCAGTCACACCTTTGCGTATGTGGCTTGCGTTTTTATGGCAAGCCGTTTTAACATTTATTCCTATTGAATTGAATTCTTGATATCAAAAAAGGAATTCTTGATATTAAGAAATTGAGATCTTGATATCAAGAATTACCTTTGCTTTACAACAGAATATCGTTTCTTGATATCAAGAAAGAGGAATAAATGTCAAAACGGCTTGCCATAAATACGCAGCAATACGCAAGCCGAATACGCAAAGGTGTGACTGAGGCATAACACCGTATGGGTGTGATAATGAGTACTAAGACCTATGATGTAAATCCTCGAGGTAAAGCAATTAGTTGGCCGAGAAATGTTATTTAAATTTTTTTTTTAAAAACAACAAGCAGTCCATCAAAGTCTGAAAGGAAATTTTTCTTTGCTATTGAGTTATTACCAGGGCCTAAATATATTTCTTATTCAGTTTTATGACCATTGGAACTTTTGTATGACCTACGAAAAGCAGATCAAATAGGCATGTAAACTATTAAACATCTCCCTCTTGCTTCTGTTGTAATCCAGGTGATCCCACCTAAGGAGTTTGTGCCTCGGAAGAACTACGATGATCTGGACTTGATCATTCCTGCGCCGATCCAGCAGGAGGTCATGGGTCATCAAGGCCTCTACACACAGTATAACATCCAGAAGAAGGCCATGACTGTAAAGGAATTTGCTAAATTAGCCAACAGTGCAAAGTGAGTACCGAGCTCCAAGAGTTTGACACTATTTGATAGTACAGTGAAGCATCTCTATAAAGGCCATTCAAGGGAGACAAGAAAAGTTGTCTTTAAAGGCAGGTGGTCTTTATGTACAGGTTCCTTTAGTACATGTTTCAGTGAGAAACTGTTTTCAAGAGAAACAAAAAATGTGGTCTTTGTAGACAGGTAGTCTTTTTATACAGGTGGTCGCTAAAGCAGGTTTGACTATACAATGTCACTTATGGACGAGTAGGAATTGGGGTAAACGGGGTAACTTGCTGCTAGGAGCAACTCAGATAATCGAGGCTGAGTTTAGCTAGGAGAGCTGAATCAACTGCAAATACTTGCTGGAACATATGCATTGAGTTTTTGTTAGTTTAAGCATCTATTTTCAAGACAAGAATGCATACATTAGTTGTGAAATACATGGAGGCTTTCTGGTAATTAGGAACTACTTTGGGTGGAGTAGTCATAGTATTCATAAAAGGCAATCAAAGAGAAAAGATATTGACGTACGTATGTGTGTGGAACCTTTTGTTCATTATTTTATATGCACTTCAGGGATACTTGTTTAAATGTTTCTATTTAATTTTGATTCCATTTTGGTAGGTATCAGACCCCACCCCACTTTGGCTATGAAGATCTGGAGAGAAAGTACTGGAAGAACATCACCTACAACCCTCCCATCTACGGAGCCGACATCTCGGGCTCGGTCTACGATAAAGGGGTCGACACCTGGAACATCAACCGCTTGAATACAGTCTTGGATATTATCGAGGAAGAGCAAGGTAGGGCCAATGAGCCATATGATCCTGGGCCCTGTTTCATCAAACGTGTTATCAAGAACAAGTTCCAATAACTGTTATAAGCTACTGAAATCAAGGCATCTGATTGGCTGAGAGCAAGTTTGGCATAGAAATTCAGCAGTTGTTATAGATAACAAGTTTCATGAAACAGGTCCCTGCTGATCTTACAAATTGTATCAGCTGCTGTTACGGTGGATGAAGGATCTTCAAGTCAATGGGAAATCCAACCTTATGAGCAATTTGTATTTAAAGCCCCACTGCACTACTGATAGCGACTTGCGCCCTCTATATAGCAAACAATGCTCATCGGTGACCATTGGTCCCCTATGATCCTCTTTTTCTTAGGTTAATTGAGAGCTGATGCGATGCGATAACCACCCATTAGTGACCATGCAGGGTGGTCTAAATCCCTCCTGTAAACTAGTACAGATGGGCTTTAAAGAAGACTGAGAAATCAGTGAAGGAGATAGGTGACAGTTTGAACCAAAGTGGATGAACAATAAATATGTTATGAATTAAAAAAATAAATTGAATTCATTATACCTGTAGAAATTTCAGATGGACTGAATCAGTAATATCACTGTGATGTAGTGCTGGGCAACACTCCCATTTGTTCCAACACATAAAATAATGTCAATGTCAATTTTTCAAAATGAATTAATCAGGAAAATCTTTTAGAGTACCTGTTACAAAGTGTTCTCCATGATATATTGTAGGGCGTACCCCTGTGCTTTCTTTGTATTATTTAAAGCCCCTCTGCACTAGTTTGGCATGGAGGGATTAGACCTCCCAGCAAGCTCACTGGCAGGTGGTTATCTCATCAAATCAGCTCTCAATTATAAGAAAAAGGGCATCATGGGGTATCAACGGGTACCGCTTAGACATTGTTGGCTGTATAGAGGGCGCAAGTAGCTATAAGTAGTGCAGTGGCGCTTTAAATGCCATCATCATAGGGAGAGAAATACACACATGACTATTACTGATGAAGATGTTTTGATTCTTCCTACAGTAACTCCCCTATGACTTTGTGAACTGTGTTCTCATTTTAGCATTAATCCCATTTCTTGTTGTTTCAGGTGTAAAGATAGAAGGTGTAAACACTGCCTATTACTGGTGAAGATGTTTTGATTCTTCCTACAGTAACCCCCCTATGACTTTGTGAACTGTGTTCTCATTTCAGCATTAATACCATTTCTTGTTTTTTTCAGGTGTGAAGATAGACAGTGTGAACAGTGCCTATTACTGGTGAAGATGTTTTGATTCTTCCTACAGTATGACCCTATACTTTGTGAACTGTGTTCTCATTTCAGCGTTAATCCCATTTCTTGCTCCTTTTTTTCAGGTGTGAAGATAGGTGTAAACACTGCCTATTACTGGTGAAGATGTTTTGATTCTTCCTACAGTAACCCCCCTATGACTTTGTGAACTGTGTTCTCATTTCAGCATTAATACCATTTCTTGTTTTTTTCAGGTGTGAAGATAGACAGTGTGAACAGTGCCTATTACTGGTGAAGATGTTTTGATTCTTCCTACAGTATGACCCTATACTTTGTGAACTGTGTTCTCATTTCAGCATTAATCCCATTTCTTGCTCCTTTTTTTCAGGTGTGAAGATAGAAGGTGTAAACACTGCCTATTACTGGTGAAGATGTTTTGATTCTTCCTACAGTATGACCCTATGACTTTGTGAACTGTGTTCTCATTTCAGCGTTAATCCCATTTCTCATTTTTTTTCAGGTGTGAAGATAGAAGGTGTGAACACTGCCTACCTCTACTTTGGAATGTGGAAAACAACATTCGCCTGGCACACCGAAGACTTGGATCTCTACAGCATTAACTATCTCCATTACGGTGCTCCAAAGTCTTGGTAATTATACAGTCAATGATGGCGAGACATGATAGGGGATAATTCAATTTTTTTCAATTCTCATTTATTTCATTCTCGGTTAAAAATTACATTGATACAAAAGATACAAAATAATTCATAAACATATTTAGAAAATGAAATGGGGAACTACATAAATAAAGCCTGTAGGCCCTTCTACAAGGGTAGTTCCCGTAACGGATCGTAGGAGTAAGGAATCAATCACCCCCCTCCCCCACCCAGGGGAAAGCAGGGAAAGGCTTTGGATACTATTTTGCTCTCAATACCCAATAGGACCTACATGTAAATGTAGGATGAGCTAGATTTTCATTATTCATTCTATCAAGGAATTAAAAAATTTACCTCATACCTTGGTTTTCCTAGTCATCAAATTGATGAGGGTAGTCTTGTAGGGATGGTGTAGTTCCCATGCCAGTGATTACAAATACATCATAGAAGATATTGCTGGAGATGTATTAACATGGATTAATTCAGTTAACTTTGAAGTTGATTATTGAGTTGTATTGATTTACTTTTGATTTGTGATCAATAAAGAGGGTAACAAACAAAGGAAGACTTCCAGCTGGTGTCTGCCTGTTTGAATTGATTTATCCATGAATTATTTGTTCAAAGCAAACTTCCAAAGAAAATCAAAGAATATATTGGGGCTTCAAACCTATAATGTTTTTTTCCACTGGAAATTCTCCCTATCTTTAGACTTTACATACTGAAAATAATCATGAATGTTGCTATCTTTGCCTCGTCTTATAAATAGTTGCGACTGATCTAAATTGCAATTTTCATATCAGTCACAACCCTACTTAAAGAAGTCAGACAATTGAACTTACCGGTATGCATTGATATGAAGACTTGCAGTCCATTTTTGATCAGTCGCAGCTCTGTGTAAGACTGGCTTGTATGAATAATCTACCTCTAAACATTTTTTTCGACTTCTTGTTCCCTAAAATGGCTTTTATTGCAAACAGGTATGCTATACCTCCTGAGCATGGTAAACGCCTGGAGAGGTTAGCGACCGGTAAGTGTACTATGTGACCCGTGGTAGGGTAGGGGCATCACTGGTGGCCATCGCAACTTCATGTCTGTTCTAAAAAAACGCTTTGAGGCATTGCCAGTCGAGATCTTTCAGAATTTTAGTTCCTAAAGGTTCAAGATTACACCAAACGTATGAATGGATGGGTGAGAAATGAACTGATCAGGTCCCTGTTGCACAAAACTTACCATTGATGGTAACTTTGCCATCAATGGTAACTACCTGTACCATGGAAACCTTGATTTTGATTGGCTGTTGAGCCCTGTTACCATGGTAGTTGCCATTGATGGCAAAGTTACCATCAATGATAAGTTATATGCAACGGGTCCCTGCTTTACTTCTTCTCAGATACTCATTGCCCTGAAATTATTAATCAATGATTTGTTTCACTCTAACATCATTGTGACACTCGGCACATCATACCTGGTAATTTACTTTAGCAGACTTGCAAATTATTTCTGAGCTATTCCCTCCAGCGTTACATCCCAATAAAATCTTCCAGTCGTAAGATGAAAGATATTATTTGATGGGTCAAAGGTTAAACTCTCATCGGGTCTTGAAGTTACAAGTGATCAGTGCAGCCTCTACCCTGTCATAGGTGTCTTATGTTTTGTTTCTTTCTATTTGATGTGTATAACCTCTTGTGTCCTGTGTGTTAATCTAGGTATGCTATCCCCAATGAACATGGTAAACGTTTGGAGAGACTTGCAGAGGGTATGCACGCACTCCTTATATTGCTTTCCATTCAGTGTTCACATCATTGAGTTAGTACAGCTCTTGCTGAGCATTGTTTGAAAAGAAAAAAAATGAGAATGTAATATGAAATATGAAATGCGCGCCATTTTACATTTTGAATGTTACTGTTCAGTTTATTTATTAAATAGTTATCAAAATATTAGAACAAACATATTTAGAAAAGCCAAGGGGTATGTGTGCCTATGCTGTTTTTACGCAACGTATTTTGAATCGTGATTTCATCATATTGAGCTGTCGCTATGATGTGAGAGATACCATACTTGACTTTTTAAGCATGGGGAATACAGAGCTGCCAACCTGTACGATTTTATCGTATTTTGTATGATTTTTAGAAGAAAGTACGACAGTATGATTTGTCCTCGATAAAATAAGATTTTTCAAAAAAAAAAGAAAAGAGGATTTTCTGAAAATTTTAATGTGCTTGTGTATTTTGTGTGTGTGTGCCACAACACTCTCTCCTGCAAAGTATCCTACAAGCATTTCACATCGGCAATTTGGGGATGTTCATTGGTTCATCGAACACACCAGTCATGACAAAATCATGCATATTCAACCAATGGTCCATAAAAATACATTTACATGCCGCTCATTGGTTCATTGAATGACCATTCATGACAACTCTTGCATTTGTTTGTAAAATGTACTCATGCATAATTTTTCATAAAGTCAACGACCGCAGTCTAACAAAAAGAAAGTACTTAAAAAGATCAAAAATAGCATTTTTATTTTGAAAATAAGATTTTTGTTGGAAAAGAATATTACTTTAGTTAAGTTGAGGTTGGCAGCTCTGGGGATAGCAAATTGAGATGAAATTTTGCAGTGGCAGTGAAACATGATTAGTAATCATGATTTAAAAAATAAGAAAAAAGGTATGGTAACTTCCGGTAGGTACAATTTTTGTTCTCTCAGTAGCATTACAGAATTTCAAATAATACCCTTCCAAACATATTCCAAACAAAGGTATATACAGTGAAATACCGCTCAATAGAAACATGGAAAGTGGTCTTTAAAGGCAGGTGTTCTTAATGGACGGGTCCCTTTAGTACAGGTTTCAATGAGAAACTATATTCAAGACAGGTTCTATCTTTGAGCATGTTTTTCACTTTCTTTAACAGTTGCTTTCACACACTCTATATATCATCATTGTCACTCACTCATGTGTGGACACCATACAAAGTTCAAACTGCATGCACGAAAAGCTTATACTTTGTTGAAAAGAAAGGTTTGGCTTGTACCCGGTAGATGAATTTTACGTGCTCGATTTCGTAATTGGAGACAAGTCTGATATAATCTTGGAACCAGCGTGAATTGAACCTGCCATCTACTGCTTGCCAGGCAGCGACTCTACCACCAGGCCATCACTGGTCCATGGCACAGTCATGATGAACTAGGAAATCCTGATAGTGATTTTTCCCTCCAAAATATGCTCTGCTTTCTCTTTCCTTTTTTCTGTTTGATATCCAGCAATTTGTTCCTTCTAACAAAGTCATATAGGCTGAATAAGTCACTCTTCTCACAATAAATGATGACTGCTTATGTACATAATTTGAATTTCACTTCCATTTTCCATTTTTTTTATGTGACATTCGTTGTACAAGTATACTTTTACACAATCGACTGTTGAGATTCAGAAGGGCGATAATTCGTATTCTTCAAGTAAGAACTAACGCCCTTTTGGCTACAATCAGATACTACGTACTTATTCACCACTATATCATGGGTATATGTGTCTTGTGAGGGCAATATATGTGGTATCTCCCGAAAGTTAAGCCAGTCAATATTGTTATTAGTATCCAAATCAGACATCTAGAGCAAATACATAAATCAACCATGACAATCTCATAGAACTGAAAAAACTTTGTCATACCAGCACTGTGCATTCAGTGCTTGACAATTTTTTTGATACACTGGCAACTGCAACTTTGCAAAGAGTGTACCTAATCTGGTGTGATTATTACGTCACAATAGAGTGCGCGCAACGTGCGCAGGTTCTCGTACGCATAATAGATGCGCAATGAAAATGACAAAATACGGCGCGGTGAATATGAGACTTTATTTCCTGCTTTTTTAACACGTAAAGCCCATAGGCTTTTCATGAAAGGTGAATATAGTCTCATATTCACTGATTAGCCCTTTAGGATTACAAACAAGTGTAATATGATTTTGTAAAACCACTGCTCAGATGTCTGATATGGGTAATAATACATAATAAGCACTTTACCATCAATGTATAGACAGTTTCTTTCACCATTGCAACTGCATGACCATGGCCTTGTTTCATAAAACTTTTTATCAACAACAAATGCTAAATTTCTATGACAACTTTTCTCTCAGCCAATCGGATGCCACAATTTCAGTAGCTTATAACAGTTATCGGAACTTGTTATTGATATTAAAGCCCATCAATACTAGTGAACAGGAGGGAATAGACTACCCTGCAAGGTCAATGGACAGGTCTCATCAAATCAGCTCTAAAGTAACATAAGAAAAAGAGGATCATGAGGGACCAATGGTCACCGATTATGCATTGCTTGTAATATAGAGGGAGCAAGTAGCTATAAGTAGTGCAGTGTGGCTTTAAGTTTTATGAAACAGGGCCCAGATCTCAATGCTTTAAAGACACCAATGCTGTTCAAAGGTTAATGTGGCTTGTCTTCTTTTGAATTGTGTGATTGCATGATAGGTTTCTTCCCTGGTAACTTCAAGATCTGTTCCAACTTCCTGAGGCACAAGATGTCCATCATCGCCCCACACATCTTGAAGAAGTATTCCATACCTTTTAACAAGGTGAGTAGCTTTTACACAGAAGCATACAAGTAGCTCCTTTAGGTTTTATCAAAGTTGGTTCATGTTCAAAGGCTATTTATTAATATTATTTTTGTAGTTTTGTATTTTATTTATTTAATCACGGTTAAAAAGCCTGCTATCAGCTAGAAGCTGCTTTTTAGCAAGGCCGTGAACAACAATTGAACACAAGTAAACAAATACAAAATTATATACAAAAGAAATCACAAAACTATCAAACAACATAATGAGATGAAAACAAACAAAATGAATACAAAATTACTTGGATAACAGAAACGATGGAGGGGGTGTATTATTTAAGAGAGGGATATAAGACGTGCAAATGTTGCCAGGCTATTTTCTAATCTGATAATAGGTGGAATGCTGCCTCGATTCCATGTGCTATTAGTTAGATGGGAAGTGGTATAAGTGCTTTGAAGAGAGTGAAGCATTGTTTGTTTGTGTATAGGAAATATCACAGGAGTTTAGTACTTTTCATACTCTAGTACATATACAGTGTGCAAATATATGAAAGAAGATTCCATGTATCCAGTAATGTGAGATGGAAAATTATTTGATCACAGCCTGTAGGGTAATTCATTTAGTCAGTCTGTGATGCAGTGAACCACTTGATTAGCCCACCAGGGGGGTGTTCCACAAAGACTAAGATCGACTTTAAGTTGGACTTAACTATGGCAGGCCGTTCATGCCACTGGCTGCTCTCGCCTTCTACTGGCATAGGTCTCTCAAAGGACTTACAAATCGTAGTCACAAATCTACAGAATTTACCTATTTTGATAGTTCATTATTGAAGGAAAAAACATTATCTAAAGATCGTGATTGAGAGACCAATGGTGAGGGCAACTAGTGGCATGAATGGCCTGCCATAGTTAAGTCCAACTTAAAGTCGATCTTAGTCTTTGTGAAACACCCCCCCCCCCCAGAACTCTCAGTGAGAGTCTGCTGTTTCAGCACATCTTGTACAATGTTTGGCAACACTATTGTTCACAATTCGCAACAACAACAAAAATGATTTTCTTCCCCAAAAGAAAATATTAGACATGTTCATCTAACCTCTCCCATACTGCTTCCATATTTGTGAACATGTTGTTTGTTTGTTTCTCTCTATCTCTCTCTCTCTCTCTCTCTCTTTCTCTCTCTCTCTCTTTCTCTCTCTCTCTCTTTCTCTCTCTCTCTTTCTCTCTCTCTCTTTCTTTCTCTCTCTCTTTCTCTCTCTCTTTTTCTCCTCTCTATCTCTTCCCTCTCCTCTCTATCTCTCCCCTCCCTCTATCTCTCGTTCTCTTTCTTGTAGATCACCCAAGAGCAAGGAGAGTTCATGGTGACATTCCCCTTCGGGTATCACTCTGGGTTCAACCATGGCTATAACTGTGCCGAATCTACCAACTTTGCCTCACTCAGATGGATCAACTACGGCAAGAGAGCCAGCTGTGTAAGTTACCTCCCTCAAATATTTGAATATCCTCTTCATGATGATGACAATGATGGTGGTAATGACTATATTGATGATGCTAGTGGTGATGAGAGTTTTTGATGACGGTGATGGCTGTGGTGATGGTGGTAGTGATGGTGATGATTGAATAGAATAGAATTTCTTTATTGTCATGCACAAAATAAAGGGAAGGCATAACAATCGTCTTACGACTCACATTTGTATAAAATATAACAATACATTAACATATCATGAACAGATAACTACAAATAACATGAATAACATAACGATGTAATATAATTGATGATGATAATGAGGATGATGATTTGTGTGTGATGCTGATGATGATGTTGATGATGATGATGATGTTGACAGTTGTGATGATAAGAGTTAAGTTGATGATGGTGATGGATGTGGTGATGGTGGTAGTGATGATGACAATAGGGACTTTTAGATTTGCGTGGACTGATACGTGTGACGTCCATTCAAGGCAGTGCTTTACAAGGCCGTCGAGCGTAGCAATCCACATTGTCTTCGTGCAAATCTAAAAGTCCCTACTGATGATGATTTGTGATGTTGCTGGTGGTGATGGTGACAGTTGTGATGATAAGTATTAAGCTGATGATGATGATGATTTGTGATGTTGCTGGCGATGATGGTGATGGTGACAGTTGTGATGATAAGTATTAAGCTGATGATGATGATGATTTGTGATGTTGCTGGCGATGATGGTGATGGTGACAGTTTTGATGATAAGTGTTAAGCTGATGATGATGATGATGAGGAGGAGGTGGAAGAGGATGAGGGGAAAGAGGAGGAGGGGGGATATGATTTGTAAAGCACTGTCGCAATAGAGCAAGGATAATACATTACTCAGCATTTTGGTAGTATCTACATGTACACTCTCTTATCAAGATAATTAGGAGTTAGGATTACATTGAATATGAAGCCAAGGTACTGCACAGTTCAGACACATATTCACTTGCAATTTTCAAGATGTACTTCTTAACAATGTATGAAACTGTATTATTTGGAATTTTACAGTGTTCATTTCCCCTTACTTTTGATTTGAGCCCCGGTAACAATGAGTGCACCATGTTAATGTGTAGAAACCCAGGGGGTGTTTCACAAAGATCCTAAGTTGAACTTATCTCTAAGTTGGACTAAACAATTATGAAAAGCCGTTAGCATCTATGAAAATATTTTTAAAAGTTATTGTAAAAGGCATAAAATGCTAATTCAAATCCTTCATGTTTTCTATTATCAAGGAGATTTCATGTTCTTGATGTGGAATTTATAAAACGTCTAAAATAGTTCAATTTTTGCTTTTGAATATACTGTATTTAAAGATACTATGTCCCTTTTGCAGCCAACCTCAAATTCTGTAGAACTTTGCAGGAATTATGAATATGTCATGTATATCCTATCTGTGAAATTTAAACGTTAGCAGTGTCCTTATATTCAAATTATGCAAGAAAACCCATTTACTTGCTAGAATTCACTGTCAGACACTATTGTAAGTATTGAGTGACTGACTGGCTTTTTCTTCTTCTTTGGTAATAACATACATATAAAATGAGCTGTAAAGGATTTGTCTACTACAATAACCCACTTCTTGTAATGGCGAAATTAAAGTGATTGAATCTTTGCGCAGCATAAAACGTACGACCATGTGCTACAATGGTCTGAAAATCAAGACTATTACTTATTGGCTCTATAGCTCCTGAGTCGATTTGACAACTAATAGTCGTTATTTTCCCATTTAAAGACATTTTCAAGCCCCATTCTTTTTAGGGGAGTTCTAAATTAGTATTATCTTTCAATATAACCTTTTCATTTGTTGGCCTGCAAAAGGGACATAGTACCACAAATGGCTCTCCATAATTTTTAAGTCCAACTTAGAGTTTAGTTTGACTTAGGATCTTTGTGAAACACCCCCTTGGTGTAAATCTCAGGTTTATTGAATTACAAGTTTCCTGACAATCACCTCCTATCCCTTTTATGTTGCTCCTGATCATAGTGCACTTGCCAGAAGGACTCTGTGAAGATCAGCATGGAGCCGTTTGTGAGGGTGTTCCAACCGGACCGCTACGAAGCCTGGAAAGCAGGCAAGGACTCCCTCTATATAGAGGAAGTGGACAATCCCACCGGGCACGGCAGCAGCATGAGAAACATGAAGGAACCCCCTATGCTGTAAGTCAAAAACGTGTCTTCTTTTAAAGCCACACTGCACCAGTGAAAAAATACACAGGGGCTCAGGGCGAATTTGCCCCCGAAATGCCAGAAAATCAGAAAAGAGCCCCCGTAAATTTGCATAGAGTTCAATGCAAAACAAATTCTAGAGTGTTATTTTTATGCAGGCAAGCTTGAAAAGTAGCCCCCGAAAAATAAATATTTTTTTCCCTGCACTGCACTACTTATATCTACTTGCGCCCTCTATATAGCAAACGATGCCTCATCGGTGCCTGTTGGTCCCCCATGATCCTCTTTTTCTTATGTTGATTGAGAGCTGATTTGATGAGATAACCACCTGTCAGTGACCTTGCAGGGAGGTCTAATCCCCCCTGGCCAAACTAGTGCAGACTGGCTTTAAACAATAGGAAAGTTTCGTAATGTCACCAAATTTATGCATATGCCTGTTAAGCGTTAATGTATCTCAATAGAGTGTGAATTGCATATATATTACATGTTGTTAGGTAGGGCAAACTAGCAACATGTAATATATGCACATGCTCGTCTTATAAAGAGTTATAAAGAGATATTAATTGCAAATTATTCACGATGAGTATCCATCGCAACTATGTACATAAAAGATAGGAGACTGCAAACTTGCGATTGATTTGGATTTATCACAACACTATATAAGATGGTGCCCAGGTTCATGAAATTATTCATATCAAGGCACTTAAAGATAAAGTTGAGTTCTGGTCATGCGATTGCATTGTGAAAGAAACGATGTGGAATCGATCAGAAAAGGTTGACCATCAAGCATATAAGTATTGGTGTGGACTGCAAGGTTCTGGAATCATCAAAATGATAAGAAATTTGGCCCAGTCTTGGTAAAGTTACAAGCACTGTACACAGAATGATGTATATGGGACTACACGAACATGTGGCATAAAAATCCAACCCAATTTTTATGATGTTACTTTACAGTTGTGTATATTTAGAATAATAAGTCATTTGAAGAGCCATGCTTTTTAGGGAACATTTATTATCTGATGTTCTTCCACACTGGCGTAATACAATGATAACGCTCACAAATTATTAAAACCTCTTCCCAGAACTCAACCTTCTCTTTAAGTATAAATTTGGTTACATTAGGAAAATGGCCTATTTGCCTATGGGAACTGTTTAGCTCCTATATTGAGGCCTATTAGATTGAGTGAATTTAGGAGTCTTTGGGTTAACGTAAAGAACGTACTTAAAATGTGTATCGTGATTAGAGTAGTGTGGGAATGCGGATTACGTGTTCACCCCTTACAGGAACAATAAGTGGATAAAAAGGAATAATTAGAATATATAATAGTAGTATTCTGCCTTGTTAGTTCCATATATTCGGTAATGTAATTCTAATAGTTTTGTCCTCGGTCTTATAAATTTTATATATATTTTGTCCAGTATGCATGCTCCTTTTTGTGAGCTTATCTCACATACTGTCATTTCTTTGAACCATTTTCAATTTGTGTTCACTGAGGCTGCTGAGCAAAGGTTTTCAACATTTGAAATAAATTGTTTTCATATTAGTTTTAAGTCGAGAAGATGATTGTGAGGATGTTGCTATACTGAAATCAATTTCCATTAGGATTCTGTAATTTTGTGCAATGAAAATAAGATAATTTAGAAATAAAAACATGTAACAGCGATCTGGTGATCAAAATTAAATCGTACTTAAATTCTTTATTATTCTTTTGTTTTGTTTTGCATTTATATGTGTTATTCAGGCCAGTAATGTACATTTGGTGTTTAGTCGGAAATATGTATTATGCATTCATATATTTGTCATTATATTCCACATATTAAGACTGTTGCTCTATGCTTGGTCAAAAGTAAATCACGTGATGAAAGATAGTTCGCCCATCATTGATTGGAGAAGATTAATTTGTTGCACTGTGTAGAAAGTAGTACTAGTATCTACACAGTGCAACGCACTTTCACTGTTCTAGAAGTACTATCTACACAGTGCAACGCACTTTCACTGTTCTAGAAGTTCTATCTACACAGTGCAACGCACTTTAATTGTATACGCTGCGTATTACTCTCCTGTTTAAGTGCTTTTAGTGTTAGTACGCGAACTTTGGTCACGCGCAAATGATGGTCGCACCACCACCTTACTGCATGCACTGCGTTTCGTACACCGTTTGCTAGATGTTGTGACTTGTTGCTCTAAAATGACGGAAGAAGTAAAATGTTTCCGATGTGGAATATAAAGCAAATAATCACCTCTTGGTTTCAGGCGATGGCAAACTATCACTTCCTCGGCGATCTGAATGTGTACGCTATCTTTCCAAAGCGAAGCTGAGGAAAGATAGCTACATCCAGATCGCCTCGGAAGTGATAGTTTTTCCCATCACCTTCACCAACAGTAATTATTTGCTTACTATCTAGTATCTAGCCATGATGACAATTTAATTTACATGTATTTGAAGCCATATATGGTAATCTGTATACCTGTAGGCAGACAAAGTATCACTGATTATGTCAGATCTGAGGCAGACATCAAAAGAATTTTTGAAATTGCAAGGAATACATTTTTGTGGCTCTGAAACACATATTAACAGCAAGAAAGATGAACATAGAACTCAGATTGAGACTTTTAAATTGCTACAATGTATTTCTGGTCTGTTCTGCTGTACAGAGCAGAATTTTTAATCAAACACAATTAGACAACCCTTTGACGTATTTTGTGAGGTACATGTACCTCCCATTTTGCCCTGAACTAAAAAAACTTTGAAGTTGTATTTTTCCCTTAAGAAAATAGTCAATCATACATTTAACCTAGATATAACTATTTCAAGTATGGTTTCATACAACCCCTGTATGCAACAAATCTATTCTGTCATCAATAACTAAGAAAAGAGAAAGCTCATTAAAAATCAGTACAGAGCGATTGGGAGAGGAGCTCACAGGATGAGTCTTAGTGTTGCCAATTTGTGTTTCACTGATGACAAATTCAAAATTCATAACTTTTCTATTTTTAATCGGATATTGCTTAAATTTTCACTGGTTTGTTTTCTTCTCATTTGTCTGCTTTTATTCAAACCAACTCAATATCAGGGTGGACTTTTCCTTTAAACAAAATATCCTGATAGGAATAGTTAACCCCATAATCCGTGCAACTGCTGCAGATCGCGACTTGCCTTTTTGTGTCTTTCTCTTTTGTGACTTTCCCTTTTCAAGTGTCTTGCAACTTTTAAATAAAATATAGTACAAAACAATTGATTATAAGTTTGTTTTAGATACAATATTGTCAACTATGCTACTCAGAAACTTCTTATAATAGATTGACCGTCATACCTAATTTTAATATGTAGAAATAGGCATCTAATTTGCATAGATTATGATAAATAAGCAATATTTGCTGGAGAAAAAGAATGCAGTGGAACTCTTTATGTGTGTCAATATCAATGCAAATTTTACATTGATTGGACCTTCCACGGCCAAGATCTAAGGGGGGGGGGGGGGTCAAAAAGCCTAGTTAGGGTTAAAGAAAGAAAGGCAAAATACTTTGGCCACATTAAAAAACATTGTGTTGCAATCAACCTCCAAGAGATGTGTGGAGAAATGTTGCAATCTACCTCCCAACTAAGAAGGAGACATTTTCTAATTTCTATATTTGTACTATGAAATGTATCAGTGTGGATGTTTTTTGGCTTAAAGGCATTGTTTAATAATGTTAAATCTGAGATGCATGGCCCTACATGTAGGTGTTATCAGTGTCTGTGAAATGGTGTAATTATATTGAAGCCCTAAAAAAACTGCGCTACAAAATGATCATGAAGTGCCTCAAAAAAGTAAAAAATCTTTGAGTGACCTGTTTTACCATACTCATTTTCCCCAATAGACAAGTGTTATAAAAACTGTAAGGAAAAATAAAATGAAGTTTCGATTTCCAATCATAAATATCTTGATAATCAGACAGGCCATCGGCTTGTAAAAGTCATGGGATTCCTGACTGACCTAAAGGTTTATAATTATGATTGCAGCATGAGCTAAATCTATGATTTTGTTTCAGAATCTGAGGCAAAGTTACCCAATACCTTTAACTGTTTTTTCCCCTCTGTACAGGCCATTCACCGCCACGAGTGACGAGCTACCCAGGAGACATCCAGTACACAAGAAGGACGGGCGACGGACAAACTCTCCTAATGCACTTCCAAAGAAAAAGAAGAAGAAAATTAAAGAGCCAGATATTATGGTCGACGGAGTTACTCTTGATGCTCTGAAGAAGAAGTACAAGAAGTTGAAGAAGAAAGCAGAAGTGGGAAAAGGTGATACGAAGACCAGCAGGAAGGACACCGATGCAAGTGATAGCAGTCTCAAGCTGAAGAAGAAGAAGAAGGTGAAGGACAAAGATGGTGTCTCGAAGAAGAGGAAATCTACCTCGAGCGGGGAAGGAGAGTCACCAACCAAGAAGAAAAAGATAGACTCCAAGAGCAAGCTGTCGGGCGATGGCACGAACAAGAAAAAAACAGTTGGGCATCTTGTCATCGTACCCGATGCAGAGAAGCGGAAAAAGCAGAACAGTAGCCCCAAGAAACTGAAAGACATTACCAAAGTCGCCAAGGGGGGTAAAAAATCGAGGGGCAGGCCGAAGAAAATAGCCGTGAAAGGCAGTGGTGATGCGCCAACTTCATCACCCAACGGAGCGGATGTGAAGCCCAGGGTGGAGGATGGCGTATCCGAAGGGGAAGAGGAGGATGACCGGGTTGGCGAGTATTCTGAGACCAGTAGGTGGGTCATGTTTGACCATCGCTACTCAGCGGTCCTCAAGCCACAAGGGAAGCCCTCCTCGTCCAAGAACACCTACAAGCATAAGCACCAACCCAGACCGTCAAGGGAGGAGGAAGGACGTAGGCAGATGGTACGGATGAGGAAAGGCAAGGGTAAGGATGTTTCCCTCTCATTCTATCAATTCTGTTGTGTTTTTTAAACTTTTTGATTAAAAGAAATGATCTTCCTGCTAAAGGTAAACCCCAATGTTTGATCAAAATCAGAACCAAACAAAATATGTGAATTCACTTAATTTTCTGCTTTTTGATGGACGTACATGCACAATAGAAGAAGATAGTAAAAAGGATTTTTGTGAATTTATTCTGTTTTAAAAATCACAAATAAATGTGCTAGGGGGGGGGGGGTTTACATTATGTACAAAGTATCTTTTTAATAACTTGGTATCCTAACGCAAGCAGCTGTGAAAGACTTGTCACATTTGTCTCAATGGCATGTGGTCTAAAGGCGTTATTAATGCTCCATCAAAACAATGTTTCATCATGTTAATTGAGGTTTACCTTTGATTGATCATATATTTGTTAAAGTTGATTTTTTTTTTATGAGAGATTTCCAAGGTTTGATTTACTAGCAAATGAGTACAGTTCTATTCATCCATGTTGACAGTGAATTATTTTTCAAGTTTCCTTGAGGAAAAAATAATAAATTTGCTTAATTTTAAAAGGCCTCAATTGAATTCCAGGAGTGTGATAAGCAAGTAATTGATTTAAATTCAAAGGGGAAATTGATTTAAAAAAAATTACATTTAGGCTATGTTGATGATTGCCATCTCGAGTAGATATACATGTAATTGGCCTTAAAGCACACAATTATTTTAAATTAAAGGGAAAGTGATTAAAGAATCATGATTAGTTTAGATTAGTTTTTCAATAGCCATCATGATGCTTTCTATACAGAAACTTGGAGGTTTCCTTTTCTTGATGGTGCTATTATTGTTCATGTTTTGGCAGGATGGGTCTTGGCATTGTATATTATTTTATCCTGGGGTACTGTGATTAAACTAGATGATGGTACTACCAATTCAATGACTTGTATATACAGTAATCAACTTGGAAGTTAAGGTTGAGGATTCGATTGGTACTCTCATAATTTTTTTACAAAGTTTGCTTTTGTGTTTGTATTTTAATACACTAACATGTGTTACGGTTTATATTATTATTTAAGAAAGAAAAAAAATGTTCTATTTTTTATTTCTCTAATGTGTACTTCATATATTATAATCTAAATACTCATATTAATACTGTTGTATAATTCTAATTTGAATTAGAGATAGGTAGCAAATATAAGTAATAAGATCAGGGAGATTCTTAGAAGAAATTAAATCAATAGGATTTTGTAACAAAATTCCTCCACACAAGATTTTAATTACACATGTGGAACGAAAGTAATTTAGATCCTGAATTTCAACGTGTGAACTTTCTTCAACACTCTGTATATCCTTATCTGACCTGCTCATTTCATTTTTGTGGTGGGTTATAATACAAAAAAAATTAGGCTACTAATTTTCAAAAAAACCTCCTTTTGCCCCCGGGAATTTGGTATATCTCTTTCACCTTTGACCTCTACGCTTTTCATCATACTGACACCCTGTCACTGGTCCTTCATGTACACCCTCTCCCTTACACAGACCGATGCCCATCACCCCCTCGTACGGCAGTGGCCATGTTGGAATATAGGCGGGCTCTGGCAATGCCTAAGCCAGGCGGCTTACCTCAAGTGCTACCTCAGTCTCTGGTTCACACACATTCTGGTAAATGCTCCGACCTGAAAGCAAAAAAAAAAAGCTAGCCCAAGATAAGTTGGGCATCTATTAGTCCAAGCCCAGGAGGAATACAGCCAGGCTGGCTACATGGAGCTGGAAATCGCCGCTGCTGCTGCTCGAGCTAAACATTGTCAGACACTTCAGGGCAGGGTCTTGTCAGGATATCATTCTTCCAAATTATGCTTAGATGGCGCTTTCGACTGCTTTGGGCTGCTCCAGGCTAAATCAAACGATCAAATTCTTTGCCAAGTATCCGTATTTGTATCTACCATCCCAAGGTAACATACTTATCACTTTGAAATCAACTGAATACCAGGAACCTTCCTTACATTCGTAATGGAGCTGTGATTATTCTAATTCACATCTTGATTTCACGGTGATAAGTTACAAGTGTTCTTAGGAATGGTGAGGAAAGACTTTTCAATAACCCAATTCAGGCACAGACCATCCTTCCACGCATGTGCAGTGAACATACTTGCGAGCTGTCTAATGCATTTTTGGGGGGTGCTATTTTTACATGGTGCTAGCTAATGGGTTTAAACAATTGAATAAACCCTTGAAACTTTGATCAGAGTACTTCCAGTTTTGCTTGATATTTCAAGAATTCATTTGAACTGGTGCAATTAGGAAAGACTCTGAGCAATTTTTTAAGTATATGATGATACTAGCACTATTTGATGTAGCACCGACTTAAAAAATGCTCTGTTAAGCTCACAAATATGTTCATCTTGCACTCAAGTGAAGGCAGATTGCGTTTGGTTAGGACAATTGACTTGTAAGTCAGGTATCAGAAGAAGAGAAGTACCCATGATAGGAATTCAAAGAAAAAGGATATTATGGAAATGTTGGTACCCTGACTGCCGGTTTTTGCTCTATTGGAAGGGAAAAGAAGTAGTCACAAAGGACGTTTAAGCTCTCGCCTCTGCAGCAGCTATTTCCAGCCCAGGTGGATACTATCTAGCACATTATTATACTGCAACACAAAAAAAGATTCATCGCTCAATTTCTCTCTTCTAAATATGGCCACTGCTTTACGAGACATTGTTCCACCAGACTCTCCCCTCCCTCCCTCCTTCAGCATCACCCCTCTTTCTGCGAATACTCTTGTCAAAGTTCCCTTACTTCTTGCTCTCTTTCTCCCTCTCTCCCTCTCTCACACATGTTTACATTAGCTTGAAGTCAATGCAGGTTATTTGAAAGTGGGAGATGTCAAAACCCAAGGACTTTTATAGGTTTAAAGCCATGAGGTCAATCATAAAACAAATGTTCTGGTAGGGTAAAGCAGTGAATTAGCCTTGATAGAAAAGAGAAATTGAAATTTTATGTCGAAGCTTAATATAACTGAATTATGTGTATGTTTCAAATGTTGTCTTCATGTTAACATTTTATTTCACGTGTTTATGAGTTTTGCCTTTCTTTGCTACTAATAATGTTCAATCTTTATGTCTGTCCAGTAATCACATGTCTTTTAATGTGTTCTAATGAATTTTTATATATTTTTTCATATAAAAATGATGCTGTTGACTGGTGGAATAAGTTTCAAAGTCAATTGTTGTCGCCAATAAGCTACATGTAGTAAAGAAGAAAACAAAAACTAAATTCATTTTTTTTCTTTCTAAGAATGACAAGTTATGGTCATTTTTGTTTCTTTCTGTTTTAGTTAAGCTTAGAAAACAGAGAAAAGGTCATTCAGCTTGAATATTTGTCTTTAATTGCTTATATTGTATTTAGTATTTATTGTCCATTTCTGGATATTTTATGTTTACTGGTGTAACATTTACTAATGACTTTACAAAAATTATAGACATTAACATATAGTACATGTACAAAAATAATTTCATAATTATTCTTTCTTCTCGTGTAGCCTTTACAATGAAAGAAACCAGAGCTATGAAGGATTGGGCGCGGTCTCTCAACGGTCTCTGGGTTACTCAGCCTACCAACTTCATGATGGAGATGGTGCACAATGCGTCCATGGCCGATCAGAAGCCAGGATGTTGTGTGTGTCGGATCTTCTTTCATGACAAGGTTGGTTTCTTGTTCACTCGTCTGCTTGTCTTGCATGTAAAGACAAGGCTCTGAAGATTCGTTGGTGCAGTAGTAGGGATGATATTGATGCTGCAGAGCTGCCAACCACTTTGTTTTTCCCGGAATTATTCAGATTTTTTCTCAGAATTACGGTAGTACTTTTTTTTAAAAACATACCGCACATTAACCAAATGCCCTAAAATGTTGATCACTACTTCAATAAAAAAACTTCAATAGAGATTTATGAAGAGTACAAATTTACAAATAGTAAACAAAAAAGAAAGAAAAACAATTGAAAGGCGTAAATATTCTAAAAGAGAATGAAGTGCCGATAATACCAACAAAAAAACAACAAGAACTACCTACTTGTTAATAAACTATATGTTCTAATATGGAAATAACAGCATTAGGAATGGACATTTCTGCATTGGAAGTGTGTCGCGCATGGTTGTAAGTTTTGTTTTAATGAACTCCTTTTTTTTGCTTCAAATTCCTTCTATTGCCGTCATGGTTCCTTTTTGGGGGGCTGCACAAGGTTGGCAGCTCTGATGCTGGTCATATTGTAGTGTTTATCGATGGGTAAAATGAAATTAATAAAGATGATAAAGATATTATCATGGAGAAAATGACTGTTATCAACAAAGATTAATACCGCGTAGTATTCAGTGTCCATGTGTATTGCATCATAATTTGCTGACACTAGATTTGGTTGAAGTACTAATCAATGTGTCTGTGCGTACAAAGGTCTTTGAAGCAGCGAACCCTAGGTCCCACCAGAAAATACTCCAACTTGCCTATATCTCGAGGGTGATGGAGATTTGATATATATGATGAATGTTTATGGCAGGGTATTGGAGGTGTTGTGGTTTAGGGTTCCAATCTTAGATTTTGGGCACTCGTGAGTCCCATCGCTTGTTAGTCTCGAGCCCTTGTATGTGCATTGACTTCCTTTAACATTCTGTTTGCTTTCTTGACTTGTCAGCACAGAACAATGGGCACAGTTTGAAGGAAGGATTGCTTTGTGTAATACAGTGGTGTTGCTAAATTACCTGGTTCTAGTCTTGATTAACTCCATGATAACACTTTTAAACACTGCTGTCAATTAAAGTTGCACTCCAAAAAACCAGACAATCTTGAAGCTTTGGGTGATACAGTCAAACCTGTCTATAGCGACCGCCCAAGCGAAACAAAAAAAGTGGTCTTTGTAGACAGGTTCCTTTAGTACATGTTTCATGGAGAAACCAATTTCAAGGGAAACAAACAAATGTGGTCTTTGTAGACAGGTGGTCACTAAAGCAGGTTTGACTGTATCTCTATACCATGATAAATACAAAATAGCACAGGGTGATTATTTGTGTGGCATATAAAAAGTTATCCTACATAACCCTTCATCCATCTCTATCCCCTTCAGCTGGGCATCTATGATGAGGATGATTCAGGCAAGACGGTGCTGGCGGGGTCGTCGCAAGACTACCGTAAGTTTGTCCTGACACCTGAAGACTGCTTTGCTGCTACTCAGGAGAACTCCAACCCTTCATGTCATAACCCCCTCATCGATGACGAGGCATGTAGCCCTATACTCTCATGTAGTTCCTGCAATATGGCTGTTCATGCAAGTAAGTTTAGCTGTTGTTTTTCTTTGAAATCATAAAATCATAACAATATATTATTACAAATATTTCTTTTAAAGCCCCACTGCACTACTTGTATCTACTTGCTCCCTCTATATAGAAAACAATGCCTAAACGGTGACCATTGGTCCCCCATGATCCTCTTTTTCTTATGTTAATTGAGAGCTAAGTTGATGAGAAAGCCACCTGTCAGTGACCTCCCTGGGTGGTCTAATCCCTTCTAGTCAAAATAGTACAGAGGGCCTTTAAGATTAAAGAAAAGTAGAGACTGTAATGAGTTTCAAAGTCAGATAGAGGGTTTCCATAGCTTTTGCTTGCCCAGAGTTTCTTCAAAAATGTATGTGATGACATTTTTGGTGGGGATAAAAATTTCACTTGTACATAGCTTAACAAATAGTTCAATGAATTCAAATGAAGTCAATGTAAAATATTTGAATCCATACACATTTCTGTTTTAGAATTTGCATGATAACATGCTGATGGTCTTATCCCAACAGGTTGCTATGGACATTCTCCACGAGAAGATGATAAACCATGGCTCTGTCAGAGATGCCAAGAAGAAGACTGGTCAGCTGTAAGTACTACTCTCCGAGTATCCTCTCAAAAATCCTCTCAATTACCGAGTTACTACACATGGCCAGAGGGAATAGTATAGAGATATCGACTGTGTTGAAAGCCAGACCTCGATTATTAAAACAGTTGATATGTCTTTTGCATGCTGAATTGAAACGAAAATCTACCAAGAATTCATACCTTATCCTTTTATTGAGTAAAGATTGGTTAAAACATCACAGAAAAGTTGAGACAATGTCTGTTAACTTTCACTGGAAATATGACTGAAAGTTTCAACCATTTGGGAATGGCAGACAAAAAGCACTGTATGGTGTCTGCGCTTGCACAAAGACATTTTTAACACGTTAATCAATGGGGATTGCAGCATGAGGGCATTTGTTAAAAGACTATTGACCGGTAGGCAGGTATGAGGGCATGGCTAAAATCACGACTCCAATTTCAACCAATCAGATGGCTAGATTTCTAAATCGAGGTATATAAAAGGAAATATAGACAAAATGCCTATCATACAGGTTGAATCTTGCTTGTCAATAAGACCTATGGCCATAAACATTGGGAGGGTGCTCTGTTTATAGTCCATACTGTGGAAGAGTAGACATACTTGAGGCTTGAAGAATTGGTCTAGGTTTTAGGAATTGGTATAGGTGTTTTAGGAAATGGTCTAGGCTTTAGGAATTAGTCTAGGTTTTAGGAATTGGTTTATGTTTTAGAAACTGGTTTAGGCTTGAGGGATTGTTCTAGGTTTTAGGAATTGGTCTAGGCTTGAGGGTTGATCTAGGCTTGATTGATTGGTCTAGGTTTTATGAATTGGTCTAGGCTAGAGGGATTGGTCTAGGTTTCAGGAATTGGTCCAGGCATGAGGAATTGGCCTAGGCTTTAGGAATTAGTCTAGGTTTTAGGAATTGGTCTATGTTTTAGAAACTGGTCTAGGCTTGAAGAATTGGTCTAGGCTTGAGGAATTGATCTAGGCTTGGGAAATTGGTCTAGGCATGGGGAAGTGGCCTTAGTTACTGTCATGAATCAACATGTGATGATAGTGTAAAGGCTAACCTAGAATGAGAATAACATGAACAAAATTGATGCACTTGGTGAGATATGACTCAAATACTTACTGGAAGGAATGTCAGGAGGATGGTGATAGTTACTTGCAAAGCTATGCTGTTTTGTGGAATATGTATCTTTGATTGAAAGATGTATTCCTAATGCAATTGTGTTTTGATGTGAGAATGTATGTAACTCTCTTCTCTGACTGGGAAATAATAATAATAGGTCAATGTATATAGCGTAGCTACTATATGAATATACTCTACTGCGCTTAATACAAGGTATCATATCATTAGCCCAACTGTAGCTGAGTTACCAGTTGCCAGGTACCCACTTACATCACCTGGGTTGAGTGTGGCGAATGTAGATCAATGTCTTGCCGAAGGACATTAGTGCAGCGGCAGGACTCAAAGACCTTGTGATCAACAGTCCGGTGACGTATCCACTCAACCTAACCCTGTGCAATCCTAATGCATGTAACCATTTTCCTTATTTGTTATCCTTAGGTGTGTTGTCTGTGTAACCTTCGGGGCGGGGCACTGAGACATACCACCAGTGGGAAATGGGCCCACATCATGTGTGCCATGGCCATCCCAGAGATACGCTTCGTCAACGTCAAGGAGAGGAGCCCCATCGATTGCTCTAACATCTCGGAAGCAAGGCTGAAACTGGTAAGAAGTCTTCTATCTCACAACTCCAATCCAATGTCAATTATATTCAGACCCAGGTAAAACATGTATCATCATCATCATCTTATTCTTCCTCCGCTATTTGGGAGATCAGCGATCCCATGGACCGCAAAGACATATAGCTAAACTGGTCACAGGAGCACAAGTGTGAAGCTGAAGAGTAACATCAAGGCATTAGGCTGATAGCAGTCGATTTTAACCCCCCCCAAAAAAATGTCCCCAAAAGATTGTTGCCATCTATCAATTGTTGTAGTTGCAGTTCAACTCCATAAATACTGTTTAACAAGTTTTATTGACAGAGTGTCAAACTTGTTTATCTATGAATGCCCGATGACAGTGTGGAACATATCTGAGATGTTTCATACAGGATTTATGAGAAACTATGAGAAAATTGCCTAGGACGCTTGCCAATTATTACATATTGACAATTGTGTCTTTTACATGGAATAACTTGCCGGAATACCTTAGAAATATAGAAACATATGATAAGTTCAGAAGTAATTTAGAGACATGCAATTATGTCTATGTGTTTATGTAATATACAAAAACGTTAAATTATTATTATTATTATTTGAATTTGGCACATACCATCCAAATTCTGCATTAAACCTTCAAGATTGATAGATGTTTAGATCAGAGCTGCAGTTCATGAAAACCTGAGATAATACCTTTAAAGGGATCTGGCAACTTTGTCTCAGATTCTGAAAAAAAATCCTGGATTCAGCTCATGCTGCAATGATAATTATAAACCTTTAGGTCAGTCAGGAACCCCATGACTTTTATAAGCCGATCGCCCGTCTGATTATCAAGATATTTATGATTGGAAATCGAAACCAAATTTTGCGTTTGCCTAACAGATTTCATTACACTACAGTCTATTGGGGAAAACGAGTATGGTAAAACCAGTCACTCAAAGATTTTTACTCTTTTGAGGCACTTCTGGATCATTTTGAAGCTCAATTTTTTCAAGGCTTCACTATTGCACCATATCACAGACACTGATACACGTGGAGCCGTGCATCTCAGATTTAACATTGTTAAACGATCCCTTTAATATGCTCTCTTCCAGAAATGCTTCTTCTGCCGATCGTTCATCAAGTACAGTCCCAAGTTTGGTTCCTGCATCCAGTGCTCTGTAGGCAAGTGTGCCATATCATTCCATGTAACGTGTGCCAACGTAGCTGGTGTGATCATGGAGCCTGGAGTCTGGCCCTGTGCGGTCTTTGCCACCTGTATCAGGCATCCTGTCAACGTCAAAGACTGGGTGAGTCTACCACTCTTCTACTTTCTGATCAAATTAGACTTTGCAGGCCTGATAATAACCCAATTTAAATCGGTTTCTCGATGTTTTCCCTGATTTTTGTTTTCTTCCCGATTTTATCCCTATTTTCCAGAATTTTCCCTTATTTTTTCAATTTTTCCCAATTTTCCCCCAAATTTTCCCCAAATTTTCCCAAATTTTCTTACTCAAAAGGGGGGAATGTTGTTAGGTGCTATTTCCCCCCCCCCCCCCGAATCCTCTTTCTATTTTTTTTACTTGGGGGGGGGGGGGGGGGGGGCGTGGTTGAGGAATTTATTATTATTTTTTTTTTAGTGCTCTTTATCACCCCTGGCTTTGTAATATGTGAAATATATGAAAAGATGGATAAAGGAAAAAAAGGTTGAAGAGAGTGAATCTTCAAGCATTGACCAGGACATTGAAATGATGGTAGTAATCACTATGTCACAAGAAGCTAGACTTGATCAGACTATATTTGAATCGATGGATTACTCATTTTATTGCAAAAAAATATTTTTGTGGAGGAATAGTTTGTGCGTCTTGTCGATTAAAAAAAAAAGGTTACATTTACTCACCATTTCAGAAGAAATATGACACCAAAATATAAAAAATAATACTGCCTATCAAGTTATACAAAGAATGAAAAATTGAATAAGTTCTTGGTCTTGCTAATGCACATGTTTTCTTTTATGATTAACTCATATATCCTGCCATAAGGCTGCATGCACGCTACCGTTAAAGTGCTTTGTACACGCGAGTGAGCCATTGCTTCGCTGCCTTGTGCATGCTTGCACGCATTCGTAATAGCAGTTATTGTTCATGCTCATTGAACTGTGCTGTGTGTTTCGCACACGCTATTCATAGTACCATCGCATTGATCAGATTATCTCAAAATAAACTTGGCACGGGGGGATTTGTTGCTTGGCACAATGGGGATTAGCCCTGTGGCATGATAAGAGTTAATGGATTTACAATGTACGATCAACGATCTTGTTTATACCGTGTTTCATCTCCCTGATACAGACGAGGATCCGTAAGATGAAGAAGATCCAAGCAGGGGACCAAGTGATTGCCAAGCATAAGAACAATCGATACTACAACTCTGTGGTGAAGGGAGAGAAGGCTCAGCTCTTCTGCCATGTGGTGTTCAAGGAAGATCAAAGCTTCTGTGATAATCTCTACCCAGAAGATATCGAGGTAAGCGCCCAATTGACATAACAGTTATTACAAATATCAAGTTAATATAATAGATATTTGTGCTTATATAGCGCCTAACACTTACTGTGTCAGAAGTCTCTAAGCGCTCTACAACAATGCGGCATAATTACCTTGGCTTTAGCAGAACAGCTGTCGCGCGCTCTGCGTTTCAAGGAATAAATTCCTACCAAGTCCCCATTTACTTCATCTTGCAGCACAATGTGGATGAATTTCTTGCTGAAGGAAATTTACGTCCTGGAGTGGGATTCGTAGTCCCAACCTTATGATTGAAAGAAGTATAGTATTGGATGTCTACAGGCAGTTTAAAACTCTCACGTATCTCGCCGCTTGGAGTTGTGAGAGTCAGGATTGTTTCTTTATGGAGCAATCATTGGTACAGCTTTTAATGTTGTTGCAGAGAAAGCTTGTGTGTCGGAGCTTGAACATAAAGTAGTTATAATCTGTGTACTGTTGATGTGAGTGAGCAACATCCATGGTGGTCTATAAGCACGTGTTACCACAGGCTTTTACCAATTTTTCAAGCGAGGGCCTTCATTACTGCTTCATCCTTTTTTTTAGAAGCAATGAGTTTGATCGACCTTTTAATAATAATAATAAATAATAATAATAATAGCCTAATAGTCCACTCCAAATTTTATTGAACCGAAACCGAAACCGAAATTCTTTTTGCCCAATTCAAGGAGTCATAACGTTGTTTGAGACTTTTATTCTGAGGTATAGAGTTATTCACAATTGTGGGAAGGGAGGATACTTTGGATGGACAGTCCGCAGAAATTGTTAGAAGAGAGAGGAGTGAAAGAACTGCGAGTGGTGCTAATAGAGTATGCTAGGAGCCGAAGGTTGTGGAACAGCATGATCGCCAAAGTCAAACGATATGGCACTTCGGAGCTGCCAACCATTCCATTTTATTTTTTTTTACAAAATATAGGTTTTTACAATTTTTTTTTTTTACATACCACACGGCAAACAACTGCCCGAAAATGTTGTTCGATAGAAAAATAAGGTTAAAACATACCCAAATACCCCCCAAAATACCTACTTGTAAATAAACTATAGGTCCTAATATGGAAAAAACAACATGAGGAATGGACATTTCTGCATTGGAAGTGTGTCGCGCCTGGTTGTAAGTTTGGTTTTAATGAATTCTTTTTTTGGCATCATGGCTCCCTATTTTTGTTATCGTGGTTCCTATTTTTGTTAGCACAAGGTTGGCAGCTCTGGCACTTAGAGAGAGAGAGATAGAGTTTCTAAATCCACGTCCTATTTTTACTTGCAGAGTCACAACATTGCCGCAGACGGGGTACCCGAGGTGGGAAGTGACGTTGAGGTGCGGTGGGTGGACGCTCTCCTCTACCCCGGTACCTTCATCAACAGCTACTCCACCAAGATGTACGAGGTCCTGTTTGAAGACGGCTCGGTCATCACCGTCAAGAAGGAGGATATCTACAAGGAAGGTGAACCCATGCCCAAGAAGGTGCGGGCAAGACTGGTGAGTACCACTACGCATGCATAGGCAAAAATGGGCGGGGGGGAGCAGATTGCATTTTTGAAATTGAAAGCCCTCTCCAAAATGTTTGGATCTCCAAATTTGCCAAAAATTGAAGGCAAAAGTTCACTTAAATTGTATCATAATTATTCTTTTTCTTTTGTTAATTGAGAGCTGATTTGATGAGATAAAATTGCTGAGGTGACCACGCAGGGATGTCTAATCCCTCCTGGCCAAACTAGTGCAGACAGGCTTTAAGACACACTCCTGCCAAGATTCCCCCCCCCCCAAAAAGCATTTGAAGACAAATATTGATAAGATTGTACGCAGTTAAGAAGAAGACATTGTTGGTTGACGTAACAGACAGTGTCAACTGCTAAACGTGGTTCTTGATTGCTTGTATGTGTACATGTCTGTATTAATTTATGTGTGTCGTTTAAAAAGAACTCCTTTGATGAACAATTAACATACTGATGGGGCATTGTATGTAGCAAAACAGTTGTGATGATAATGTGCTTTGGTGAACTGTCTTTGGTGATTCTGCCTAATAGATGGGAAGAGAAATGATTTGATGAATCTTTCTTTGTAGCTTCCAGGGATGTACATTTCCATCAAGTTTAAACACCAATTTTTGGTTGGCAATGTCTTTTCGATATGCTATGCAGGTGAAAAAATGAACTCGGGGGTGGGGGGGGGGGGGCGGGAGCAATCAAAATTGTGATTGGAGTATGTTTTCTAACAGTTATGTAATTTGCTTATATTTTCCACTAGTCTGAAGCTACAGAAGTGCGGTACATTGGATTCAGTGACCTGGCTGAACTGTCCAACCAAGACAAGACGACACATAAGGAGGAGAGTGAGAGACTAGGAGCAGGGACATCAGCCTTAGGTTCACCCTCCAAAACCTCCTTTCCATCAGGAAATCAACAAAGGACTGAGACCACTCATGCAACAGAATCAATAAATAGCAATGGAAGCTCATGGAATACGATGTTTGCTCCTTCGACAAGCAACAGTGCGTCAGGGGGTGTAAAGGAAGCAATGGACAGTGCAAATGCAAGATTAAAAGAGCATGAGGAAGATACAGACTCTGTGGCCGTCACAACGCTAGCGCTGCAATTCAACGATAGCAGTAGCACTGCCCCGACGTTGCAAGGTGCTGTTTTAATTGCTCCCGGTGTGACCATAAAGACTGAAGCAGACCCACAAGCAATACAAGGGTCTAGCAGCGAGGGCCATGTCTACTTTCCCAACGATGCATCGCTCAAGCTTGATACTGTGTCATTCAGACCAGGTGAGACGGCGCCAAATGGACGATTCTTTTTGCAGTGATTTCTGAAATAGCCATTCGTAGTTTTGTGTATATTCCAGGCACGTGATCAAACAACTGCAGGTGTTTTTCTCCTTTTCCGGATGAGAGTTGCAGGGATTCTTAGATAACCAGCACATCTGCAACACTTGATAAAGCCAGGACAACTGAAGAGAAATAATGCCAAGGTGTTAATGTACAGTTAGGCTGTTGTGTGAATGGATTCCGCTTCATTTGAGCCGACTTTGAGTAGATGGTGAAATAGAAGTTGCAGGCTGGGTGGATTTTTCAAAAGCTAGACATTTAAAATGAACAAGCATGTCAGGTTTTCCCATGCAATATTAAGACATTGGTGCATGAAGACTTCTTATTGTGTACATTTGTCTTATGTACCATCGTTCAATTTTCATGTTATAACTCCAGATAAAACAACCGTATACTCTGTTGGAAAATTTCATTTATATCTTTAAGTGTCTTCCGAGATTTAGAAATTCAAGTCTTTTACAACTGAACTCTTCTTTTGGTTATAAGAACTTGATTATTTTGCCAGTTCCATCAAATATGTAATATTAACTTTCATGGCGATTCAGCATTTATCAAGAAGTTTTGGTATCTTAGATAGATTTTTGTTTGGTGCAGTTGAAATTAAACAAGGATTTTTCAGACCAAGAAGTTACATAGAAAAATGTGAGCTTTTGTAGCATAGAGAATATAGTCTCAGTGGTGAAAAACAAATGAGCGTCTCTCACTGACTCTCTTTGTATGCATTTTTTTCTTCAAATATCCACTGTTGCCTTACACCCCAACCTTGGTATATTTTCTAATGACATGCTAAAGCAACTTTTACCTTTTTTGTGGGGGGTGGGGGTCAGGTTGCAGATGCAAATTGTTCTTCAAAGAGCAAGTCCACCCTGATATAAGGTTGGTTTTCACAGAAGCAGAAAAAGGAGAGAAACAGGTCAGTGAAAGTTTGAGCAAATGTTTCTGCTTCTATGAAAACAAATTTAAAATCAGGGTGGACTTTCCCTTTAAGACTGTCCTTCCATGCAGCAAGTCTTCACTTTCCCATATTTCTGAAGGTCCTGGGGGGTATTTCACAAAGATTTTAAGTCAAACTTAACTCTAAGTTGGGCTTAAAAATTATGGAGAGCCATTTGTAGCCTTAAAATAGAATATATTCAAAAGCAAATATTCAAGTATTTTAGACTTTTCATAAATTTCACATCAAGAACATGAGATCTCCTATGATAATAGAAAATATGAATGACTTGAATCAACATTTTATGCCTTTTAAAACGGCTCTCCATAACTATTAGGTCCAACTTAGAGATAAGTTCAACTTGGGATCTTTGTGAAACATCCCCCAGTTATGTTAGAGGCCAGAAAGGGGGCCATCATACCAATAATAATAATAATAATAGCTACCGGTAGTTCTTATATAGCGCTTTTCAGGACCGAAGGCCCTCTCAAAGGCTTTACAGATACACATATTATTACCCGGTCATCGGATTCAGGCTTACCCGCACACAATGCATGCACATTCTCCACTCCCTGGGGAGCATTCCAGCTTGCTAATCTAAGCACATTAGCTTTCGCATCCTACCAGGTACCCATTTAACACCTGGGTGGAGAGTGACCAATGACACGCTACTGTAAGGACCTAGCAAGTATTTAATCCAAACTGGAATTATTCACCATTCATGTTAAAAATTTCTTTTGTTTAAATATGTGATCAAATACCTCCCACTTTTATAGATATTTGTTATGTTTTTATGTCGGAAGATATTCTCTGTAGTGCGCATTCAATAAATAATGACCTCTTTTTGTATAGACTTGTACATAATTTGTATATATTGCAGATAAAAGCTGTTGCAGTTGTGTATGGCAGTTTTCATATTAAATAAGTACATTTATAGCATATTAGATTTTGATTACATCCAAGTGTTAGCCGCTTTCCGTGTTATGCTTTAAATGTCAACTGCCATAGACTAGTACATGTAGCTATTTATAAGGACTGTTCAGTATTCATGCTCAGTTATTGTGGGGAAATGTTTGCTTCTTGATTCAACTGAACTATTTTGATTTGTAAATTGTGATAAAAGCATCTATATTTATGATTTATTTATAGTTAACGATTGAATTTTCTAAAGAATTAAATTTGAAATTTGTTTGTCAGAATAAGTTTGGAATTAAAGATATAACCATCTTGACCTCAGTTATCTACTTGTATTACTGTATCTACAGAGATGCCAACCAGTACGATTAAATTGCATTTAGTACGATAATAAAAGTGAAATACGATCTTAAAATCTTAAAATACGATTTTTCATTTATTTATTTTTCATTTTTATTTTTTTAACCTGCCAACCAGTACGATTAAATTGCATTTAGTATGATAATAAGAGTGAAATACGATCTTAAAATCTTAAAATACGATTTTTCATTTATTTATTTTTTATTTTTATTTTTTTAACCCATAAAAGCAGCGGAATCGCATAGTTCATGTACAAGTAAACCCCGGCAACCCCAACAAAAACTTTGCTTTACAATTTTCTCATTAAATTTTAATGAAAGAGCAAACGTTTTTCTGAAATGTTACTGGCCCGGGGCTGATGGGCTAGTGGTAGTGTCGAGTTTTCATAAAAATCAGATTTTCATGAAAACTCGACACAACCACTGGCCCATCAGCCCCGGGCCAGTGGCAATCTGATTTTTTAGGTCAAGAGCTTGGCATCTCTGTATCTATAATGATTAGTGAGACAGTTGGATAAGGAGACAAAAATATTTATGACTGCATAAACAGCAGCCCTGAAAAATTGTTGGGCTAAATTAACAATAAGTGATTTTTATGCCTCCGCAACGTAGTAACCATAGGCAATTTGTTTTTTGAGTCACAAATGATAATAATATTTACAATAGAAATATTGCATCCACAGACCGCGAGATAGTGTGTGAAGAATTACTTGGCTTGAGAAAGTCCACAGAAGTGGATGAAAGCTAATTCCTACTAAATTTGAAGATCGGTAGAAGCCCAAACTACAAGTTACGATTGACCCCAACCAATGAAAGTCTTCTCAACAATCTGAATATTATCAGTTTGTGATATATGCGCTTTTCTACCACTTAGATTTAAAAACATGAAAACAAATGTACAGCATACTGTAAATACATGTTAATGGATTTGTACAGAGTACATTTTGAAACAGTGTTTCTGTGTTTGCTTGCATTTCTGCCCGTGTTATTTTGAAATAGCTTATTTATTAAGCAACTTATGTCATGTTATTTGCCAATGCATTATTGACTCTTCATTAAGTTGACCTGAGGTGCAGTTAAATGTTTTAAGAAATGGATTCTTTGAGATTTGGAGTGAGCATTGATTGAAAGAGAATCCATAAGAACATGTGGAAAGATAGTGTTACAAGCAATTTTTTTATCACTATACAGTGCGTCCCAGAAAAAACGAAACCGAGAACTATGGATGTTTTATCATAACTTAATCACAATTATAATTAATAAATGACACATATTTGTAAAGCTTAGAGTCTCCTCTTTCATGTGATGCTACTCAGATGATGCATATTTCACGCATGAGTGATTAAAAACAATTTGAAGAGAGGGTACCACAAAGTCATTTGGCGGTTGGTATCTGAATTTCAAAGAGAAAATCACATTTCTAGAAAGTTCATTTTCTGCCTTTTCATATGACACCTCAATCAGGAAAAATGAGCCAGGAATAACAAAGTTCTGTTTGTTCAATGCTTGCATTTCCATAATTTCATTAACGGAATTCGTTTTCACTGGCTGCCTGCCGTAGCAACAAACAGAGTTGACAAAAGACTTAAATCTGTTTCGTTGACAATCGGCCATTCACAAAGAAGAGGAAAGATTTGAGGTTTCGTTTTTTCTGGGACATACATGTACTGTACAATACAAAGATGGCTAATGGTTCGGAGGGATATTGTAGTAATTCATTTCCTAAGATTAACAAGGTAACCCATCGCAGTTCATAATTTGCATGAGGTCTTCTGCTTGAGCTTTTTCCTCCTCAAATTTGAAACAATTTATTTGTGTAATTTCCATTCTTTCACAGTTTAAAGGTAGTGTATCCCTTTTGCAGCCAACATCAAATTCTGTAGAACTTTGCAGGAATTATGAATATGTCACGTATGTCCTATCTGTGAAATTCAAATTATGCAAGGAAACCTGTTTTCTTTCTAGACTTCACCGTCAGACACTATCGAGTGACTTCTTTTGTTCTTTGGTAGTAACATACATAAAGTGAGCTGTAACGGTTACATGAGCATTTGTCTACATCAATAACCCACTTCTTGTAATAGCCAAAATTAAATTGATTGAATCTTTGCACAGCACAAAACGCCAAGACTATTTAATCAAACGAGCGCGCTTGCTAAATTCGATAAGACAACTGTCGTGATTTTCCCGCTGAAAGACATTTTCAGGCCCTTTTGTGTTGAGGGAAGTTCTAAATTAGTATCTTTCAAATGCTCACAGAGCGATTTATACCGATAGATACTACCGGTATACATTTACGCTTGGACTATATCAATAAGCTTTGTTTCATACATAGATTAATATATTTGAAGCATGATATCTCTACCTTTAATCAGATTATTCCTGTACAGGAGAATGCATGCATATAAGTTGTGGAATTGGGGTGCATGTGCTAGTTCCACAAATTACGTTATGTTGATTGAAGTATGATTGCTTTAATGTAATTGTAATACACCATTTTCGTAAAGTAATTGTAACAAACCATTTTCGTAAGGTAATCTAATTTAATGCACAAATCTTTCTTAAGTGCCTCTTAACAAATTATTTCATTCACCTTTTATGAATAATTGTACAGTCAAACCTGTCTTTAGCGACCGCCCAAGGGAAACAAGGGAAACAAAAGGTTGTCTTTGTAGACAGGTTCCTTTAGTACATGTATCAACGAGAAACGTCAGGTGGTCACTAAAGCAGGTTTGACTGTATTTCAAAATCAAGAATGCAAACTCGATACATTAATTGTTGCTAGGTAGGACATACATTATACCTTGTCCTACCTATCAACACATTATTTGTAACAGGTGAATGAAATAATTTGCAACGAGGCTCTTTACAAAGATTTGAGCATTACATTTGAATAATCTATTGGGTCAGTACTGATTAGACTCTTGATATGTCAGCAAAGTACAACTTCCGACCAGTTCCGTTTCTGTTATGTCTAATGCATGTACCGCGCAGGGCAGTGGATATGTAAAGCAGCGCATTGAGGTTTTAGGTTTCCTAAATGTTCACCAGTTATTAGTCCCATGATGCCATTTGCATTAATTTATCTGAGCTCCTCCATGCCGAATTTCTTCGAAAGCAAAATCAATTTTGTTCTAATGTCGAGAGAGAGAGAGAGAGAGAGAGAGAGAGAGGGGGGGGGGGGGATAGAGAGAGAGAGAGAGAGAGAGAGATGTTTTTGTACATGCTAAAAGAAATATATAAATGTTCAAGAATTTTTATACATATTTGAAATACGATGAATACAGTAGATCTGTGTTCCTGTACATACATTTTTGTTTAAATGTTTGAAAGTTATGTAATTATTCTCCTCAGAGTTTTATTTGTTTCCCCCCTTGCTTTTTTAAATCAACTGTTCAAAAATGTACAGACCATGATCAAGTATTGTTTGGTAGTTTTAAGATCGGCTAGTTTATTTCCAGGCCCATAATAATTATTCTTGACAGAACACCAATCCACTTTATTCAGTGATTTCATGCTGTTAGTTCATATTATGTACACATATAGATAAATAACCTGTGTAAAATCGATAGATTTGATTAATTATTTGTAAAATGAACTGATTTTCTGTGATTATATGTTAATTTATGAGAAACAGCAGCAGAAGGAGGATCAAGTTTTGATGGATGTTTTTTTGTATCTCTTTCCCATTGATGTGGATGAAGAAAAAAAATCCTCTGTTGCTGTGATGTTTTTCTGTGAATAAAACCTTCAGAAAAATATTGCTTTGTACCAATTTTGTTCTCATTTGAGCATAATAAGTATTGTAGATATGATG
Organism: Strongylocentrotus droebachiensis; assembly: GCA_035222895.1. Taxonomy (NCBI): domain Eukaryota; kingdom Metazoa; phylum Echinodermata; class Echinoidea; order Camarodonta; family Strongylocentrotidae; genus Strongylocentrotus; species Strongylocentrotus droebachiensis. The sequence goes on from JAVYIG010001037.1 coordinate 211,981, forward strand.
ATGATGATGATGGTTGTGATGGTGATGTTAATTACCGGTATAATGATGGTAATCGACAAAAGTAATTTATGACACTGAAATTAATGATGATGATGATGATGATGATTGTGATGGTAGCGGTGGGAGTGATTATGATGGTAATCAAAAGAAAAAACCAACTAGCCATGATACTGATGATTATGATGATGATTATTATTATGGTAATGGGGGAAAGCGAGCCATGACACTAAATTTGTGACTGGGTAACCTTTTCAGAAGGAGATTAACCGTGCCGTTTGGAATTTATTTTGGTACAGAAGGGCAATGGAATCTAAAACTGACCAAATTACGCCTCGATGTCGTCACACTGAGTGGACGGGCTTGAAAATGTTAGTGCGAAGGCGATTTGTTCAAACTCGCCAAGACGCCTAAAGACAAGCTTCTACGGCTTTTGCCCGAATATCAACTCCTAAGATTTAGAAATTTGCCAGTGCTCAAATTTTCTCTTTAATATCCGCCCTCTAACTTTTCTGCCTCTATTGAAACCAACTTCATATCAGCATGGACTTCCCCTTTAATGTAATTGCATGTAATGAAGTCACTTCTGTTAAAGACATTTTGATGATATATCAATAAGCCAGTTTACGGTTGCAGTCTGAGCATGAGCAGATAAAGGTCATTTGTACCAAAAAGGTTTTACCCACAGAGATGAATACTGGATATGGGCTCATGAAAGTTATGTAACATTATTCATTTATGCACCAGCGGTACATTCTAACATACGCAGGTGGAAGTATTCTTTTCAAGAGGGCAAACAAAAGGTATTCATGAAGCACATCTAGGACTTTGGCAGTTATTATTCTAAGATGCTCAAAGTGGAACTTCTCCATGTGTAAAAGATCTGTGGATATTTGGGGTCATTTGTACCATGTGCTATCTGTAAACTCCCTTATTCACTCCACTCTCCTGTGTGTCAAATTTCTGCGATGTCAAAAGCATGCATGCAGGGCATTACACTTCTAAGCAGCGCACTCAGAGATATTTTAGACATCTAAATATTTTGCCTTCATGAAACCTTCTTCTTCTTTCTGCCCGGTGGCGCTAACTGCGCTACTGTGGCCATCACAAGTTTATGCCACCCTTCTCCGTCCGCTGTTGCTCGTATTGCCTCTGGCAGCTTTTCCCCTGTCCATGTTAATTGATTTTGGTCTTTCATGTCACTACATTGCTTGTATATATCCGCTTTGTATTAATGTCAAGAAAGAGATTTTTACATGCAAAAATTAAAAGAAATATATAAATGTCCAATTTTTTTTTTAAATACATATTTGAAATAAGATGACTACAGTAAATATGAAGCTCTGTACATAGTACATGTTGTTTAGATGATTAAAAAACGATGTTAAGTTTCACTCATCGTTTTATTTCGATTTCCTTTTGCTTTCAAATCAACTCTATTAAAATGTAGAGAACAAGGATCTGTTTGCAACACAAGATATACAAAATATTATATGGTACAGTTTTAAGGTCCGCTAGTTTATTTCTAAGTCAAAAATAAATTGTTAAAAATACATAGAACGCTTTTGACGTATATCGATTTGATTAAGAACTACATCATACAATTAAATTGACACTTAACATTCTCTGTAATCTTAACAATGCACTCATTAGAGAAAGTTATTAGGCCAACAAAAAAAAACATGTTTAGCGTCCTGTTTTTTCGAAAAATAGGAAGGAGGAGGCCCTTCTTTTTTTCTTTTTTTTCTTTCAAAATGGCCGCTCAAAATGGCCGCTCGGTACATTTTCCCTGACAAGTCGGGCTATTTTTCAAGATGGCCGTCGACATTTTTTTTATTTTTTATTTTTTTTCCATTTTAGCAGTGTTTTTCATGTTTTTTTTCTTTAATTTAAAAAAAAAAAAAATCAACAAAAAATCAACAACAAAAAAATCAAAAAAAAAAAAAAAATGGGAGGCGGCCCCCAAAAAGGAAGCGGCCGGAGTCGCTAAACATGTATATTTTTTTTAAATGGCCTTAGTTTAGAAATGACAAAGCAAACTAGAATCACATAACAGGAACAAAATGCAGGAAAAAAACCTGAAAGAGTATCATCTGGTGATTTGTTGCATTTTCTCAGGCATACAACAATACTGCTTTCTTCCACATCAACAAATTATCTACAATTCACCATGCAATGGATGCTCAGGATTACGAAAAATCCGTAAAATACTCCCCCTTTTCTCTCTAAATGCACTCTTTGTTTTACTCCAATGATAAACACTTGTATCATCAAGCATACTTCATATTTACAAGATTATAAATGATTGCATATCTCTATGATATAAAGAGATTCACTATATTTCAGTAGTATGTTGTTCACTTACAATGCAAATGAAAGATTTTTGTATGTACAAAGTTTTGTTTGAAGTTTAAATTAAAAACAATTCAAAATCATTCTTTCAATTCATGATTTTCAGAATAAAATCTTTGCAAAAACATGTCGATAAACTATATTTACATTCTTTGTAACGAGGCAGTTTATCTTAAGCATCAAAAACCATAAAGATGTATCAAATTTGCATAGTTTTACACAGAGAGTTGTTCAAATCTTGAGAGTAACTATTTTGCGATGAGCTTGAATATAACATGATCAAAACACATAGACTATAAATGTTAACAACATTACTTTGAAATACAGACGCGTTTTATGAACATTATAGATGCATTGATAATAAGTGACACTTTGTATATTAGACTTTGTTCTTTTCACATAAAACTGAGTTTTCTTCTTTGATAATCCAATGTTATGGGTCATTCTGAAATAGATGTATCAATATCGCATAGTAACATATTATGAGAATATTGTCTAAATTTAGAAATGAATTACAACTTGACTAAACCAAAAAAGGATATAGTGAATATCAACATTTTCAGATGGATACAAGATGCGTAGAAAAGTGGCATTGATAATTTGCAAACTAATCAGTTTGTTCTTGGATATGATATAATATCAAAATACATAATCTTTATTGCGCTTGCTTTAATAATTGCACTTGAGTATATTTTGAACCATAATCATCATATATTATATTTTCTATAAAACAAAAGAAGAAATATCTGTGAAATACTTCCACTGAATAGACGTCATCGCCCAGCAGTCAAGTTGATATATTTTGACCCGTATTTTGGCATGTTTGATGTAGGTCTACGTGCTAACTTCAGGACATGGTCACAAGTCATTAGTCATTTCGGTGACACTGTATTTGCACATAATTATGTTAATTTCAAGAAAGTGGCTTTAAACTCATAATTTCTCGTTTCAAATTTGGTACTGTGTACTCTATAATCCACTTTAAGAATATATATAATTTAGATTTTAGAAGAGTAAACAGAACATGCAGCAAAACAGGATTACCATTGTTTATCGAGATAAAAAAATGCGTCCGTTTTAAAATAACACACTATCATTTACAATAATTTTCACTCCAAAAACTCACAACTTACAAGCATTTTTGTGCAGCAATCCTCACTATCTAAACAACATTTAGAAAAGTATTAATTGGCATTGGCTAGACCATGATGATACATTTGGTTGTCACAATACGTGTAATAAGAAAGACATTCATAGTGGGTAAAAAGTATTGATATGACATGATGAATAAACTGAATATGTAAACTACTACACTATACACACTCAAGGCATAAGGTTCAGTGCTTACTATGGCGAATCGGACGGTATACACATGTTTAGTTTGACAAATGAATACATCTTCTCATTTCAAATCAAGTTGAAAGACTTTGGAACAGTAAACATGACATAAAGTAGGTGAAGTATCTCGAAATAGATGGAATATCTATTGCACCGCTTGAAGGAAATGGAACCGAATTCCATGCATGCATTATTATATTGCGCTTGAATTGTTATTCTCTAAAATGGTTGAAAAGGCAACTAACCTTATGAATCAAAAACTTGAAATTGGATGACATCCTGTCGAAATAATTTACAAAAAATGTAAGTTAACATTACACATTACCTCTTAGCAATTGCACATCATTTTCTTGAAATAAAGAATACATTACGAAAAATGTTATATCTTACTCAAGTGACTGAAATTTAGATATTCTTTCAACCTTCTCGAACATTAAGGGGTATTACAAATTGGGGTAGGGGTGTGATGCCCCTATTAAAACATCTTTATAGGGGCTGACTGTTGTGAAATTAATGATTGCACAATTGATACAAATATTTGTAAATTCTGCTGTAAAAGTAAGGATTTTCACGACCTCCTTGTGTGCCCTTGTTCGGCAACCTTCTAGTAGGGACATTTAGACAAACACCCCTATTCAAATTGGCCCAGTGACGCCCTGAATGCAAAGTGACAAAGATGGATATTGGCAAAATATGCAAACTCAAAAAAAGGCCTCCCTGGGTTGTTAAGTTCGAAAACTCTTTTATAATAATAATTATAATAATAATTATGATAATAATAATAAAATTAGTAGTAGTATTATTATTAGTGTTATTATTATTTTTTATTTCTTCCTAATAATTAGGAGCAGTATTATTGTTATTATTATTAATAATAATGAGAAATAAAACAAAACAATGATGATAATAAAAATAATGATATGAAAAAATATTTAATAAAAATAATAATAATAATGATAATAATCATGATATTAATGATAATGATAATGACAATCTTGAGATTACGCCGGCTCAAACCAAAGTTGGATACGCCCCTATATCTTCTAACGTAAGTATGGCTCCAGACCACGTAGACAAGATGGGCATAATGAGTGCTACATAATGTCTCTGAATGATCAACTTTGAACAGATCACTTCATTATATAATGAAAATGGTTACTATAGTGTTGCCAAAGCATCAACAAGACGTATAATTTATGAGCTGGTACCAATAGGTGAATTTTGGCAAAATGTAGTCTGATAAAATACCACTTTGTTTCTGAAAAATTGGATGTCAATTTTATCTTCTTGCATATTTTCTGGTTATTTGCATATTCTTTGTGTGATAAAATGATAAAGCGGAAGATGCCTTTGTTTTTAATCATGCCTATACTATCTTTTGTAAAAGGCATTTTTATAGTTGAAAAAAATCAGCAACTAGCTTCTTGCTTGCAGTATAATTTTCAGTTGTTTTCTGTGAGAAATTTAATTCAAACTTTTGTTACTGAGAAATTATTGAAATTGATTTTTATCTTCAAAGCCCGATTGCAACGCAAAATTGAACAGGCAACATTTATTTCTGGACTAAGCCCTCTTTGTCAGTAATAAAAGCTTTCGGTTCCGTCTTTAAAACGAGGAAGTCAGATCGCTTTACCCCGAAATACTTGATCGCTCTGTTGACTGTTTTAAGTTCCTGATCTCCATGCATGAGGTGCTGGTGTCTGGTGTGGACCCCTATCTTCCTGCAGATGATCTCCTTGACTTTGGCGACACAGTGCCAAGGCTGGACGTCATACATCAAGACCTTGCCGTTCTCGTCCAGGATCAAGATGTTCCCATGGTGGAGGTGGACGGGCCCACCTTGCGAGAGCTCTTCTATTATGGGGACTTGGTCGTCTAAGAGTCGCCCATGCTGCACAAGCTTCTGAAGCGGGACGTGGATGCCACGGAACTTGCAGATCTGTTCCTTGATCTTGTGGCATTCGGCCTGTGGGTCTATGGTCAAGGTGAAGGACTCTCTGGTCGGCTCCACCACGATGGGTAAGACAAACGAAACAAAGATCCGGGAACCTTCAGTGACTCGGTAGTGGCCCAGTGGTCTCTGATCAGCCATGGTTGTTGCTCCGTACGTCAGAACTTGATAGTCAACGTGGATCCGGGCTTCTTCGTAGATACGACCCTTCACAGAAGCAACTGTATCAAGGTCTTCCACGGTAAGACCAATTAGACGATCGTGGAAGAGAACCACGACTATATCGTAACGTAATCTCAGGAAGAGTTCTGTTCCTGGATGAATGTGATAATCACTGAGGTGATATTTGTTCTGCAACTCTATGTCGCCGTAGAAGAGATTCTGCTGGTGTGGAGGAATGCCTTCTGACTTATAAATGCGCGTCTTTGCAGCTGCTATAGTCTCCCCTTCGTCAAAGTCAATCTTCCTTGAGATGGCGCTGTTCATCCTAACGATGAGAGGTAGGTTGCCTTTTGGAAGAGCCAATCGTAAATCAAGGACTCCACTTTCAGTTGGCGGCAGCAAAGAGGTGTCCGGCAAGAGTTTGCTGTTGAAGTAAAATTGTTGCCAAGGAATTGGTATTCCCTCTCTCCTGTAGATGATGTTTTTCATTTCTCCGATGTTCTTGACGTTACCCGTTCTGACAGTGAAGGCCTGGTTGCGATGTTGGGCGCTTAGGGTTCCTCTCTGGAGAATTTTGTACTCTCCAGGATGAGCATCAGAAAAGCCACTTTCTGGGGTCGAGCTGTTGTCAAAAGGTATTTGACTATAGTGCTTACCTTGTTGTCTTAAAGACGGAGTCTGTGTCTCCGAGACATCTTCTAAAACCATCTCGTGATCGCCGCTATCTCTCAGTTGATTATCACTTCGGTATATGAGAGGAAATGACCGTTGTTCCTCGTCCTTCAGGCGTTCCTCTCGTTCTCTGATGTGTTGTTCTTTCTTGTGAAGGTCAGTTATTTTCAGCAAGAGTTCATCTTCTTTACTCGTCATCGACGAAATCAATTTCTCTCGTTTGTCTTTCTGTTCCATTTCAGCCTCGCGCACGCTTTGAGCCAATTCGATTCGATGTTGCTCCATCTCGATGGCCTTGATAGAGCGCTCGATCTTGTCCTGATCTTGCAAGTGTTTGTCCAATGCACCCTTCACTATACGCCATTCCTTCTCTTTGATTTGCAATTCGCGCTCTTTTGTTTTGAGCTCCATGTCACGTTCCCTCAAACTTTTCCGTTCCCTTTCAAGTTCATTCCTAATCTTTGCAGCCTCCCCATGCCATTTTTTCTTTTCGGAAGAGAACTGTTTCTTTTCTTTCTCAAACTCGCCCGTCTCACGACTTTTTTGACTCAGTCCTCGTTCCTTCTCTTCAAGTTCTGCCTGTCGTTGTTCGTTATCTTCCTCCATCTCCTCCAATTGCTCTTCTTTCCTCAGCAGCTCTGCCTCATCCTTCCGTAACGCCACCAGGGTTATGCCCACTTCTCTTTCTTTGACATCAATGTCCATCTTCTTCTCCGAGAGCTTCAACGCTACTTCATCATTCTTTCTCTTAAGATTATTCAGGGTTTCTTGCTTCTTTTCCAAATCATTCATCGCCTTCACAAGGTTGGTCTCCTTATCCTTGAGTTCCTCAAGGTTTCTGGTCAAGAGATCTTCTTTGTCAGCGATGATGGATTCACGAACGGTAAGCGCTCGGTCGCGACGTTTCAACTCCTCGTCCTTTTTGCTCTGTGAGTGAACTCTACCTTCAAATGACTTATCCTTGTCCAGGACTTCTAGGAGTTGTCTCTCCACGTCAGCCTGTTGCCTCCTGACCTTGGCCACCCTCTGATCGAGCTCCAGCTCTCTCCTCCTCAACTCGATCTCCCTGTCCGCCATCATTGACTCCTTGGTCTCCAGTTCCTCATGGAGGCCCTTAAGCTTACGCTCCCGTGACCTTCTCTGCTCGGCCTCCTTCAAGTTCTTCCCTTCTTTTTCTTGTTTGAGAGTTTCCAGCTCTGATCGCAGGCTGTAAGATTCTCGGAGAGCGATTCGCAGTTTATTTTCCAAGTCCGTCTTTTCATTTTCTAAGGCCTTGGTGCGATCTTCGGTCCTCCTGATCTTCGAGTTCGCCTCACCGATTACCTCGACAGCCCGGTCGAGCTGATAATGGTAATCCATTTCACCATCAGAGGGTCCCTTGAAAGCATCCCCATCATTCAACAGCTTCCCATTTGTTAAGGAATCTCCTACAACGAAAGAGGGGGGATATGAGGAAATAAAAATCCTTTTCTAATGTCGACAATACTAGTTTAATTTCCAATACAATTATAATGACCATGACAAATTATGATCATTCAACAATGAACAATTGGAACAATAATGACATAAAAGTATTGTTAGTCAATATTATTGACTTCAGTTTAACGTTAATACGAAGTTTTTTTCCTATAATTGACCCTATTGACATCAACAATGGTTTTCTGACCTTCAAAAGACTTGGCAATCGATAGGAAAAATGTTTCACGTATTCCGACAATCATGCCAGGATAAAGACATGTTGCATGTGAATGGTTGTCTTGTAATTGACATTGTTTATTTTGGTACGATTTGGCAAACTCTCTCACCCGATTCCTAACGCGAACCAATAACATGATTGTTGATATAATGATGTCATATTAATATGTCAGTTTCATTTACACCGCTTTTTGGCACGAAATATCAAAGTAACTATGTCACCCGTTTCTTGATATGAGTTCAAAACATGATTTTGTATAGAATGAAAATATCGATTATATTCTTAATAAACCATTTGACATCAATATTTCCGGATAAAGCCAATAAAAGTGCATTTTAACCGCCTTCGTCAAAAGGCAATTTGCGGTTCTGAAAACAAGCATGATTCCTAAATAAATGTTGCCATCCCTCCTCTCTCTCTCTCTCTCTCTCTCTCTCCACCAGACTTGCGGTATTGTGGAACTGCTACTTGAAAAAGATAATTATTGTAATAGACTTCCCCATGTTCTTTGATATTTGTTCCCCTTTCCTTCATTCCCTCTCTCACATTCTATTTCTGTCTCTCGCAATCATTCTGGTACTTTCGACAAAGCTAATTACTACCGCTTTGGGGGGAAGAGGACCAGAATGTAATGATAAGTGAGATAATTATTCAAGTACTCACCGCTTTTCCCCTTGCTGTTGGTGCGTCCTTTCATTCCGTTTGTCTGCCTCACACCCCTCCCACCGACTCCCTTTGTTGCTGAAATAGGAGAGAAATGAAAAATATAATGTATTGAAGCATAGGTGGTACCAGGAATGAAATGCCCCATCTCTTGAGGGTGACAATGAGGAAAAGAGAACCTCTTTGGGAGAGAAATAACCACGTTGCTTCTCTCTTCCGAGCTGATTGATTGAATTATTTTTATTTGCCAAGCATCCAACATACAACAATATAAAAGAATAAGGATCAACAATCAAGTCACCTTGAGCTTGAGAGCTTATTTCCAGTGGGGTCCCCGAATGTACAAAATAAGTAAGTTGAAATCGTATAATTAACAGACATATACTAAGATTTATTTTAAAATTAAAGATAATAATGATGATAATAATAATAATAACAACATTAAATTGATAATAATAGAAATGATGATAAGTACAATAAGAATATTAGGAAGATAAAACAACAACAAAAAGATGAAAAAGGAGATGAAAAGGAAGAAGAAGAAAAAGAAGAGGGAGAAGAAGAAAAAGAAGAGGAGGAGGAAGAGGAGGAAAATATTGATGAATGTGTTGAATTTCTATAACGTACAAAAACATAAGTATATACAAAAACAAAAAGTATGTTCTGTGTTCTATGTTCTCTGTTCTACATTCGTGTATTTTAACTGTTAGGCATTACTTTCTCACACAATAGTTTTACTCAGATCAGCATGTGATGAATATAAAGCCGACGCTTTGACTGCACGCAAAATGGATTATTTCCCCAAAGCGAGTTCCACTTCATCAAATTTAATTCTGAAAGACCGTGACAGTCCTTTATTACAATCCGATGACAATAGCCTTTATACGATGTAAAATTACGAACAATTTGGAATATTGAACAATGTGTGCAAGGGTAGAATGATATTGCACTTTTCTTTTTCACACGACGGGTAATCTTTTTTTTCATTTCACTTCCCCCTTAATATTTTCTGTCCATTAATTTAGATGGTATTATCCGATTACAAGAAATGGGTATATTTATACGTCCACATCACATTGAGGGGGGGGGGGGGGAACGCTACATTCGGGTGCTTTGCATGAAACGTGGAAAGATCTTAATTTTGTATATAAAAAAGGGGTGGTAGCACAATTCCGACAATTACGAAAGTCGTCAAGCTAAAAATATTGATAATAAAATATAAAATATAACAGAATAAAACATTTATGTGGGATGGTTCTAACGGGAAGATACACAAAACACATTAGGGAAAGGGCGTTTTTTTGTGGGGGGGGGGGGGGGGCACGTGAGGTACACGTTTAATTAGGGTTTTGAAAGGGAAGGGCGTGGTTTGTGTCGCCGCTTAATCTGCCTGTGCAAGAAACGCGTCTCATTTATTGTTCCTTTTTCTCATTGAATATCAGGAAAAAAATTCAAAGCAGGTATAAAGTTTGTTATACACGATTGTTATCCACCAATGCCTAATTTTAGACCTCCCAGCTAAGTCGCCACATTAAACGTCGAATTTCTTCCATCTATTAAGATGCCCCCCTCCCCAATGACTGAACTGCCGCTGCGTCACTGGCCCTGTCTGTTACATAGTCTGTTACTTAGCCGCCCACCAATCAGCATGGCCAGTGAAAAAAATACAATTATGCTAGGGGAGCAGCGAAAATTATGTTAAATCGCCAAAAATTATGCCGAACCCCCAGACACCGATTTTTTAAGGTAATATTAAGCGGCGGCTTAGAAAAACAATGTAGAAAAGTGGAATGATTTACCATCATAACTTCAGTCCTTGAAAAATGTATTCAAATTATTTAAAAAACAGCTCAAATTATGCCAGAAATTTGCTAAGAAACAGCCAAATTATGCCAGGCATATTGCAAGATGCTAAAAGGGTCAAAATTATGCCAGATCTGGGCCCCGTTGCACAAAACTTACCATTGTCGGTAACTTTGCCATCAATGGTAACTACCATGGAAACCTTGATTTTGATTGGCCGTGAGCCCTGTTACCATGGTAGTTGCCATTGATGGCAAAGTTACCATCAATGGTAAGTCTTGTGCAACAGGGCCCAGGCAACGTTGCCACCAATCAAAGGTTTATGATGATCAAGTACAATAAACTGGGCGATGAATATCTAGGGCAGTCACAATAGGAGAGGGTGCTATGATTGGCTGATGGCGGATGGTAATAGTTTTGGTTGTTTTCGACAAAAGGGATGGTTCGGCTTGAAGGCAGGAATCATGATATTCTGAGTGTCATGACAACATCATGAATTATAAAAGTCATTCGAAGTGGTTTTACTCAAGAGCTGCATTGTCTTCGTTCATTACAAACGTCGACACAATGGGCAGGGTCATCCGATGAAATATCGCCGGCTTCTTGGCTCATCTCTCTCTTTCTCTCTCTCTCTCTCTCTCTCTCTCTCTCTATCCCTCTACCTCTAATTCCTTATATAAATATAATTCCTTCTCATTTCTCTTAAATATTTGTCTCGCACTTAATCTTTCTCTGTGTATTATTATTATCTTTATCATTATAATTACTAACATTTTAATTCTATAGGATTTCATGTCCATTTTAACATTTTTTTTCATTCAAATTCATTTTTGCGCCCTTCAGTTTCGTTTTTTTACCCGGGATTTAGCAAATAATTAATCTTGATATTTGCCATTCAATTTAGTTAATGGTCAATCAATTTCAACATTTTTCAAATTATCATATTTCATCATATTTCATCAATTTTTATAAAAAATATTTGCGGAAGAATTAATGCCATAGCAAGCAAATTGTATAAAAACTATGACAGCCCCCACCCCAACAAAAATCTTATGAAATAGATTAACATATTTATCAATCAGCCGATGATGACGAAGTAGATTTGACTTAATTTGACTTTTGACTAATAAAATATGATTCCTTCAATAAATTTCTTCTTTGTTTTCCTGACACACAAGGTCACTACCGATAATAATATATCACTCTAAATATCATCTACATGTTGGGAACAAAATTAATTACAGAGTGACAGATCATAAAGCAATATAAGCAGAATTATCAATCGCATTTTGATTGATGTTCCATGGCACGTTGGATATAAACGATATTCATGAATTTCACCCGTCGACAGATACAAGAGAACTTCTAGTTTCTAATTTGAAACACTCACGTCGTATTGTTAATGCTTTTCGCTTAGGCCTTTTCATAGGGAGTGAGGGGGGGGGGGGGGGGGAGTCAGACAATTGAAAATTGCTTCCATTGCGCGGTATAAAATTGAAATGAGAAAAAGGGCATGCAAATGGTAATATCAAACCTTCGTGGGGTTCAGATCAATATGAATTATTTTAGTTACACAAGATACATTGACGGGTCCAGGATTTTGACGAAATAGAGGGGATGTAAAACTAAACGTCGTATGATTATGGGCAGAGGCGGCCCTATCTGGGGGCAGGGGGGCACAGTGCCCCCCACTTTTTAAGCACACAAAAGTGCCCCTCTTTACATAGAAAAAGTGCCCCTATAACTTTGTAAGAAGTGCCCCTTTAACTTTGTAAGAAGTGCTCCTTTTTACATAGGAATAGTGCCCCTTTTACTTTGACAAGTGCCCCTTCCCCCTTTCAACTTTGATAAGCGTCCCTTTTATTTGGACACGTGGCCCTTTTACTTCGACAATTTCCCATTTTCCTTTGCAATAAGTGTCCAATTTCCAATCCCATAAGTGCCCTTTTAAATTTCTTAGTAAGTGCCCCTTTTCAGGTAAGAGAAGTGCCTCTTTTCACTTTTGATAAGTGCCCCCTTCACATCTGATAATTGCCCTAATAAAATCTGGAGGTGCCCCTTTTCCTTTGTAAGAAGTGCCCCCTCTTATTTGAATAACTACCCCCATTTTAATTTGGATAAGCACACCTTATATTTTCACATGTGCCCCTTTTCTTTCTAATAAGTGTTCCTTTCTCCAATAATAAATGCCCCTTTCAAGTCTGATCGGTGCAAGTAATGCACATTTTCCTTTATTATAAGTGCCCCTTTTCATATCTTGTCATTGCCCCTTTTCAGGTGCGATAAGTGCCTCTTTTCATATCTGATAATTTCCCTTTTAACAATGATATGTGCCCCTTTTCCTTTCTAATAAGGGACATATCCCCTTTCATAAATGTCCCTATTCACCTCTTATAAATCCCCTATCAAAATCTGATGGGGGTCCCTTTTCCGTCGACAAATGTCCATTTCCTGTTCTCATGACTGACTTATTTCATCCCTGGTGAGTGCCTCTTTTTGAGGGTGTAAGAAGTGCCCCATTTTCACCTCTGATAATTACTCTTCGACTTTGACACACGCTTCTTTTCTTTACTGATAAGTGTCCCCTTTTCCTCTCATCATTAAACGCGCCCCTGATTTCAAGCGACTAAGAGCAGTTTCCCCCAAAGCACGCTCGCACGCATCTATAAATGATATACTTATGTTATTTATCAAAGGTCTTTTCAGTCTTCCGTTATGAGAATGTGCTCATAATCCCATCAGCATTGGTTCTTTCCTCTTTAAGATGTAATTTTTCTCACTGCGACCTCTTAAATCTTAATTTTTTTCCTCGCTCGCTCGCAAATAAATGCTCAGAACATCACACCCGACTGCGAAGCATGATACTTATGCAATATCTTGTATGGTGTATAAAGTGAAACAAATATTGAAATCATCCCTAACAATGTAATCACAATGTAGGGGTTTATACCAGTGTCTACAAAATTGCATATTTTTGTTTTTAGATTTCCCTTTGTAGGTGCCCCCCCCCCCACTTTGGAAGTCGCTCGGCCGCCCCTGATGTTGGCCTAACTTGGAGGGGGCGCCGAACCCTATCCTTGCATGGTCTGGTTTGAGAGTTGATCAAAAAATTAAAATATTAAATGAAAGTTATCTGAAGGCGTATGGGCACAATTTCGTTCGGGGATCTGACGTCTCCTATCTGAATGATTATGGACTTTTCTCAGTTCTTTGTTTTTCTTTGTTTAAACTCAAAGTAAAATTTCTGATTTTTTTCTTCAAATCATATCAAATAAAGATTACAAGTAAACCACCTTTCTGTCAGTTTATAAGGTTGTGGTTTCCCAATTAATATTATTGGTATTTTGGGGGGTTTTTTTTGTTGGGGGGGGGGGAGGGGCATTACCTTTTATGGATGATTTGCGAACATAACTTGCCCAACAAAACCCTAGACGCTCGTCAGCCAGAGTTTCCTCCGACCTAGCAACAGAGGATTCTTGCCAACCAATCTTAAAGTGAGTTTGCACTGATTAACATTGGAATAATTATTATCACAGTGACAAAGTGATATTTTTTTCCGTATTGCATTTATGCACATGCTTCTCCTCCAATTTCTTTGCGAGGGAAGACGCAGTGTAATTTGCGTCACATTTTTGTATCTTTTATAATACATAGCTCACTGGATACGCGCAGGACCTTTGCTGCGTGCAGTTGGCATTCATTTACACGTTATCAAAAAAGCCGTGCGGTTATTTGTTTTTCGGCGGCGGTTTACCGCGTCTTATCTAAGGAGCCTCTAAAGATGTAGTTACAGTTCTTACCCATTTCTGAATGCACCTTGGTGACGGCGATCGTTTTAAGATGATTCCAAAACTCCTCTGCTACATGGGGATAGGTCAATCTCACGGCGTCTAGAAGCGCGAAAAATGCCTGCTTCCCAAGCGCGTCGACCTTCCGAATCAGCCAATCAAAGAGCAGCTCGGCCTTCTCCTGACGCGTCGTCCCGTCGAGTACGCGCTGTCGAATGGAATCGGTGGGATCGATAGGGGGCTTGAGAAGTGGCAGGAGATGTTCGACCCAGACGTCACTCGTGAAAGCTTCGGCACTGTTTCGGCAAACATCGACGTAAGATTCAGGCGTTGGAAATTTTGATGTAGCTGAGAGTATGAAGAGGGGGAAAAGAGGATTAAAGACAATGGAGGTCTCTTTAATGAAATTATAATGATTCACCTTCCTCTGCTTCCATGCTTTCATACGCCTTTAAAAGCCTGTGTTTTGTTCTCCGAGCTGCTAACAAGCAAAAAAGGTTCATGCTTAAACGAAAAGAAACTGTTTCCAGATTTTTCAATCCAAACAGAGCTCAATAAAGTATACGGAACTGTTGTAACAGTTTGGAGTGGGAGGGGGGGGGGGGGGGGTTGGAGGGGGGGGGGGGGTGGAGTCTGCAACGTGATAACCCTCTAAAGGTTAATACATATTCAACGGACATTAGCAGTTAGAGACATGTTACTAACGAACTGGTCGTCGGTTTTCAATTTTTTTATTCATTATTATGATTATTATTATCATTATCATTATCATCATTATCATTATTGTTATGATTGAATGATTGATTGATTGAATTGGTGTATAAACAAAAACGTGACATGCATCTCAAGGCTCATATTATCTGTTTTACAAAGCAATCAGATACTTATATTTTGATACAAACTCCAAAATACAAAAGCAATATAACAAAAATAGTAATGGTAACATCACACAGCAATGTTATAAAATATTTAGAAAAAATGTATCGAAGATGTGGATAAACAGTTAAGGCAATGTCATTAAATATTCAATGATAGATTTAATTGAATATATTCAGGACTATTAATCATATTGCACAATGATATCACTTTAGAGTAAGAGAGGGATTGCTTGCACATAATTATGAAGCACAAACATGTGGAGAAGAATGGACAACGGGTAATGAAAGAAATGAAATCCCATCGCAAACACTAACCAAAGCAGTCCCAACAAAGTCACCCCCCCCCCCCTTCCGCTAAGAAAATACATGCTTATGATCATGATTTTAAAATTCTGGCATAACCGATACATTAGTGAGACAATTATCCCATCATAAAGACAAGATACACATATTACGTACAAATATTGAATTAAAAAGATACTTCATTCTGACATGACTTTCTTGTAAATAATCAAAATTGAAATAATAATTATATTAATTACTTTGCTGAGTTAGAGAGAAGTAAGGAGAGAAAAGAATGAAAGAATGAAGAAAGGGAAAGATAAGGAAAATCAGCGTTCATCAGAAAAATAATTAAATACAAATATGACAAAGGTAATTATAATCAAAGTTGGTTTTTAAGAAGTCGTACGATAGAGGGAAGAGTTAAAGTGCGGTGTCTTTCAGTTCTACATCGAGGCATATTTATGTGTTGAGAGTTTCTTAGTTCACGGCAAGAGGTATTGCGACGAGTCGGCGCAGACTCGTCGAAGATCACGATATTGGGGTGACGGAAACAGTTTGGGAGAAAAGTTTTCAAGAAGGGCAAGACGGCAAGAAGATAGACTCTAGAGAGGAAGGCGAGTAAGAGAGGTTTTTAAAGAAATATTCGTATCCAAGGATAATATGGCAGTCACGTTTCTGCACTTTCTCCAGGCTGCAAGCTAACTATTGCGAAATTGATGTGCCGCCCAAACTGGAGAAGCGTTTTCTAGCCGAAGTGGGATATATGTCGATTAGATGAAAACTAGATCTTCTCATGATTCACGTAGTCGATGTAATCGACATTATTGTTATTTTTATAATTATTAAGTATCATCATTTGTTATTTTTTTAAAAATATTTTTAAATCATTATTTACAATTTCATTTTAAATTGTTTATAAATGTCAGAGACAGAAGGCCAGCTTTAAAAAAGCTCTGTATACATAGAAAGAAAGAAAATTGTGCAATGCTCAAATACAAACAGAAATGTAAAGTAATATGAGATGATAACAATTTTAAATTGTGTGGGCATAACACAACCTTGTCAGATTTAAGACTTCACATATTTCAAAACCGATTTCGTCTTTCATTTAAACTAAAAAAAACAGGAACAAAATTGTTGTATCACTTATATCTAAGTTGCACCCTGTCTATTTTCCACTCTCCATCTGTCATTCTCTCTCTCTCTCTCTCTCTCTCTCTCTCTCTCTCTATCACACACACACACTCTCTTATTCTCTTTCTCTCTCCCCTCTCTCTCTATCTCTCTCTCCCATTCTCATTCTTTCTTTATCTATCAGTATCGCTCAATACAAACACACATTATAGTCATATTTCAATTCTATCTGTCGTGTCATTCTTGCTACAGAAATCCATTAAGAAGACATGAAACTACTGTCGCTTAGCAACATCTCATAAAATTAATCAATTGCACCATTATAGTAATCCTAAGCTGTTACATCAAACAGCGTTGAAACTCCAGTATACCATTTGCCAATTAAAACGACGTTTGTAATGAAAAGAATATTTAAGGAAGGTCATGCTATTGAAAAGCGCATGGATGCTATGCATGCCATGAGATACATATATTAATGTAAGTAGTTTTTAATGTACATGTACTTGCTTGTAATACTACATGTTAAGTCATAATGCATCCATGTATATCGAATTTATCCTTGGGTTTTTTCCCGATTTATGATATCAATTTCTTGTAAAAGCTTTACTCTGGACTCAGTTTGAATAGAAGCAATCAATTAAATATCTACTCCGTTACTTTATCGACATATTGGTAGAATAAATTAATTTGTTAATTTAAAACTGCATATTTGAAAGAGGCTGTTCTGCAAAACATTGCTGACTATTTCAATCGGTACCGTGTAGGAAGAAAAAAAATCATTTACAGGTTCGTCGACATCATTGCTCAAGAAGCGAACAAATAAGACGTCTTCACACACACATAAAACAGAGAGAGAGAGAGAGAGTTACACCCACACGCGCGTGCGCGCACACATACGCACACACATACACATTACTATATAGAGTTGAGAATTCTCGCACTTGTATATATATATATATATATATATGGGTATATATATACACATATATTTTACTAAAGGCGTCATTAGAGGGACATTTGGAGTGAAAAAATGAGTCATTAAGTAGACGTTGTCATGAGAAGGACAAAATGGTGTCCTCTTAACGTTTTTTACGTTTTATTTCTCATAGAAGGCCAATTTTTTTATATATCTCTCTTTATATATGTAATTTCACTAAAGGTGTCATTGGAGGGACATTTGGAGTGAAAAAAATGAGTCATTAAGTAGACATTAGGGTTAGGGTTAGGGTAAGGATTAGGATTAGGGTTAGGGTTAGGGTTAGGTTTAGGTTTAGGACCTGAATTCAAGTCATCCCTAGAAAGGTATTGGAGAAACAATCCAATTAAGTTTGAACCATACTTGAGACGGGATGCAACAGTAAAGAGGGACAAATAAGCTAAGCTTCCAGTCTCTACACCCAAGTATACCCAAGTATACCCAAGTAGGTTTAGGGTTAGGTTTTGGGGTTAGGGTTAGGGTTAGGGTTAGGATTTTTATGATGTCTGCTTAATGTACCATGTAGGGTTATATATAAATATATATTGTTATTTGGCGAGAAGGGCATACAAAATAATGACCATGCGTTTTATCTTGCCGCCATATAATGGAAAAATAACTATCATGCATACTAAAAATTGAAAGAAAGATAGAAAATGGTCTTTCAATTTTAATTTCACTTGATATTCATATGATATAATACATTTGCTGTTATACATTATGCTGACACATACCTTCATGGGTCTGCTGATGTAAATCTTGAATGGGGTATCACCCGACCCAGGCCCAATTAGAGACATCCGTATTTTGTATCATTTCATCAGTAAACGCGCAAACGGGAGACAGACAAGATTTCATAAGACAGTTTACGTTCGTGTTTGGGATAGTACCTGAAGTTATTTTGTTTGTCTGTGTTTTTTTCTTCATTTTAGACAAAGCAGAATGAGTTTTTAAGTGCTGATATTTCTCATGAGGTAATACTAAAAGGATAAACATTATTGTCTATTTATCGGCAAAAGGGTGTATCCACAAAAAAAAGCATTAGTACTAGTAGTAGTAGAAGTAACGGTAATTGGAGGGGGAAAGAAGAATAACTAGTAGAAGTAGGAGGAGGAAGAGAACGAGGAGAAGCAGCAGCAATAACAATATCGTAGTTATTATTATTATTATTTATTTGGCATTTCGAACATACAATAGAAGGTACAAAAGAAGTGCAACATAGGATACAAAGTATGAAAGAATCCAATTGGCTTCCCCTGTTGCACCTCCCGAAGTGGCCTGGAAGGAAAAAAGGAATGTGAAATTCCTATAACCCGTAAGTTTTTTCGTCCGACTCCAGAAGTCCAATGCCAATAAGATGCAATTCATTATTTGACTGTTCGACTAATTCATTTTATTGGGATGGGAGATTGAGTGGCGTAGTAGCCTGCATTTATTGTAGTTAATATAACTCTTCTTTATTACAACACATTTACTAATTATTATTCTTTCGGATCTCGGCCGCACAGACACGAAAGTAAAGAGAAAAGGAATTGGGAAAAAAACTTTTGCCACATTGATAAAACGATTCGCTATATAAACTTTCGTATCTCTTGTGACTTTAAAGAGTTTTGCGAATTTCTGTGATTAATCATCTAGATCTATGTGGGAAATTCGAGTTTTGACTGGAGTATGACGCTGTAGTATCACACAGCCATCGTGGCTAAGCCTTTTTATGTATAATGATGGAAGTTTGTACTTGGTTGAGTATATATCAAACCAGTGCAGCCTGTTTTGAAATAATAGCCGATTCCATCGACCCTGAAACCTATTTCAGCTAGATTATGTATATAGGCTGGTGTTATGATATTATTTTAATTTCATTGGTGCATTTACGGTAACACAATTAAATGATTTGTAGGTCATACTCACACTGCGCCGACTAAACCGTAATGAAGCTTGAAATGTGACATTTCAAATTGGCGCCATTTTTATCACCACGTGGTGCAATATTAGTTTATGAGTTAAACAAATGAAGCCACTTTAATGATAATTGTAGAATAAAAGACGTTAAATGTCAACGTAGGCGATATGTCATAATCTTAATATAATATTTTTTATGGTACGACTTTTGACCGATATTTTAAACCCATTACCTTCTTTGAGATGTGAGAGAAAAAAAAGGATATCTTTAGAACCTAGATTACGCAGACTTCTCGGTCTAATCAGTTTAATTCATCGATGTGAAATCGTTTCACTAAGGCGAACCGATTAATTTAATGTACTCAATAATTGTGCTGAAACGGGGGCAGCGGGCTAGATCAAAGACTCACAGCCGTGTTAAAAGTGGTGCGCGCTCAGCTCAATATGCATAATTATAAAGAGAGGAGAGCTAGCAAACTTTAGGATTGATACTACTACTAAAAAAAAAATGGCTTCTTGTAGCGATCATGCCCGTCGCTCCAACATTACCCCGGTCACAGTCGAGCTGCTAAATTGTGTTGCGCTCTAGCAAGATGAATCAAGTAAAAGAACCACAGTTTTAGTATGTGCCTTTGATAGCGGCTCAGAATGAGTATTCTAATGATGATCAGAAACGGAAGCAAGCAATCTTTCCAAAAATAATTATTCTTTCCTGGATGCCCTTTAAAGCAGGGCTCCCACTTAGCCGAGTTGGAGCCTCGAGTTGTGGCGAGCTGGCGCGAGCTTATGGCAAGCCGTTTTATCATTAAAACATATTTCTTGGTATCAAGAATTCAATTCTTGATATCAAGAAATAATTTTACGTTGTAAAGCAATGGTAATTTTTGATATCAAGAATTGAATTCGTAATATCAAGAATTCGATTTCGTGATATCGAGAAATTCCTGATATCAAGAAATATGTTTTAATGATAAAACGGCTTGCCATAAGCTCGCGCTAGCTCGCAACAACTCGAGGCTCCAACACGGCTAAGTGGGAGCCCTGCTTAAATGCAAGCTTGGAATCCACAAACTCCTTCCAAATAAAAAAAGACACCTCATATTAAATGTGCTATATTGAAAACAAAGTCTTCTTGTAAGAGGTACATATTATAGGGAGTAGTGTAAAGGTTGAATATTGGGTTTGTTATCAGAAATATACTTTCAGAATTAAACGTGTCCCTTTTTAATTTTAGAATAAAATCATGAATTCCTTACTGAAACAATTTCCAATGATGAAAAGGCCACTTAATAAAGCAAAACCGAGCACTTCAAATATGTCCTTGCTCAACCGTTCATAAACTGTAATAATAAAACGACGGGAACATAAAAATCTCTGAGAAAATGATAGCAAATTTACCACCAAAAAGAAATTCTGACATGATTATGCTTCTTCAGATCCGCGTTCTCCAGGTTTAGACTCCAGGAAAGGGGGAGCATTAGGGGGGAGGGGGGGAGGTGCAAACATTTCATTCCCATTTGATACATAGTCAATTATTGAGGATGAGTAGGTATGCGCCCCATGTATTCATAAAAAACATCTCATTACTGAATTTAATTAGGATTGTGTGGAAACGAAGGTTATCACGAATGAATGAAATTATTCATGGCGTATACAGCAGGTTGAGTTGTCTTGGTAACGATAAGCATGGTTCATATGGGGGATGAAGATGCGACCAACCGTTCGATAGAATCACCGAACCAGCACATTTCCCAGAAAAACAACAACAAATCATCAAAAAGCACCATTCTGACTTTATGATTAATGAAAAATAGAAAGATGATGACATTAAGTGGAATAAATGAATCGGTAGAAGGAGTTGTTAAAACGGCATGAAAATGTTTTTAAATTTTAAATCCTGTAATGGAGAAAAAAATGTTGGTATATTTCCACTGTTTTTTCCCTTCTTTTCAAGTCAATATATTTGCATGTTACAACAAATATGTTTGTCATTATTTTGAGGATCCACATTTTACAAGCTCTGCTTTTCAGTGGATCCCTCCATTTCCACAGGTTTAACTTAAAAAATAAAAAATAACTGTTATTCTGGATATTTATGTATACTTTCTATTTGATAGCTTTAAACCATGTCAAATGTATTATATTATTGAATATTGAATTGTATATCTGATTTCTTGTCAAAATCACTGTTTTGTTGGAAATGAAAAATAAAACTGAAACTGAAACTGTAGACTTTATTTCAATAGTTATATCCTTAGAAAATGGTAACGAATGCAATATGTTATTTGTTTCCACTGCCTACTATTATTTTTTTCTCAAGTATCGACATGAAATGAAAATGAAAATGAAAATGAAAGGCCCTTTTTTTATTCGATATTTTTTGTCTTGATGATATAAACTGAGGTAATATAAATACCATATTACCTCGAGATAACCAGAGCTACTGTGAGAGCCGCTAAAGCGTTCGTGTAATCCTCCTTCGTACACTGTCCATACACTGCACATGCGAAGTAGATTATTGTCTTGTTAAGTTAAGGACAAGAGTACCACGGCGGGACTCGAATCGTGAACCATATGATTCACAGTCCGGTGACCCCTCGACCACGTCACCTGGATGGAGTGTGGCAAATGTAGATAAAACGTTATTAGTGCAACGACAGTGGGTATTAATCGCATATTCAGTCATTTTCGGCTGTCTGGTATGATTTTGAATAAAGACTCTCATATCGCTAATAAGAACGGATCGTTGGTTTGCGCGTGTGTGTGTGTGTGAAAGTGTGGGTTTATGTGGATGTGTGCTCTTCCTAATTGCAATTGTTCAACTTGTTTATTTATGCTCTCTCTGGTACGACTCTCCTCTCTTGATGACATTCACTCAAGCATACACACACACACACACACACACTCACGCACACACGCACGCAAGCGCACATACACACACACACACACACACACACATTCTCTCTCTCTCTCTCTCTCACCCCACTCCACTTTTTTCTCTCCCTCTCAAAAAGATGTAATTAATTTGTGAGAGAGATGACAGGCATCCTTCTAATGTAAAGCATATATCTAGATAGTTTTTTTGAGGCAAGTAATTTCCAGCCTTGCACTCTCAAAGATTAATATCTGAATAAATAATATTTTCATGGACACAGAATCTTTTAAGCCGATTGTCCTTTAATCCAACGTCTAATTAAAGGATCTATTCATGGAAGCGTTATACAAAATTCAACAGTTTATGTGATAAGATAAATTTGGAGCAGGAACGTTTCATAGTAGCTTGATTCCTGGATTTAAAAACAAAGGCCTGATTGTTAGTTCTGTGATAGGATGCAAATGGTGCACGTATTAGCGTTAAAGGGGGGCAATTATTCCAGTTTGAAGGACGAAATTCAATTGATTATTCGCGTCTTCATTGATTAATGTCTCTAGAAATAGATAGTTATCTATCTTTCTATCTATCATGCTATAGTTCATCCAGACGTTGGATAAAGCCCTTCTCATAACATTTCCATCTCTTCTGTCTCTAGCTGTCCTAGTCCAAGCGGCCGTTTCCATGTATGATGTTAGGCCATCTCTCCATCTTCTCTTCTGCCTTCCTCTTCTTCTCTTTCCCATCATTGGTTGCCATTCTGTTAAACGATTTGTCCATCTATTGTCCTGCTGCCCAGCCCATCTCCAATTTGATTCTCTGACTTTCTCCATGATGTCTTTAACCTTTGTTTTCTGGCGTATAGATAGTTATACGCCTATTCTAAAACTAGGCTAAGAAAACTATTTATGATTGCCATTGTTATGTTACTTAATATCTGCCACCACGATCCATTCTGATGGAACGTGAAGTGATTCCAAGAGTAAACATGATTTAGAAAAATCAAAACTAATATTGAATCATTCTTATTTCACTTTGGAGATTAAATAGCTTTTTCCTAAAGTATTCTGTCGCAAAAAAACAAAACAAGAATCATTCATCTCTTTAATTCTCATTTCTTATATTCTGTAAGCATCTCATATCTTCCCGTCTATTCAATCAACGAATTAATTTTTCTTGCAATTACATATCTCTTTGTCGCTTGTTCTCTTTCTCTCTTTTCATCCCCTTAGTAAAGGTGTCGTGGTGTCATGGTTCGTTCACTTGACTCTCAATCCAAGGTTGAGAGTTCGAATCCCAGCCCTGAACTAAACGAGTACCTGGCAATTGCTGGGGTGATAATAATTGCAAACTTCTCAGGAAGAAAACCAAAGAAGAAAACAATTATAATTGTATTCTTCTTCTTCTTCTTAGTATTATTTTATTCATTATTATTTGTTATCATTATTATCATTATTATAATAATGATAATAATAATATTCCGCTTTTTTATAGCGCCCAATACATTGTAATCATTATCATTATTATCATTATGATCATTATTATTATCATCATTATCATTATTATTATTATCATTATTGTAATTAATATTTTCATCATCATCATCATCATAGTTATCATTTTCTTTCTGTCTCGCTTTCTTCCACCTCCTCGGTAGGTCCATTGTATAAATTCTTTCTCCTCTTTTTCATTTCCCTTCTTTCAAACAGCCTACAGCTCGTTTCTACTCAAATGTTAAAATTGTCAAGTCATTACAAGGTTGATTTGTCAATAATCAGCGTACATGCAATACGCCTGTCTTCACTCGCTCGAGATTGCCAAATATCTCGCTATTTCAACTATCCCGATCGCAAACTATCCAGCTAATGTGCGTCTTCATCAGCTCGAAGTTGCAATTAGCGGGATATTTGGCCGGGATTGTCATCCTAAGATATCTTGGGATAGTTTACAAAATATCCCACTATTTGGCAAAATATCCAGCTATTTGTCCGGTGCGCCGTCACCAGACCGAAGACTCGCAACTATGCGCGAACGCTGAGCAAATATCTCGAGCTATTTTCAAACGGTCGAATCTCGAGCTGATGACAGCGCGATTTGTAACTTCGGGATTATTTCCCAAATCAGAAATAGCGGGCTATTTGGCAATCTCGAGATAATGAAAACGCGCCGAATGAATTGCCCTGGCCATAACTATGCTACAATCATTCGCGATCTTAATGAATTATAGATTACAAAGAAGTCAAACAGATATGACATCCATCTTGACAACCCTCATCATGTTCATACCGTGACTTCCAGACGTTTTTCATTCTCAAATTCTCACGGGGGATGAAGTAATTTTTCTCGTTACAGCACTCATCATGGGTATTTAAATGTCGTGCGTTAAAAGCCATTCTCTTCTTCTTTCTCTTCTCCTTTTCCCCACCATTAATTTCAACTTTATACATTATCTTCTCTCCTATATTTTCCAAGTCTTCGTTTTAGTATTCAATTTCATTTCATTTCAGCTTTAAGTTAACAGTACATGTGAGCCCTTACATTTTAATACAAGGATAATGAAAAATGGTTATTGGGATGGAGAACAACAACGATAAATATTCACTATAATCTCATTGTTTTTTGTATTTATCCCTACTTTTGTAGCTTGTTTTCATCTCTCTTTGCGTCGATATTTAATCTTCTGATTCTTTAATTTGCCTAATTACCTGTAACCTCATTATCAGCCTACCGAACACTCAACAGCACAGTCATCTCGTTGCCATGGTTTCAAATCCATCTCTGTCATCCTAGCTCTCATCCACCTACTCACAACCCGTTCCTCCTGACCTTCAAATATCCTTGGTCGACAGGCTATTGTTTTAAATTCCTCTTCTAATTTGTTAATTGGATCACTTATTTTCAATAAACATCTAAAAGGCAAAGGTACATATAGATTTTTATTTTCGTGAGCTACAGTTATTTGTAAAAGTCGTGCTCGGAAAGTTGCATAATTGTCACTTTAACATAATGATTTTATTTTATTTGTTAAAACCCGTCTGTACTAGTTTGGCCAGAAGGGATTAGACCACCCAGGGTGGTCACTGACAGGTGGCTATCTCATCAACTCAGGTCTCAATTAACATAAGAAAAAGAGGATCATGGGGGACCAATGGTCACCGATTAGGCATTGTTTATATAGAAGGAGCAAGTTGCTATAAGTAGTACAGTGGGGATTTAAGTGAATATTTCCTCACATCTTGATTTTGTAAGTGTGTGTGATTTACAGTACTTGGTATTTAAGGGGGTTTTAATTTGTTTAAATTGTTTTTTTTTAATTGTTCATTTGAACATTTTGTTACTTATTACATGTCGTTTCATTATGTTAATTATTCGGTCTTGACCGCTTGTGTTTTTCAATAAATATTCACATAGAGGTAGCATCCTTTTATCTTCCACTGATCTTTATACAGTGCCTGTCTCTTCGGAATTTCATCTAAAATTGAACTTTGAAGTTAATTTTCTTATAATATCTAGAGTTTCAAAACATTGAACAAAATTATATAAACAACCTTTCGCCCTGTCCTCATCATTTTGTTCTTTTATCTTACAGTCTCCGAAACAATTTTCGAATCTTAAATTTGTGCAACCCTTACGGTTGGTTAATAATAATAGTAATACATATTAACAATGTACTTATATAGTGCATTTTCCATATAGTACATGTTCTAAATATTAATGCGCTTTACAGATATATCGTTAACAGAAGAGGTGAGTTTTTAGACAGTTTTTAAGATATTGAGAGTTTGCTGGTTACGAAGAAATATGGGTAGGTAATTCCAAAGTTTGTGAAGGGTCTGTCACTTAGTGTGGGTAGCATCTTGGGAGATGGATGGTTCAGCGTGATGTCTTTAGAGGAGCAAAGGGAGAAGCGGGAGTGTTGCCTCATAGTTATGAGTTCAGATAGGTATAGGGAGGAGCCAGACCGTGGATGCATTTAAAGGTAAGAGGAAGTATTTGGTATTGAATCCGGGACCTGATGGGTAGCCAGTTCAATCGACGAAGGGCAGGTTTTATCAGTCATGTGACCTAACTTGGGCGTGCCTGTGGCAAGTCTGGCGGGAGCATTTTGAATTTACTGTAGTTTATCAATGTAGGTTGCAGTGCCACCATAGAGCAGACCATTAAAGTATTAAATCCAAGCGGCTGACTATAACATGTATTAATCAAATAAATATATTTGCCCTTTAGGCTATTGTTACACTGCTGAAAGAAACCATAGGATCTGTGAATAATTTATACCAGTCCGTGTTTTCATTTTTTTTCTGCATATCGGCTGCCAATGTATTACTTTGATGGCTGTTTGTCACTGATGTTAACAAAAAGCAATCATTGAAATGAAAAGTATTCGCACATCGCTTAATTGTCTACATTATCATGAGAAAACAAATTCATTCATTCATCATAAATTTAGAAACTGCTGAGTACTTATTAATGATTGATAATAATAAGGATAATGATAAGAAAAATGTTAGTAATATATACTTAGTTATTTGTAATGTTACTATATTAATGATAATGATGATAATAATATTAATGATGTTATAATATCGATTTGAAAAGCGCAGTTCCTATGTCAACATACTCTATATACAGCGCTGCGGTTAAAAAAAAATCCACAAAGTGATACTTTACATACACACAATCAAACTCTATTCAAAGGCTTTTGAAAACAAGAGCGTCTACATAGAAAGTGGTTAAACGAAAAGTCACAATATCTTTGCAAATCTTTACATGAGGGTACTCACTGCGCAAAACAGAGGATAATTAGTACGTGAAACTAGGAAGTGTGGAAAGAAAAAGCCACCGTTGTTATGGTAACGTATATGTTGCTGTCTGCATGAAAGTGGTTAAGCGAAAAGTCACAATATCTTTGCAAATCTTTACATGAGGTTACTCACTACGCAAAACAGAGGATAATTATCACGTGAAACTAGGAAATGTGGAGAAAAAAAAAGCCACCATTGTTATGGTAACGTATCTGTTGCTGTCTGCGCCATCATTATGTTGAAATGTGTGCTTTTATTTTCTTCAAACTGTTTTTATAATCTTCTCTTTTTGCTCATATCTAATGGCCTGTGCTATTTCAAGTGCGTTTTGGAAGAATATAAAAGTTGTGAATTTCAATTTACTACCACTTGTGATATATGATAAATATGCAATTTGAGTGTGTGAGTAGAGTAGATGTGTGTGTGTGCGAGAATTCGTGTAGTTGAGAGTGCATTTATGTGTATGGCAGAATTTTTGGAGACTTTAGATTGAATACAAAAAAGAAAGTAACTACAAAATTTGATGAGATATCAATGTAAATACAAATACCTACTAGGGGAACAAAACGTTCAAAAAAGACCAAGAACATAATGATTTATCGTTTAGGTAAAAGCCAAAGCAGGTTTAATGTTAGGAATCTATTTTGGCAAATCAAAGCTATTTTTCCTATGCGCTATCATTTAGAATGTCAGTGTATATTAAGGACTAATAATAATATTTGTGAAGAGATCTGAGAATTGTAGAATAAGAGTCTTAAAATTGAAAATATATTTTTTTATTTTATACAATCCGTATATATACTCGATATCAAGTTGAATAGATTTCATTCCATGTCAGGCCTCAAGGAACAACCAATTCAATTTACACATAATCACAAAGTTCTGATGAAAATTGTATATACCTTTGTCTTGTTATCATTTCTATCACTTTATAATCATTGTTACAAGCAGACAATTTCTCGTATACAAAAATTTGTAGTTTTTTTAAGCATACAAAGCTGATGTTAACATAATTATTTTTTGTTGTTGCTTTCAGATCTGATGAGATTAATTATATAGTTAGGTTAATTCAACCGAGTGAACAGTAAAGTATAAGTATCAATTTCAATTTGGAATTATTGTTTTATATAATTCACTTGTATACATTCTACAATGTTTATTAAATTTAACTATATTGACAAATACAAGTACAGAAAATAAGTACCACATAGGCTCATATCAACTACTTTGCATGAAATGTTAATTGAGAAGATAGAGCTACAAGAAGATTAAAATATGGAGGGGCCTAAATAGAGAAAGCAACGCTTGTGAGTTGGAGGCCACAAGTGTTATATTTATATAAGATATCTATAGATAGATATTTTATTTAAAACCATATGGTACGCGCACCGCGTGATTAGGCATTTATGTATTGAGACGAACTTAATGGAAATGAAAGAAATATAATTCACATTAAAAAAATGCATTAGATGTAAGCGTCACAATATCAAAAAGTTTCACATCATTTGGATACATTTGTATTACCTGTACACAAAGGAACAACTACTACAACAACAACAACATTTTCAAAAAATGTCATATGCAGTTAATACTAAATCATTCATACCCCTTGTATATTTGATTTTTTTTTTTTTAATCTGGAAACTCAAGTATGACAGATTGGCTTATGAATTAAGGCCTTCGTTGAACACTTTTAGATGTAAGCTTTGATATATCTCATTCTCAAGAAAAATTGATAGGGACAAAATTCAAGTTTTCATATACTTAAATAAAATTCAAAACTTGGTAAGGGTACTAATAATTTAGTTGTTAACTGTATATTGATGTCGAGGGCAGATCCATAATCGTTAAAGAGCGGTTGACAAGACTGTTTTTATTTCTTCTTCTTCTTGTGAGTACCATGACCTTGGGAATCAGACCGTTCCTCTCGGAATCCCTCAATTGGTAGGAGAGTGAGGACATGATAAAAGTCACCACACCACTTTTAACCCCTTCACTCCCCTTTTTTAATTTTTCTTTTGATCGCCTTTTTGCCCTTTTTTGTCACACTGTCATACTCTGATCCGCCAATGCACTGGGCAAAGCATAACACGCACAACTTCTCTAAGATACTTCAGCAGTAATGAGTTTGAATATCAATATGAATCTTACCTTTTCGTAGTTGCTGCAGGACGGCAGGATCTGCGACTCGTGTGTCCTTCTCAGCCCGACGGATCGATTGAAGTAATCTCTCATGTCGATGAGTTTCCAGTGCCTCGCACAGCGCTTCGAAAGCTCTCGGTCCGCATGACACCAGCAACTCAATTAAACGATACGCTTGCTTCCCGGGAGACGGTTGCCTGGCAACGTCCTTCAGCAAAATGATTGGAAGAACCCCTTTTTCGCGTTGTTGGTCGTTGGCGAGCGATCTCGCGATCTCTCTCGCGTCGACCTCCTTTACGATGTCGTCGATCTGTTTCAAGAGGACGAAACGGTGGTGGGTCTCCATTTATAAGTAGATATTGTGGATCAAATCAATCCTCTTATTCAAGTAGATAAAACCTATTTCCAACGACTGCTTGAAACGTTTGTTTGAATCGTCAATGGATTTGGTAGAAGGACAGTTGCTGACAATTAAATGTTGTTGTCCTAGTACGTCTAAATTACAGAAGGTTGATTAATTGGGGGTCTTTAAAAGACGAAGGCCTCGGGTTGAAGTTGAGCGTCCTACATAATTACCACCGAGGAGTTTCGTAACGTTCCTCCATTTATTCCAATTTGGAATATTAGTCAATGAAGATTTCTTTTTCGCCCACAAAAATTATTGGGGCCTTTGCACGTCTGTAAAATCTAAAGTTAATTAGCCTATAATGAATTTACAAATACATGAATTGTTCTTCCTATCAGTATCGTGTGGTTATTATCAGACTCAAATAATATATTAAAAATCTGCATGATACCATTTCTGTTGCATTAAACATTTCTATCATTATTATGTTCCAGGTATGAAAATTGATAAAAACTACGGTCCACCGCCAGTTGCTCTTCGTTGATGACTTTCGTAGTGATAAACCGGTTTACGCAA
Source organism: Strongylocentrotus droebachiensis (assembly GCA_035222895.1). NCBI lineage: Eukaryota > Metazoa > Echinodermata > Echinoidea > Camarodonta > Strongylocentrotidae > Strongylocentrotus > Strongylocentrotus droebachiensis. Next base: position 242,319 of record JAVYIG010001037.1, read on the forward strand.
TGGTGCTGGTCCACCTCGTCTCTCGGATAGGATAGGAATTGCGTTCTTTACTCTCATGTCAAGAGATTTGTGTTAGGTGGTAAAACACGCCGAGCTGCCAAGTCAAAATATAACTATTTCAACTCTTCTCCATTGATGTAACATCAGACGAAATAGCAGGTCGCGTGAAAAATGAATTCCTGTCTCAATATGAAAATGAACTAGACCATCGATACTGGTGATTTAAACATAGTGCTTGTTAGAGACGCCGTGTTAAAATGGTTCACGTCCTGAGACTCCTAACGTGCAACGTCCACGTGTACGACCGATGATGCGATTCGTGATTAAAATGTATGGATGAGGATCGAATGTAACATACCATTACACCAGCTAGCATAAAACTGTTCACGAACTACGCGTCTATCAATAACTGGCAAATAGTTCCTCATTGTGCCACGCTACCATGAGTTTTAGTTATGTCCTTCCATGCAGTATACTGGATAATAATTCATGATTCATATTGTCTCTACACAACTCAAGTTCAACAACAATAGCGAGAGTAATAATATGATATCAAACTGGCCGCATCATAGCCTAATAAAAATGAGATGCAGTATCGAATATAATTCAGTATTGTTATACGAAGCAGTGGGGAGGGTCGGTCGGATAACGTAGGCCAATATTAGTTATAGAATTATCGTGCTCGGTTCATGGGTACCTTCGTTATGCGTCTATGCTGCTTACTCACCAATGTCTTAAAGGGAATATTGAACATCGTATGAATATCAAAGTGGTTTTACTATACTTTCAAATTTATTTATACTGTCTTTGAAAATATATTCACTCAGAGTTGGTTTATTTTACTTCCTTATTTTCTGTGTGCATTTCGGGAAATGCTTCAGATTTTTTTTAAACACTATGATTGTCTTTAGTTGTAATCTCGACTAAATGCCCCAATCACTTTAAATGAACGCCGTATAATAAGTTAGATCCAACAAAATGTATGACATAACAGTGATGAATACTTAAAATTGAATTGTTTTACTACCTGAGACTATATTTAAAATGTTCTTCAAGGAAAGGCCTCCCCGATACGAAGTTTTGATTAAAGCAGAAAGTGAGAGAAACGGAGCAGTAAAAGTTTGAGTTTTAGAAATCCATAACTTTCTCGTAGGCTTTGGCAAGTGTAAATGTATACATCGTAACAGAATATGACTGTGCCACCGTCTCAGCAGGAATTAACAAGTCCCTGGTCTCAGTCAACATTTAGTGGTATCCTTGTCTTGATACCCCTCCCAATGGGGGACGATTCTTTTAGAAAATGAAAGATAGAAAAGGGGATAGGGAAGGAGGAGAATGAAAGATAGAAAGATAGATAGATATACAGATAGAGTGAAAGGAGGAGGGGGGAAGGGAGAAATAAAACACAGATACGACCTCTCCAAAATCATCCACCTATATCGTCACTGTCTTGTTCATAATTGCCTTGCATTACGTCAACCTATTATTTTAACTTGAAGTTAATCATTTCAATCATGGTTTATCGTGGTAACATCCCGAGAAGAAGCTCTCAAGTAAATGAATGCATAATGCATTCGGAGAGATAAATTACCCTCCTTATTTTTACCAAGGAAACCGTCAAAGTATGCGGGATTTCAATCACGGTTTATCTCGGTTTCAACCACAACTAAAAAGTTGTTTCCGAGTGATGTAAAGACTATGAAGTGAATTGCATTTTTGTCAACGGCAAGCTGAAAAACTAATTGTGCAGCAAAATATTGCACCGCGGATCCTGGTATACGGGTTTTTATTGTTATCTAATCCAACAGCGTTTGATGCCAGCTCTCATCTCATTTTCTACCCATCCTCTTTGGCACAATACGATGCAATACGGCCTTGACTACCGTATTTGATAAATATTTCCAGTCCATTCAAGTTGATCAACTGAATTTATTAAATAGATAGACAGTTATGGATGGAAAATGCTTTACTTACATTTATCCCTGTCCTTAACGTAACCTGGGAGACCAAATCCAATCAAAAAACTCATCTAAAGGCCACTAAAGGCCGATAAATCTCGTGAAAGAGAGAGAGAGTGAGAGAGAAAGAGAGAGTGAGTGACAGAGAGAGAGAGAGAGAGAGAGAGATAATAAAAAGAGCGAGCGAGAGAGAGAATATAAATAGAGTTAGAGAGAGAGAGAGAGTGAGAGAGAGAAGAGAGAAGAGAGAGAGGGAGAGAGAGAGAGAGAGAGGAATATATCGTCTGTTGGCATCCGGAATGGCATGATTTAACTTGCTTTACAATAGGGACTTTTAGATTCTGCACGACGAGAACGTGGAATGCAATGTGACGTCCTTTTAAGGCACTGGCAGTGACGTCACATTGCCTTCTGGCTCCCAGCAAATAATATAGTGAAACTTAATACAGAAGGACGTTGATGTTTCACGTTTGATTTATGGGTCTGAACATTTGTTTTTTGTCAATAGTTTTTTTTATTGATTCCAAACAATACAAATCAATATTAGAAATAAAATACTGTTGTGCCATAAGCAAACCATACACACGCACACACACACGCATACCCGTACTCATACATACATATACAATTATTTATTTCAAACCTTATATCAATTCAATAGTAATGTGTTCATATAATATACGTTAGAAAAGATGATACAGAAACCAATAAATCAAATCAAATTATCGCTATTGTCATAAACTCGGTTCAAATGACATCAAGTTCCAATATTAAAGGGATCCGGTAACTTTGTCTTAGACCCTTTATGCTACAGTCACACGGCCATGTTACGGACCTGCGGATGCCTGCGTATATTTGGATAATGAAAATGCGTAATTTTTAACCCCAATACGGAAATTTGAGCAAAAGTTACCTATATTCTGCGGACGATACGGATTAGTTACGGATGTTACGTATGAATTACGGATGTTACGGGTAAAACCTGCGGATGAACCCATCCGCTGCCAACCCGCTGACACATGTTACTGACGACTTACGGATGACTTACGGATTTTACGGATGACTTACGGACGATACGGATGACTTACGGACGATACGGATAAGTTACGCTCGTGTCTGCGCATGTCGGCTTCCTCTGGCGTCCGCACCATCCGCATATAAACCCACGTGGATCGGAGCTTGCTTCAGTCGCATTTCATCAAGTCTGAGATCTAGTTCCAGTTATTCAACAGTTTCTTCTCCATCTTTTTGGACTTTCGTGTGCATCATGTCTGGCAGAAGAAGTAGCAGAAAAACCAGGAAGAATCCTCCAGTGAGATAATTAGTCGAGTGATACTGCTTCCAAAAGTTCGCAAAAGTGTTTTCCAAAAAAAAAACGACTTACGAGATTTTGGACGCCCACCGACGATAATCAAATGCAAAATGCATGTAATACATTACAAACAATATTATACATGTATAGAAAACAAAATATAGCAAAACAAAATTTAAATAAGCTCGATGTGCCTCGACCCATCAAGATGTACAATACACTTATTTCGTTGCGTGTTCATAACGCGTTCTATCTCATGCTGATATTTTAATTTCTTTTTAAATGATGAAAACGATAAATAACCATTTAAACACCTAGTTGAAAATATATAATATTTAGCATATAAAATATCAAAATTAAAAGAAGAATAATTTCCACCTGGTATGCCAAATACAAAATCATTAAAAGATAACATTATTTCACTTTTGAGAGTGTATTTTTCAAAATCATCTAAAAATCGACGATTGAAGGGGCATTCCCAAAATAAATGGGCAATAGTTTCAGAGTGTTTTGAACAAAAAGAACACAAATTTAATATACCAACAGTTTTCAGATACTTGTTAACACCAAGGATATTATGAAGAATTTTATATTGTAAATATCTAAGTTTTCTTGATAAAGAACATTTAAAAGGAATCATATAAATTTTGTCCCAAGTAACAATTGGCTTTGAAACAATGTTCCTCCATTTGTTTTGTGAAATAGGAGTTTTAAAGATTTCCTCAACACAGATTTTATAAATAAATTTACATCCTTTCGTTACCTTGTTCAATTTTTTTGTTGTCAAATTTAAGCATCAAGAGTTGCATGATTTGTCTGTTTGTTATGTTTGGCCAACTGCTTAGGCCATGCGCTGCTGCCAGGGAACTGCTCCGGCGGTGCCATTGTAGTAATGCTTGAGGTACAGGCGCTGGCGCTTGGCAATCTTGGTGGTGTAGTTGCCAGCAAGCCTCTGTTGCATGTCATCCAGCACGCCCCCCTCTCTCCATGCACCCGGGATGATGTTGTGCTGGTCGTCCTCTCTGTCCATCATGCCATTCTGCTCAGCGGATGCCTGGTCTCTCAGGAGGTTGTGGATGCACAGGCAGGCGAGGACGATGGTCTCCACTGTGGAAGGCACCTGTGCCATAGCACTCAGAAGACACCGGAATCTGTTTGCAAGAATGCCAAAGGCATTCTCCACACATCTCCTGGCTCTGGAAAGTCTATAGTTAAATATCCTCTCCTCCATGGTCAGTGGCTTGGCACCAAAAGGCTTCATCAGGGTGGTGCGTAGTGCAAATGCAGCGTCAGCAATCACGAAATAAGGGATGTCTCGATCGTCATGAGGCAGTGGCTCATCTGGTGGTATTCCAATGTTCTCATCGTCAATTGCCTCTTTCAGACTGCACGTGTTCCAAATCTGGGCATCAGAACTCGCACCACCTGCTCCCACCTCCACCCACCGGAACTTGTAGTTGCCATCAACCAGGGCAAGGAGTACAATCGAGTTGTACCCCTTATAGTTGTAGAACTGGGAGCCACAGTTCGCGGGTGCCTTGATGCGGATGTGCTTGCCATCTAAGGCTCCCAGGCAATGGTGGAAGTTTCACCGGTCGGAGAAGGTCTGGGCAATGCCCTTCGACCCCTCTGGAGTAGATGGGTTGCTGATGGTCTCCTCGCCATACTCAGCGTAGATGGCCTGACACACGTCCAACACCAAGAGTGAGATGGTGTTGTGGGGTACATAGAATAGGTACATCAGGCTGTGGTAGGAGTCCCCACTGGCAAGGTAGCGCATGGTGATGGCGACCTTCAAGCCTACTGGAAGGGCCTTCCTGTACCAGGTATCATACTTCTGTAAGCGAGGAGTGAGGCGGGTGACCATTTCGGCAAACATGGCAGGTGTGATGCGGGTGAAGTTGCGGAAGCCCTGAACATCCTCATTGCGTAGCAGGTGCATCAGGTTACCATAGGCACCCTGGTGTGGTCGCAATGTGATCCAGTGACGAACCCAACACATCCTCTCTTTTCTCCTTTCAAGGATGGCTTGCATCTTGGCCATCAGGATCTTCATCTGCATCTGATTGTGTTGGATGGCCATCAAACAATCCAGCAACACAAGGCGGCGTTCTCTCTCCATCTTGAGTGACCTGTGAAAGTCTACAGTTGAAGAACTGACAATGATGAGGATGCTGGCAGCATCCAGGGTTGCATACCCAAGTGAAGACCATTTGGCATGGGCGACATCCGCCGAAATGAAAGAAGACATAGGTAAAAATTCCGCATATTATCCGTATCTCAACCGTAACATACATATCCAATCCGTAACATCCGTATCCCATCCGTAATATCCGTATCCCATCCGCAAGCATACGCAATTACCGCAAGTCCTATCGTAAGATCCGCAATATATATGTCAAAAATACGTTAAACATACGTAACTCCTACGTAATAGTGTTTACGTACCCCTATGTATCCGCAGGCATCCGCACACCCGACAAAGTGTGCGGATCAGTTACGTATCTAACGTATCCTGCGGATGAGTTTACGTATCTTACGTATGAGTTACGTATTTTACGTATGGATAACGTATATTCTGCGGATGCTTACGTATATTTCATCCGCAGCAAAATTTTGAGATTTTCAAAATTCCGCTGCGGATCTGCGTATGTCTGCGGATCCTGCGGATTGAATTACGGATGGATACGGATGCTTACGGATGATACGGATCCTTGCGGATGCTTACGGACTTTTATCCGTAAGCATCCGCAGCTACCGTAAGTGGCCGTGTGACTGTGCCATTAAAAATAGTCCTTGATTTAGCGCATGCTAGCGCATGCAATTAGGTCAGTCAGAAACTCCATGACTTTTACAAGCCGATCGCCTGTCTGATTATCAAGATATTAATGATTGGAATTACAAATTGTTTGTTAATTTTGTTAGTAATGTTAGTAATCAGTAATGTTTGATATTCTTGGTAATTTAAGTAATGTTAATTTGTTAAGTTATGTTAGTAATATTTGATCTTCTTGTTACTTTAAGTAATGATAATTTGTTAAGTTAGGTTAGTAATATTTTGTTTTTTTGGTAATTTGAGTAATGTTAATTTCATTAGTAATATTGATTTTTCTTGAAGTAATTTTGATTTGTGTAAATTGACAGCACTTTGAAACTTTTGTCACAAGCGCTATATAAATTTTTCGTATTATTATTATTATTAAATCAGGTCGACTTAAAGTTAGGTTCGTCTTCCCTGTCTTCCCTGAAGTTTATGTAAACAAGCCTTTGCCGCTCAACTTAATTAAATCCTGGCACTTTTATTAAACAGAGGAGATACCTAATATATTGTTTCATTATTCTCCGTCACTAATATGTATATATATAAATATATATATTGCAATTAAGTTTAGATAAATAACAATGAAATAAAATTGAGATATAGATATTTTTTGTGTGGAGCAAATTTATGATAACTGGAAAAAGTTATGGATAGATAAACAGTAATTAAACTGCTAAATATTTTAAAATAAGAAAGGGCTATGAGTCGTTTAATCAGCTGTCTTTATTTCATGAAGATTTTTTTTGTTTTGTAGCATTTTTTTGTTGTATTCATTCAGTACAAAATATATTAAAAAAAAACAAAAAACATACAACTTCATTGATTTACATAACATATCAAAATATAAAGAAAATTGTACATCCCTCAAAAAATATATAAGATAGTTTAATACACAGTACATATTATTTTCAAATTAATTACACTGAATGAATATTATAAATCAAAGCGTTACGCAGACAGACACACCACACACGCTCAAATACTCAGACACACATACAAACTTACATATCACCCGAGTCCCCCCTTCATTCCAAAGCTCAACAAATCCCCCCTACCTTCCCGAGCATTCACATCTACACATTTGTTGGAAATCCTGTCTCTTCTTTTTCCTTAAGACCAAATTATATACAAAATGTCTGAGTCTGAGAAAGAAGTATTTGCCTCGCCGTCCCATTTTCTGAAGTGAAGTGAAGATACTTCACTAATTACAATAGCTAACAAACAAGCTACTTTATACAGTAATGTTGATTGATAATGACTCAATTACTCCTTTACATGTTACTGCCCGAAGAATCTACATTGTTTTATTAATTGATACATTTGGTATCTGCTCTTAAATAGTCATGATGGCATGCATCCATATAATTCCTAAATTCAGGGGTATAATGCTTCCAAAGAGAAAATAACACAATGAGGTTAAAGTTTTGAAACATTTTTAAATGACTCTTTTCAGAAAACATATAAAATTACTACACAAAATTGAGAATATTGCACAATTTGTCTATATTGATATAGTCACACTAGGAAAAATGCAAAAGCAGTTATTCTTTATATCACCTTTCTCGTGCAAATGCAAAGGAAAATATGAAACAAGTCCATGTTACTTGTATACAAAAAAACAATTTACAGGACAACGAAAATCATACAATGAAAGACATATTACATAACTTATTATCCTGAAACATAAAATATTCATGTATGTAAATATTTGGATATTTCAAAATGGAACGTAATAATACGAATCATTGCAAACAAAATACAATAGAAAGGATCCCGGGAAAGGATACATATTGCAAGTCATTGTATCTATATTACGTTTTGATGAAATTCAAGAATAAAACATTAAAGAAAAATAAGGTTGGTCCAATAACCAAAAGTCAAATATATTATTGGAATTACTGCAATACCTTGGACTTGCCAATAAACATGATTTAACCTAGTCATAACAAGAAACTGATAATTGCATTCCATGATGAATATTATTTACCATTGAACTCTACACTACACGTAGTATGGAGTTCAGTGTGATTCACCCTTATTCATGTTCCTACCCCGCCCCCCCCCCCCCCGCTCCGTGAACGGAGGGATACCATGCGTGTTCCCAAAATGTCCGATAAAGGGGTACTTTTCACGCACCAAAGTCCGGCCCGTATTGACGTTACACACCGGACTTAGAGGGGGTGTTTTCAAAAGGAGGGAACATGCATATGCGTACCCTAAATAACTCTGAGTGGGGGGGGGGGGGGGGGGGGGGCGGGGTGCGAAATTTGTACATTTCCGTTCTTCTCAAGAGCTGATATGTTCTACGTAATTAGCAGCTTGGAAACAGGTCACAAACAATTAGACTTTGATTTTTTTATTGCTTTGCCACACCATTTATAAAGGCAAAAAAACTGAATAAACTGAGACTTGAATGAATGAATGAACCCACAACTCTAAGACTGTATTACGCTGACCATACCGATTGAGCCAACGATGGGTCAATGAAAAGTGATTTTGCATGGTTTCTATAACCCTATCACTCACCCTAACGGTTACGTCATTGCTAATGACGTAACATATCAGCCAATCAGATGACCGGAAATATTAGCATTGGCAAACCTGTTTGGGAAGAAAAAAATTCGCGGCCGGGGTTGCTACAGAATAATCGAATTTTGTCACAGGTGGAAAGACGTTTGGCACTCCATAAGACCGACTCGTTCCACTAAGTTTCCGAAGATAAATTGAGAAACAGGATGGAGGTGGCGGGATTGGGGTCTTTTCATTGCTGTTGTTGTTTTTGTTGTTATTTATTATAATTTGTATTATTCTGAATATTATTATTGTTATCATCATCATTATTATTGTTGTTGTTGTAATCATTAAAATACTAAATTATCATTATCATCACTGCCGTCATTAATTATTTGTAATGAATATCGCGCTTTGTTCCAAACAAGCATATTCTCTTTGTTTTGGAGATTTATGTGTGTCTACTTTTATGTCTTTAAAAAGGATCAATACAATATTTTCTCTTTGGAGATATTCTTTTGTGTGTACTTTTATATCTTTAACTATCCATGGACTGGTTTGCGCGCCCGACGAAAAAATAAGACGCCGCCCGGACAGAGTTTCTTGCCTAACGTGGCAGCAGGTTATTAATGCAGACTGGATTCCAGGTGCTGTGGTCCCTTCATTGACGACAGGTTGATGGAGTGCGTCATCATGCGGTCTCCGGGAAGGAATTTTGTTTGGGTGCGTGAGCTAGTTTGTTGTGGGATCCAGTTGCACTGAATTTAATTTAGGGTGTTATTCATTCTTTTGAAAATCTGTTCTAACGTACCGATATTCATTACTTACGTACATGTAACAAATGTTAAAAAACTGAAAAAGTTTTCTTTTCTTTTTTTCTTTAAAGCTATGTGAAGTAAAGTTAAACTTCATTAGATGCTAATACTATAGATATTATATTCAACTTGAATTCATATGTCGTCGTATGAGTTTATTTTGTAATACTTGCTGAATATAGCATGAATTTGTGTAATATATTGATAATGAAAAAGATGACATCCCTATACTCCTGTTTTCAATAATTCAGTTTCCATGTTTTAACTTTAAATGTTACAAATTTACAATTGCATGCCATGCTTATAAACATTCCCTGTTTAATTGAATAATTAATACTTTGTTCTGTTTATTGCATCTGTAGTTCATAGCTATTTCTTCATGTAAATATGTAAAAACTGTGTCCCTGCTTTATCTCATGAGGAATTCTTTCTCGGTTCTGCTTCATATTTTGATCATTAGAGTTTAAATGTGGAGTAGAGTTGGGAACATGTTGATTCATGGTAAAACTAAATATGATATTACTTACTATATAACTTTTCATCAAGAAAATCAAATACGTTTTCAGTAGTGCAGTGGTGCCCGAACAGAGTGTTTTCATCAAAGGTTCCGTAATTTTAAATGTACTTCATGGTTGAGATGCTCAAAAACTAGTGAGCTTATCATTATGAAAGTTAATCATTTTGTAAACGCTTTAGGATCTCATCATCATTCATTCTTATTTTATGCATTTCATGTTAACTTATCATTATCTCTTCATTCCATTCTCTTTTTATCTCATGATTACTACCACCAACATACTAGCACGGCACAACAACTTTACATGCAAACCAGCCAATATACCTTTAATCAAAATAAATTGGTAATAACAATGTTCAATAATAATGATTTAGACCTGTAATCCATTTTCAATACAAACACGGTATCCTCTGATAGTTACTATTACACAGCTGATGAATTTACCTCTAGTTTAACAAAAAAAACAATTTTTTTAAAAAGTTTACTTCACGTAAATGCAAGAAGTTTAAGCCAAATTTTGACTCTCTTCAAACATTGCTGCATACTCTAGATAATTTCCCCTTTTCTATTATTGGTGTCACTGAAACTTGTCTTTATAACACTTCGCCTAATTTATTTAACTTGCAAAATTATATATTGATCAGACTAGATCGCGAAGAAACAAGAGGAGTGGGTGTCGCATTTTACATTTCGAAATCCGGAAAGAAATATCGTTAAAACAAAGTGAATCATTTATTTTTAGAAATCATTAATCCAATCAAAAATCGGCGGATTAATCTATATACCCCCTCATAGTCATACAAATTTACTTTGTGAAGATCTGGATAAATGCCTTCATACTCTAACAGGAGAAGTTAAACACTTATATTCAATGGGCGACATAAACATTGACCTTTTATCTCATAGTAGTTACTCATAGTAGTTATCATGATACACTTCTTCATGTTACTTATTACTTATTCATATGAATAAACCAACCAGAATAATATTGACTGTCAATCTTCAACCCTCATAGACAATATTTTTTCTAATATCTTTGATAAAAACATTACCAGTGGATTAATATATTATGATATATCTGATCATTTGCCAATTTTTTAAATATGTAATAATAAAAATTACAATGAAAAAGTCAGCTAAATCAAACATGTACAGAAAAGAAACCCCCAAAATATTGAATCATTCAAAAGTGATCTAGCAACAGAAGAATGGTCGGACGTCTTTAATAAATCAAATGCATATATAGTAAACGAAACTTTTAGTACTAAACTACAGATATATTATGACAACAATTTCCCTCTATAGATTCTACAATCGATACACACAAGGAATAAACTATATAAGGCTTATCTAACGAACTCAACTACTCATAAAAATATATACAGTGCGTCCCAGAAAAAACGAAACCGAGAAGTATCGATGTTCTATCATAACTTAATCACAACTATAATTAATGAATGATACATATTTGGAAAGCTTAGAGTCTCCTCTTTCATGTGATGCTACTCGGATGATGCATATTTCACGCATGAGTGATTAAAAGCAATTTGAAGGAAGGAAACCAAAAAGACATTTGGCGGGCGGTATCTGAATTTCGAAGAAAAATTCAGAAAAATACAAAATAAGGTAAAATTATAAAACTATAAAGTGATACATCAGATAACAACATAAGATATTGGAATTGGGTGGCCATAAAAAAACATGTGGATTTGTCGAGATGACCACCCTTGATGAATGTAAAATACGTTTCATTGAACATTCAATATAATATAGAAAATTTACAAGATAATAAAGTACTATAAAGGAATAAACAATTATGAAAATATGACATAATTTATTTAAAAAATACATATAACCGCACAAACCCACCACAGGACAATACAAGGCAGTAAAATCAACAATTCAAAATTTCAAACACTTGTGATTAAGTACGATTTGAGTTTTCTTTTAAAGGTATTCATTGAGTTAAGTGATTTTATTTCTAGTGATAGATTATTCCAGATAACAGGAGCATGATGTCTAAAAGAGAATAGTGAGTAATTTTTATTAACAGTCCATAGATGATATTTATTTCTGCTTCTTGTATTATGGTCATGAACAGTTGTATTAGAAGTGAGCATTGACGATAATGATTTATGGAGCATATTCTGCTTATGTTTAAAAAGTAATATTGAACAGTTGTAAGAGTTGAGTTGAAACACAGTGAGAACATTAGATTTTACAAATAATTCTTTAGTATGGGCTTGTCTCCAAGAAAATGAACATATACGAAGAGCTCTTTTCTGTAATAAATACAATATAGGAGTATTTATGGATTTATCAAAAGCCTTTGATACACTGGACCACACAATTTCACTGAAAAAGCTTTACTGTTAGTTATGGAATTCGTGGAGTTGCACTGTCATGGTTTGAGAGCTATTTATCTAACAGAAAACAATATGTAGTGTATAATGATGTTTTTTTAATCTCCTGCCTACAAAATGGGGAGTTCTACTAAGGATAATTTTTTAGGCCCTTTGCTTTTTTCTATTATATATTAACGATTTAACCAATACAGCACCTTTATTATAATTTGTGCTAGTTGCCGATGACACGAACATCTGCTGTTCACATCATAATTTAAAGAATTTAGTAAATACACTTGATAATGAGTTACCAAAATTATCTCTATGGTTTCAATGCAATAAGTTATCCCTTAATATAGATAAAACAAATTTCATGTATTTCAAGCACGCAAATTCTCATGTCATCGACCTTCCTTACAAAATTATAGATAATGTCTCCCTCGAAAGAGAGAGAACACCTACAAATTTGGGTGTCGTTATCGATGAAAATCTACATTGGAATGAACATATACGTCATACCACTACTTCTATTTCTAGGAATGTTGGTTTATTATATAAAATGAAGAAATTAATCCCATGTTCTACGCTTGTTATGCTTTATAATTTATTGATATTACCGTATATAACATATTGTAATTTAGTATTGGCAACCAGCGCCAAAACCAAAAATGTATTTATTGCCCAAAAAATCCCTTCGTATATGTACTGTTTCACCATACTTATCTCACACAAGTCCAATATTTTACAAACTGAAAACCTTAACAGTATTCGACATAAATTCGCTACAAAGTTTACTGATCATGTTAAAGTATTTAAATAATATGCTCCCTCTTTCATTTCAAAACTTTAACACAATGAATAAAGCCATTCACTCTAACCCTACCCGTAATTCCTCGAATTTTCATCTAGTAAATCCGAAATTACTTATTGCCCCTGGATCCATAATACATGGTCCTGACCTATGGAAATCTCTCACAGAATCTATTAAATCATGTTGCTCCCTTTACTCATTTAAGGCCAAGGTTAAAAACGATGTTATTGTCAGAATATTCAAGTAAAATTTCTATGTCATCTCTTCTTTCATTTCGAATAATTATCATCATCGTCATCATCATCATCATCATCATCATCCTCATCTGCATTGTTAATATCACCATTATCAAAATTTGTTTTGCCAATTACCTATCCGTTCTGCTTAATAAATGTGTTAATCTATTTCATGAGTTTTGTCTGGGGCTGTCGTATTATCAAGCAATCTGCTTACAATGCCAGTCCTTCTTCCGCAAATAATTTTATAATGTTTGAGGAAATTTAGTATTTATGACAGGTTATCATTTCGTTTTTGAAAATAACAATTGTTATATATATATTTGCTTATTTACGATTTGTTGTCAGAAAATTATCATAACAAATAAAATCTAAAAATTCTCGAAATTCTGATTGACTCAGTATAACCAAATCAGTTACGCAAAAAAATAAACAAAGAAAAAGAAGTGTTGTATGGGTGTATTCTTGGTCGTTAACTCTATTCACCTGCTACCATGATAACATATTACCAAGCGCGTCATTACTGATATAGGGCTACAGCTAGATTGACTAAATGGATGAAATCAAGTAATTTAATTTTGAAATAGATAAGGAAATATGCAATTGATACAAACAATATACGTGATCTGAAATAGTATAGAAATATAAAACGCCTACAAAAAGCTCATTTAACTTTGGCCTGGTAAAAGGGGATCAAAAAATATATAGATAAAGTGTATTAACTCTTCTAATTCTGATGACGTGTAAATTTAATGTGATGTAACCTTGAACATCGTAATAATAGATTGACGCATTACGATCTTAATTCAATATCAGTAAATAGTGCAGTGTCCTGCGTGTTTGGATATCGATGGAAAAGTGTAAGGCCAACATTTCATTATCGAAGCCATTTTTGATGAGGAAGATGGTGCCACTTATGAAAAAAAAACACCTTTTTTAACCCAAGAAGGACTATGATGTTTTATATTTCCTTAGGTGGGTATATTTGCAGGTCCTACAGTATTGCCACCTCCTTTTCCTACCAAATTTTGTTGTGTGTCTCTTTATCTACGGTACCGGGCAGATAAAAGAAATTAACTGATCAATCATACCGCTCACGACTGTTTGGTGAGGATGAACCATGGAAACGAAGTTTTGAGCAACAGTCATGTCCCACGCATCAATGAAAGCCACAGAAGGATAATCGCTGAAGACAGCCCTCAAGGAGAGGTCCAATGATCTGATGTACCATTCACTGTTTTGCAGTTGATGGATGACCTCATGGTACTCTCTCGTGTTAGCACTTTTAATAATCACCAACGTTCTTGGACTTCTGGTGTGTAGTCTGCGAACAGCGTCTTTGATGTCTTTCATCCTCTGCTCGTACAAACTTAAGGGGAAAGTTGCAAAATGCTGAGAAAGGGAAATGAGGATAACAGACCGAGCACTCACTTTCAAATCGTCTAGTTCATTGACGATGTAACTTTCAGTGTCTCTTCTTGTCATCAAGGGGGGACGGAGAGGAAACCCATGAATTTTGAAATGCACCGAGATGTTCCGATTTACGTCTTTTGCGGTCATAGGACCCGCCCATTCTTGGCTAACAAATTCAGGTTTTGAACCTACTAGGTCGGGCCGGTAATGCAGGGTAAGATATTCATAAAACTGCCTCGCTGTCGAATCACCGTATATATGGATATCCTTGTTGCGGAGACACTCCAAAGCAGACTTCTTGCTGAATCGGCGGATGTGACATTGGTCGGAGTACCATATGTTATGATGGTAAAACCCTGATGGAACTTTGTTGTAAAGATGCTGTCCCGGTAAACAAGATGGAAGAGACTTTTGATAAGTTTCCTGGGCAAGTTGCCAACCTGCATTTAATCAATTAAAAAACACCATACACGGTTATGTTATGAATATTCAATGTGAGACATAATATCAAGACAAACCCATCAGAATACCGTTTTGATCATTCGATTCTAGCAGAATACCGCCTTTAAGGCGCTGGAAAGGCATGGGGAAGTTTGAGCAGTGTGGTGTATATGACAACAAAAATGCCAGTGAGCTCAAGTTTACATTGTCAAGATAATGGTCCGCCCAGTTACATTATATGGAGGAGAGACGTGAGCAGTAATGAGCATTCATTACTTTCTCATAATTTGTCCGATCTCATTCAAACTTTCACCAGTCTGCTTCTCTGATTTTTCTGCTTTCCTCCAGAGTATTTTGCTATCAAGGACCAGGTTGGATTTCCCTTTGAACTGGAAAAAGAATTTTGCGATCGTTCCGTACGTACCATCATTTTTATCAGCAACATTTAACTCCGGAGTCAGGATTGTTATCGGTAGTTTGTGTCTAAAAAAGGATCGAATGTCAGTAAATGAGTGCAGGGAAATTCAAGTTGTTCATGACGTAAAAGAGAGGCAGTATTGCATCAAATACAAAGGTTACCATTAAAATGATTTGTTTTCAGTCTTTTCCCACTGATTGAGTATCAAAATTGTTCTTAAAGATTGATTGTTTCTGCAAGTTCAGACATGCCCAAAAAGCCGTATCTTGTGACGGAATGAAACGGGGGATGTCACTCAAATATCAAAGTATCATGTATTCTAAATTTATACATGTGGAATACAATAGAAAAGACTTTGAAGAAATCAACCCTAGGGAAATATGTCAGGGAAATATGTCAATACCCTATTGTAAATCCAATAGAAATCATATTCGGATTCCGTAATACGTCAATGTAATGTTTGCATATTTCAATAGACCAGTTCGTATTTAGAACACGACTTAAACAACCCCGAATATCCACAAGTATTTCAAACATGGAGAAGTCCCACATTGTGCACTTAAGGATAATCATTGCCAAAGTTTACAATTATTGTTATTACTCATTTGACCGGATGGTCAATATAACATCAAGAAATTACCGGAAGCGAAATATGCTAATTACGATCCTCGCAATCGATTTTATGGACCAATACAACTTTTTATCTGCAAGAGCTATCAAATATATCAAAATGTTGTTTGTCATGCGACAACTTTTCAGCCAATAGGATACTCCCTATTCAATCAATACCCTATTTTATAATAATAATATGTCCTTTTATAGCGCAGCTACCAAACAAAATACTCTACTGCGCCTAAAGTATCATATGACATGTATTACCCCGGCTGTAGCTGACTCGCCCTGATAAGGCGCTAAGGCATTCGATGAATTTCTCCGTATCATGTAATACTACACCTAGGTGGAGAGTGGTAAGTGTAGACTAATGTCTTGGAAACAAAATTACAAACATCTCTCTTATACCCATTTAAACAACACCTAGCATAATTTTTCATTGTTCCACGGCACTCTAAACTTGTCGATAAATTCGAAAAATAAACTTACGTTTTGAAAACATCAAACTCCCCTTTCTTGAGTGCATCTAAAGTGTACTTGGAAGACAACGACTGGTGTACCTGATATGAGAACCAGTCCTTGCAGGTGAGCTGTTTCTTAGAGGGCGCTACACAGAACCAGGGGTATCCTGTTCGTTCATCCGTGTAGTTACAAAGCGATTTCTGTCAAATGAGAAACATACTGTATTAACGAAAGACAGAGGAGATCAATGCCTCTGACACAGACATTCCATTGAAGTGAGTTTCGACATTGAGGGCATTTTTTAGGAAGAAATTAAAGCCATGTAGAACCTATGTAATCCGCATTTGATGTACAGGTGAGGCATATATCCAGTTGTCATTAAACAATGAAAGGCAGAGCCAGTCCTGAAGCCCCATTTTCAACAAGTTGGTTGTGAAATAAGTTTACCTAATCTGCAGGGTTCAAAGCTGAATTAATACCTACTAATGATACAGAATCATATTTGTGTTACCTGAATTGAATATATTTTGTCACCTGAATTGAATATATTTGTATTTGCGTTTACTGAAAATACCAAATGAAAATGAAGGAAAACAAAATTGTGTATCATACATTGGCGATGACTTTGAGAAGGCATAATACATCTTCGTTGACCTCTGTCGAGTTCACCTTCTTGGAGTAGCGGCCGCGGTATACACTTCTTCCAGGTTCAATGTTTCGGATCCTCTTTAGAATGTCTACGGCCTCACGGGGATGCACCAGGGTCGCAATGACTCTGACCTTGCCTGGCCATCGGAGTGTGACTTCGGCGGAGTACGTGCCATTCCCGAGGTCATTTGTGACGTCAATGCTTGAAGACGACTCGGTCTCTTTCGTGTAGAGCTTGACCCGGAAGTAGTCGCCACCTGAACGCTTGGGAAAGCCTTGACCATCGCGGGCGGTGATGCGGATCTGTATGACGTCATTGACCTTGTACGTACCCCTCGCATTGACCACCTCGGCAGTTGAGTAATTGCTTGTGCATGAGATGCAAGGCTGAATAGGTGTTTGAATTTTGGTCGTAGCTGGAAGTGGTGTCGTTGGTCTCGTGGTGTTTCCATTTCTCTGTTTCCCTTTGATGCTTGGATTTTTTACTGTCTCTCTCCCTGTCTCTGACTTGAAGATCTGCGATTAAGAAAAGATTTATAATCATAATCGAAAATTACCCGTTGAACATGCCATTGATAAATACTATACACAAGTGATACAATTTATTTCATTTATTTCGCAATCTCTACCCACCTCCTCTGCCTGCTTTCGGTCCTCTTTTACTCCCTTGCTCTGTCGACTTCTGAATCAAACAAATCTGATTTCGTGAAACTTACCCAACTAATGCCCCCCCCCCCACTTGTTCAAGTACTCCTAAAGTATCCCCTTTTATAAAGAAATCCCTTTTACTTCAGATAAGTGCCCCTTTTTCTTTCCAATAGGTGCCCATATAGCTCCGTTTAGTCTCATCTGACAACGCCCCCTATCGTCAGAGTCCAGCAGCCTATAAACATGTTAGCCTATGGACTTTTACCCACAACAAAAAAATCGTTAAACATTCATTTTTTGTTTAAACAAAAAGCACATCCACCCCGACGTACGTTGACACTAGCTCTTTCATTGGAATCCTCATGTCCCATTGACTTTTGAGAGTTCACCCACCGTAATTTGATCAAAATAGGTCGCAAGCTCGCCATTGCATATATAACGCATGGGTAACAAGACGAACTTTGGACGCAATTTACCACGCGATTGTAAGATTATAGGTCAAGCACACGAAGGATAAGAAGCATGAATTATCATAGATCAGTTCTGCTTGATTCATTATGTCCACTTCAGCCAACCCCCACCGTAATTTTTCCATTTAGTATAGGCAAACATTTTGCCGAGGTAAGCAAAAACATGAATATTCATGACACACCATGGACTATTCGATTATTAACAGAGGGGTGCAATTGTGCACCACATCAAACTCCCCTACTTTCAGTCAAGTATTTCATTGTATTATGTAGTTTGGTAGGTTTATTTTACTAACTGTTTAATTGTCAGATATCAATGATAGTTTAAAGATTATGGAAAAGGTTCTTGTATTTTATATTTAGCAAAGCAATCTCACATACAAAATCACTATCAAGTGAAGAGAAAATCACATTTCTAGAAAGTTGAGTTTCTGCCCTTTCACATGACACCTCAATCAGGAAAAATGAGCAAGGAATTACAAAATTTTGTTTGTTTAAAGTAGTGCTTGCATTTCCATAATTTTATAAAACGAATTCGTTTTCACTGGCTGCCTGCCGTAGCAACAAGCAGAATTGACAAAAGACTTAACTCCGTTTCGTTGACAATCAGCCATGCATCAAGTCTTTCGTCTACGGCTGATTGTCAACGAAACGGAGTTAATTAAGTCTTTTGTTAATTCCGTCTGTTGCTATTAGGAGGCTATTAGGGCACCTCGTTGCTTGTCAAAAAGTATGGATGTATTCAGGCACTTCGCTACCACAAATCATCATGTTTTTAAAGATCGCGAGCGACCCGAAGCGATCGAGGTAGAAAGACACTTTTAACCTTAAATGCTATTTTTCATGGAATTACATACTACTTTAGCGGTTACTAATATTAATTTTGTTTTTCACGAAATCGATGTTATTCCAAAATAATGATATTTTTTCTTCCTTTTCATAATTCTATTTTATTAGTGATATCATCTCGCGGCACCCCTTGAGATGTCTTGCAGCACACCAGTGGGCCGCGGCACTCCGGTTGTAAAACGTTGATCTAAACTATTCAGCTTTGTAGTTTGAATAAACCTTTAAAGATACTATGTCCCTTTTGCAGCCAACATCAAATTCTGTAGAACTTTGGAGGAATTATGAATATATCATGTCCTATCTGTGAAATTTAAACATTAGCAGTGTCCTAGTATAAAAATTATGCAAGGAAATCCGTTTACCTTCTAGACTTAATTGTCAGACACTATTGAGTGACTGACTGACATCTCTTTTTTCTCTAGTAATAACATACTTAAAATGAGCTGTAACAGGTACATGAGCATTTGTCTATATCAATAACTCACTTCTTGTAATGGCCACAATTAAACTGATATAGTCTTTGTGGAGAACAAAACATACGGCCATTCAGTAAAAGGGTCTGAAAATCAGACTTTTACTTAGGTGATTGTATTCACTAAAGTCGAATAGACAACAACTGATCGTTATTTTCCCACTAAAAGCCATTTTCAAGCCCTTTCGTTTTGAGGGAAGTTTTAAATTAGTATTGTCTTTGAAATTCCGTTGGAATTTAACCTTTTCATTTTTTGTCTTGCAAATGGGACATGGTACCTTTAAGAACTCAACCTTTCCATACATACCGGTGCTCTTAGACTAGCCATTGACCTGCTGGATGACATCATTGTTCCTGAGAACTGTACCTTGTACGGCTGGACAAGAATGATGACGGCGACAATCACCAAAAGGAGAAAGATCTTTTTAGACAAACTTCTCTGCATTATCTGGCTCACAGGTTCTGCAAGAGACAGTGATATCGGGGAGACGTTGTGATACAAATTTAACTAATACTACTCTGCAGATTTGATATACTCAAAACTTGAAAATGTCAGCAACATTTTAATATACAGGGCGTCCAAGAAAAAAACGAAACCGAGAATTACCGATGTTTTATCACTTAATCACAATTATAAATAATAAATGACACATAATTGTAAAGCTTAGATCCTCCTCTTTCCTTTGATGCAACTCATATGATACAAATTTCACGCATGAGTGATTAAAAACAATTTGAAGAAAGGGTACCAAAAAGTCATTTCGCAAACGGTATCTGAATTTCAAAGAGAAAATCACATTTCCAGAAAGTTCATTTTCTACCCTTTCATATATGACACCTCAATCAGGAAAAATGAGCTAGGATTAACAAAGTTCTGTTTGTTTAAAGTAATGCTTGCATTTCCATAATTTTATTAAAGGGATAGATGAGTTCTTGTTTCAGACCGCAAATATCTAAAGTGCATGGTTATTGCTCTTATTGCCATTTTAGGACCTAAAATTGCTACGAAGGTAATTTTAGACCCCAAAATAAGTGAAATTTAGCCAATACCGTCATACCAATTCAGCTCCACTTTAAACAAATTACGGTGACCGTTAATTAATTAATAATAACAATACATGGGCCGGCTGGTTGTGCGTTTTATAACCAACACGAAAAAGCCAACAAAAAGCCAACATCGGCATTGGCTGGAATAAAACGTATAAGGCGCTATTTCGTTTTTTCAACGGCTGGTTCAAATTATCTAATATTGTGCTGGTACACAAATATTAGAAATATCGAAAATAATATAGCTAGTGATATTCGTTTGTCTCGCAATGTGGTCAATAAGGAATATATTTAGCCGTCTATGAATCGATTTTGACCAAACAAAGACGATTTTGTCATTTCAATTGTATTTGACACTCAGTTTCTCATTATCTCACAAAAATATTATTTTGTGTAGCGCCCTCTGCAACAGAACTCAACTATCCCTTTAAACGAATTCGTTTTCACTGGCTGCCTGCAGTAGTAACAAACAAAAAACTCTGTTTCGTCGACGATCAGCCATGCATGAAGTCTTTCGTCTTGTTTGTTGTTAGGGCAGACAGCCAGTGGAACCGATTCGTTTATAAAAATATGGAAATGCAAGCACTGTATCCGCACTTTGTGCGATTCTGTGTTCACTGCAAACTCAGTATAGGAATAGGTGTACAGTAGCCAACTTATATACATGATGGTGGTACCGCTTTAATATAGGAGGATACTCCTGAATAAGTAATGACAAAAACAAAAAAGAGTTCGCATGAAGCCACAAATAACGTACCGAAAAAAACGAAAAAAGAAGAGCGATACTAGATGCCCCATCCCCTAGCTACACGAAATTACTCACATTATTTGAACACGACCCTTTTGTGTAAATTACCAAGCCTCAATTACAATGTGAAACTGGTTTTTGTTCATATAAAAACACACGTCTTCATTATTTTGAATTGACACCAAAATTAAGTCATAGTATATCGGTTATAAAACTAAAAATGTCACAAATTATATAAAAGGTATTAGTTGATAGAACCTTTATAAATCCAAATGTTCAAATTTATTGGGAATATTTTTTTGGAAAAAATTATATGGCAAATATATTGAAAATGAATTTGACACACGTTAAGGAAAAAGGATTAAAACAGTTTAATTTCAAACTACTCTATAAGTTATTAGCATGTGAGGAATGTCTATATAGTTTCACATAATCTGATCATGATTATTGTTTGAAGTGCAAATGTTCAGAAAATTATTATCATTTATTTTACGATTGTGATTACTCAAAAATATTTTGGAACAAGGTCTTAATTTTTCTCAGAAAAACAGAAGTTTTGTTTGATAATGAAAAATTTGAAAACAGTGATATAATTGTAGGCAAGCAATATTAAATAAATTCAAAATATGTAGTTTTTCCAAATCTATTAATTAATTTAGCTTCTTATGTTTTACACACAAAAAAGATAATGTAATTTTACAAACATTTCGACATTTATTAAAAGGACATATTATTGATGGCAAATGTTGAAAAGTATCACCTCTGGAAAGAAAAAATCATTATGTAAAAAAAAAGAAAAAAGAGTATAATTAATTTTGTGATATAAGTATAATTTATGTGTTTTTCTTTGTAATCAATATAATTATGTGTTTCTTATGTACGTATTATTCGATTGATAAATGATGGAAAAAATTATAAAAAATTACCAAGCCTGTGCAAATGAGCATTTATTAAAGGGAAAGTTTAGCCCGATAAAAGCAGATAAATGATAGCAAATTATTAAAAGTTTGAGCAATATCCAAATAAAAATAGGAAAGTTAGGAGTGTTTGAAGTTATCATCAATGAAACAAAATATGACAAAACTGTGGCGTATCTTACAAGCTCCTTTCCAATTTGCTCCTTACAGAAAATATTATAAACTTTCACCGTTACTTACTTATTGATAACGGACTAGATTTGTTTCATTCAGGAATTATATTAAACATATTTGCAATAATCAAATTTAGAGTGAATGTATGATTGAAAATATAATTTGCCGATGTTTTTCTTTTAAATACAGGGCCGCGAATGGGAGGAGACCTCGCAAGGTTCTTCATAGAGTTTCCTTTTTGTGTTTGAAAATATTATAAACTTTCACTTTCTTACTTATTGCAGCATCTATTCAGTTTGTTGTGTGCGACCATTGAAATCTCAGAATGCGTAACACAAGAAGAAAAATAAGCCAGGAAATTTCTACCTACGTACCACAAGGCCAGGAGCCACCAAAGACATGTTTCATTGCCCATTTCGGCATTGACGAGGCGGTACAAGAAGCAAGAGGCATGCTAGCTGGTGGGGGCAGCATCAAAACACCGCTCGATTATGGGCTGTTTGACTCTGAGCAGCTAAGCAAGAGTATGGCTGGAGACAGTCAAATCTCCCACATCATCCTATCCAAGACCGTGGATGCAGCTATTTGTAAGGGAATGAATTGAGACGAGTAGCCTGAACACTTCGGACAATATTTATTAACACAGATCGATGACAATGGCAGCCTGAGGAGTTGAGTGCTCTTTATTCTGTCTGGACACACCGCTATATAATTAAGCGGGGTGGAAGCCCGCCCCCCCCCCACTCAGGTTCCGAAATGACCGCATGTGTGTTGTGCCAAAATGTCCTTTTCGTAACAAAAGAAAAAGGTCGAGCCGTATTGACTTTACACCCCGGACTTTTGCTGAAAAGGGGGGGTCGGTTGGAACACGCATATGCATTGTTGTATTCTGTATTCTTTGTATCATTCAACATGTAAATGTGTTGTACTCTCATACCCCAGGAGGGGGTCGCAAGAGTCAATAAATTCTATTCTATTCTATTCTAATAAACAACGAAACATTTTTCAGAATTATGACAAAAATAGGTAATCAGTGTTTCACTACAACAAAACCTAGTACAAATTCACAAGGCCAAAAATCCTGAATACAATATCCATACGCCAAAGCCCAATATGGACCGTTCACACACACGTGATCTACATGGACATTGATTAGTCACACCCTTTTCACATTACGTAACATCTTTCTCGCCCAAGTTAAATTACACCTTTCTGTAAACAAATATCAGGTTCTCTGAAGATATTTATAAGACTTATGATTATACTGATTCGTTTAAACCAGGATATGAACAAAACATAGCAGCAATTTTATCAAATATAACAATTCAAACACAAATAAAAACTAAGCCTTGCTTACCTATAAGCGGGTTGGAACCAGGTGAATGTCACGGTTCACTGACCCTCATAAATTCTTCCCCGCTTTTTCGTTTCCTTATCACCAACCTTCTTTTCTTTGCCTTCTTTTGTCATAACAAAACATAGATATATAAATCAGCTAAGAATGAGAGGGACTCCGTACGATATCAGAACATGGCCAGAAGTTTGTCATAATTTTACCACCGAGTCATTGCTTGGGTTGTGAAGAGTAATACAGTGCGTCCCAGAAAAAACGAAATCGAGAACTATCGATGTTTTATCATAACTTAGTCACATTTATAATTAATAAATGACACATATTTGGAAAGCTTAGATCTTCCTCTTTCATTTGATGCAACTCATATGATGCATATTTCACGCATGAGTGATTACAGTCAGTTTGAAGAGAGAAAACCAAAAAGTCATTTGGCGGACGGTATCTGAATTTCAAAGAGAAAATCACATTTCTAGAAAGTTGAGATTATGCTCTTTCATATGACACCGCAATTAGGACAAATGGGCAAGGAATGACAAAGTTCTGTTTGTTTAAAGTAGTGCTTGCATTTCCATAATTTTATCAAACGAATTCGTTTTAACTGGCTGCCTGCCGTAGCAAAAAGCAGAATTGACAAAAGACTTCACTCCGTTTCGTAGACAATCATCCCTGCATGAAGTCTTTCGTCTACGGCTGATTGTTAACGAAACGGAGTTAAGTCTTTTGTTAATGTCATTTGTTGCTACGGCAGGAAGAATATGAAAACGAATTCGTTCAATAAAATTATGGAAATGCAAGCACTACTTTAAACAAACAGAACATTTTTATTCCTTGCTCATTTTTCCTGATTGAGGTGTCATATGAAAGGGCAGAAACTCAACTTTCTAGAAATGTGATTTTCTCTTTGAAATTCAGATACCGTCCGCCAAATGAATTTTTGGTTTCCTCTCTTCAAATTCATTTTAATCACTCATGCGTGAAATATGCATTATATGAGTTGCATCAAATGAAAGAGGGGGATCTAAGCTTTCCAAATATGTGTCATTTATTAATTATAATTGTGATTAAATTATGATAAAACATCGATAATTCTTGGTTTCGTTTTTTCTGGGACGCACTGTATAGGTAAGTCACCTCCAAATCAACGTCCACATTGTATGATGATTATATTTGTTTTCAATGAAATAAAGACTATACTTGCATGTTAATGTACATTACCTGTTCAAAGCAATGAAATGATACATTATTAGCATTCGACTTATTCTAGGTAACAACAATAACAAAGAAAGACAAAGAAGTAATACAGACATATAATATATGCCTCCCCTGTCACAATGCAACTTAAAATTGTGTAGCAGCTTGCTTTAGATGGAAATCAAATCTGTATACGACACCTGAATGATACATCAGTCATAAAAGAGCTCCTACTGTCAAAATCACTACAGTCTGGCAAAAGTTACTTCTAAGATAATAAAGGATAAATCAGCAATATTCAAATAAGTTTCATATTGCCCATTTCGGCATTGACGAGGCGGTACAAGAAGCAAGAGGCATGCAGGTGGGGGCAGCATCAACACCACACAGCTCGATTATGGGCTGTTTGACTCTGAGCAGCTATAAGCATAGTCATGGTCCTTGTCAGGTATTGTCATGGTTTGAGAGTTATTTATCTAACAGAAAACAATTGTAGTGTATAATGATGTTTTTTTCCTAATCTCCTGCGTACCAAATGTGGAGTTCCACAAGCATCAAATTTAGGCCCTTTTGATTTTTATATTATATATTAACGATTTAACCAATACAACACCTTTATTATCATTTGTGCTATTTGCTAATGACACGAACATCTGCTGTTCACATCATAATTTAAACACTTTAGTAAATACACTTAATAATGAGTAACCAAATTATCTCTATGGTTTCAATGCAATAAGTTATTCGTGTATTTCAAACAATCAAATTCTCATGTCATTCTTTCCTTACAACATAATTATACATAATTTGTGGGGGTGCCATTATCGATGAAAATCTAAATTGGAATGGACATATACGTCATATCACTTCTTCTATTTCTAAGAATGTTGGTTTATTATATAAAATTAAGAAATTAATCCCATATTATACGCTTGTTATGCTTTATAGTTCATGGATATAACATATTGCAATTTAGTATGGGCCACCAGCGCCAGAACCAAAATCAACTCTATTTATTTATTGGAAAAGAAAGCTCTTCGTATATGTTTAGCTCACACAAGTCAAATATTTTACAAACTAAAAACCCTCACAGTATTCGACATAAATTGCTACAAAGTTTACTGATCATGATTAAGTATTTAAATAATAAGCCCCCTCTTTCATTTCAAAACCTTTCACTATGAATAAAGCCAGTCATTCTTACCCTACCCAGGGATATGTAATTCCTCAAATTTTCATCTAGAAAATCCGAAATTACCATAGATCCACAAGACACCATGGTCCTGACCTATGGAACTCTCTCCCATGATCTATTAGATCATGTTCCTCTCTCTACTCATTAAGGCCAAAGTTAAAACGATGTTATTATCAGAATATTCAAAGTAAAATTTCTGTGTCAACTCTTCATTCTTTATTATAATGTCACCTCTTCTTTCATTCGAATCAAATTATCATCATCAGCCTCTTCTTCTTCTTCTTCTTCTTCATCATCATCATCATCCTCTTCTTCTTCATCATCATCACCATCATCATCCTCATCTGCATTGTTAATGTCACCATCATCAAAATTTGTATTTTCAATTACCTATCCGTTCTGCTTAATAAATGTGTTAATCTATTTCATGAGTGCTGTCTGGGGCTGTCGTATTATCAAGCAATCTGCTAACAATGACATAATTTTATAATGTTTGAGGAAATTTAGTATTTATTACAGTTTATCATTTCGTTTTTGAAAATAACAATTGTTATATATATATTTGCTTAGTTATGATTAAATTTCAGCAAAATAATTATTGTACTTAATATCATTATTGTTATCCAAAAACTGTGTACTGATACATGAATGCAGAAGAACATCAAATCAAATCAAATCAAATAAAAAATTCCGAAATTCTGATTGACTCAGTAAAAAGATATCAGTTACGCAAAAAAATAAACAAAAATAAAAAGAATTGTTACTGATACCATGATACCATGTCACCAAGCGCGTCATTACTGATATAGGGCTACAGCTAGATTGACTAAATTGATAAAATCAAGTAATTTAATTTTGAAATACATAAGGAAATCTGCAATTGATACAAACAATATACGTGATCTGAAATAGTATAGAAATATAAAACGCCTACAAAAAAACCCATTTAACTTTGGCCTGGTTAAAGGGGATCGAAAAATACCTCTTCTAATTTTGATGACGTGTAAATTTAATGTGATGTAACCTTGAACATCGTAATAATAGACTGACTCATTACGATCTTAATTCAATATCAGTGAATAGTGAAGTGTCCCGCGTGTTTGGATATCGATGGAAAAGTGCCTTCGTGTAAGGCCATTATTTCAATATCGAAGCCATTTCTTGTATCAGGCATAAATGTTCATTTCTATTCCGCCCTATCTCTATTTCCTTCTTTTCTAAGCGCATAGGGACTTTCTTTGTGTTAGTGGTATGCACTATACAAATAACGTTCATTATTATTATCATTATTATTAGGAAGACGGTGCCACTTATGAAAAAACGCAGTTATTTCGACCCAAGAGGACTATGATGTTTTATATTTCCTTAGGTGGGTAGATTTGCAGGTCTTTTAAAATTTTTATTTGATTCGGTTTATTGCAATAAAAGAACATGCAGCTGGGAAGCTGAAATTGCTCAATTTACAAAGTCAATGTACAACACAATCAACGATCTAAATATGAATTACTAAAACGTACGACCCAGAAATCATGCATAATGAAACAAAATGAAACTCAATTTGTACATCAAACTCTAAAAATATTAAAAATATTAAAAACATTAAAAGACTTCTGTGTCATCAAAGGTTACACAAAAAGGAGAGAGAAAGGGAGAGAGAGAGAGAGAGAGAGAGAGAGACGGAACTAGAAAGAGGAAGAGAAGGAAGAAGAAGAAAGAAAGAAAAGTTGATCAGAGAATATGGGAAACATTGGAGGAGAGGGGTAGAGAAGGACAGAGTAGAAAAGGAAAAGTAGAAATTAGAGAGGAGAATGGTACAGTATTGAGGTATGTTTTCATTCAAAACAGGAAAAAAGGAATGCAAGTCTCTGATTAAAGTATGATTTAAAAAAAAATCTAAAAAAACAGTTTGAATATATAATATATTAGCGTCATTTTAAAAATGTGTTAAAGTCAAAAGAGTAAAGTTATGCCAATCCCGCAACACATCCAATTTCAATGCAAATAATTTTGTAACTCAAATGGACAATATGTAGATTTTTAAAATGTCATATTTACTGTTATTACCAAAGCATCACAGTACATGTAAAAACTGGCAAATTATGTATTGTGTAAAGAAAGAAGAAAGAGGTGATAATAGCAGAGGAAAGAGGTAAGAAAACAGAAAGAAAAGGGAACAAGATGAGAACTATAAAAGAGACGAGGAAGGAAAAGGGGATCCACACAAAGAAGGGTAAAATGAAATAGCACGTATTGTAACATCCTAAAAGTACAAGGATAATATTATTAAAAAGATATTGCACGAGGTAAAGTATATAGTATATTACACTGAATAACAATAAAATCAAAGCTATTAGAGGATATGTGCAATATAACAACAACGTATTAAAGGTTATGTCCTTGTTACAAGTAAGTAAAGAATTGACAATATACCAAGAGGCAATAAACTTGCATGCACACGTGTAGTGATACACAGTTAAACTATTACCTTATAAGGAAAAAAAAAGAAAAAAAATGATAAATGTGATGTCACTACTGACATTCAAGGAATAGAGGAAACATGCATCTTATAAACAATAAAGAGGGAAAAGATACGCATAGAAGAAGAGAGGGTGAGAGGGAGGAAAAGACTAAAAGGAGGACAACATAGTGAAAAATAAGATAAAAGAATAGGGAATATCCACGATAAATAGATTTGCTAAATAAAGTGAACTGCATCATAAATTATTGAATTTTATTGTACATTTACGTGAAATTTCACAAAAAGTACCACACCCATAACAAGTGAGAGAGAGAGGTCCTAAAGTATTGCCACCTCCTTTTCTGCCTAATGTTGTTTTATGTCTCTTTATCTACGGTACCGGGCAGATAAAAGAAATTAACTGATCAATCATACTGTTCACGACTGTTTTGTGAGGATGAACGAGGGAAACGAAGTTTTGAGCAATAGTCATGTCCCACGCATCAATGAAAGCCACAGAAGGATAATCGCTGAAGAGCGCCCTCAATGAGAGGTCCAACGATCTGATGTACCATTCACTGTTTTGCAGTTGATGGATGACCTTACTGTGCTCTCTTGTGTTAGCACTTTTAATAATCACCAACGTTCTTGGACTTCTGGTGTGTAGTCTGCGAACAGCCTCTTTGATGTCTTTCATCCTCTGCTCGTACAAACTTAGGGAAAAAGTTGTAAAATGCTGAGAAATGGAAAGGAGGATAACTGACCGAGCATTCACTTTCAAATCGTCTAGTTCATTGACGATGTAACTTGCAGTGTCTTTTCTTGTCATCGACGTGGGACGGAGAGGAAACCCATGAGCTTTGAAATGCACCGATATGTTCCGCTTTACGTCCTTTGCGGTCAGAGGACCCGACCTTTTTTGGCTGGCAAATTCAGGTTCTGAACCTACTAGGTCGGGCCGGTAATGCAGGGAAAGATATTCATACAACTGCCGCGCCGTCGAATCGCCGTATATATGGATATCCTTGTTGCGAAGACACTCCAAAGCAGACTTCTTGCTGAATCGGCGGATGTGACATTGGTCGGAGTACCATATGTTATGATGGTAAAACCCTGATGGAACTTTGTTGTAAAGATGCTGTCCCGGTAAACAAGATGGAAGAGACTTTTGATAAGTTTCCTGTGCAAGTTGCCAACCTGCATTTAATCAAATAAAAATCACGATTCAGATATGCCTATTAAAGGGAAATCCAACCCTTGTAATAAGTTCATTTCAATCAAATCAGGAAAAATAAGAAAAACAAAATGGCGATGGTTTGAAATAAATAGGCCTAGTAATAAGAAAGTTATGAATGTTTCAAATATGAGAATACTAGGTCTATGCGGATCTCAAATTGGCAGTTTGGTTAGTTGATTGTGACGTAGTCCAGGATATCTCTCCCGTTTGTCGTGTACAAAAGTAAAATCAATTTCTTTTTTTTTTCTTCTCCTGATTTTTCTGCTTTCCTCCAGAGTAGTTTGCTATCAAGGACCAGGTTGGATTTTTCTTTAAACTGGAAAAACATTTGTGCGATCGTTCTGTACGTACCATTAATTTTATCGGCAACATTTAACTCCGGAGTCAGGATTGTTATCGGTAGTTTGTGTCTAAAAAAGGATCGAATGTCAGTAAATGAGTATGTCAAGGAAATTCCAGTTGGTCATGACGTAAAAGAGAGGCAGTATTACATCAAATACAAAGGTTACCATTTAAATGATTTTTTCCCGTCTTTTTTCACTGATTGAGTATCAAAATTATTCTTAAAGATTGATTATTTCGGCAAATACAGACATGCCCAAAAGCCGGATCTTGTGACAGAATGAAACAAGTGATGTCACTTAAATATCAAAGTATCATGCATCTATTTCAATAGACCAGTTTGTATTTAGAACACGACCCAAACAACCCCGAATATCCTCAGATATTTTAAACATGGAGAAGTCGCACATTGTGCACTTAATATAATAATCATTGCCAAAGTTTACAATTATTGTTATTACTCATTTGACCGGATGGTCAATATAACGTCAAGAAATGACCGGGAGCGAAATATGCTAATTACGATCCTCGCAATCGATATCATGGATCAATCACAACATTGTTATTTGCAAGAGCTATCAAATATATAAAAATGTTGTTTTTCATGAGACAACTTTTCAGCCAATAGGATACTCCCTATTCAATCAATACCCTATTTTAACATATTAATCTGTCCTTTCATAGCGCAGCGACCAAACAAAATACTATACTGCGCCAAAAGTATCATATTACATGTACTAAATTTACCCCGGCTGTAGCTGACCCGCCCTGATAAGGCGCTAAAGCATTCGAGGAATTTCTCCGTTTCATGATTGCAATACTACACCTATAGGTGGAGAGTGGTAAGTGTAGATAAATGTCTTGGAAACAAAGTTACAAACATCTCTCTTATACTCATTTTAAACGACACCTAGCATAATTTGTAATTGTTCCACGGCACTCTAAACTTGTCGATAAATTAGACAAATAAACTTACGTTTTGAAAACATCATACTCCCCTTTCTTGAGTGCACCTAAAGTGTACTTGGAAGACAACGCCTGATGTATCTGATACGAGAACCAGTCTTTGCAGGTGAGTTGTTTCTTAGAGGGCGCTACACAGAACCAGGGGTATCCTGTTCGTTCATCCGTGTAGTTACAAAGCAATTTCTGTCAAATGAAAAACATACTGTATTAACGAAAGACAAGAGGACAGTTGGCTAGAAGGAGATCGATGCCTCTGACACCGACATTCCAATGAAGTGAGTTTCGGCATTGTTAATGAGGGCGTTTTTTAAGTATAAATTAAAGCCATGTAGACCCCAATGCAATCAGCATTGGGTGTACGGGTATATCTAGTTGTCATAATGAAATATAGAGCCTTTCCTCAAGCCCTTTTTGCAACAAGTTGGTTGTGAAATAAGTTAGCCTAATCTTCAAGGTTCAAATCCGAATTAGTACCAACTTTTGATACAGAATCATATCTTTGTTACCGGAATTGAATTTTTCCCCTTTGGATAAAGAGTTTGTAGTTGCGTTTACTTAAAATGAAGAAGAAAAAAAAATCAAATTGTTTTTCATACATTGGCGATGACTTTGAGAAGGCATATGAGATCTTCGTTGACCTCTGTCGAGTTCACCTTCTTTGAGTAGCGGCCGCGGAATACAGTTCTTCCGGGTTCAATGTTTCGGATCCTCTTTAGAATGTCTACGGCCTCACGGGAGTGCACCAGGGTCGCAATGACCCTGACCTTGCCTGGCCATCGGAGTGTGACTTCAGCGGAGTACGTGCCATTCCCGAGGTCATTTGTGACGTCAATGCTTGAAGACGACTCGGTCTCTTTCGTGTAGAGCTTGACCCGGAAGTAGTCGCCACCTGAACGCTTGCGGACGCCTTGACCATCGCGGGCGATGATGCGGATCTGTATGACGTCATTGACCTTGTACGTACCCCTCACATTGACCACCTCGGCAGTTGAGTAATTGCTTGTGCATGAGATGCAAGGCTGAATCGTAACCGGACGTGGTGTCTTTGGTCTCGTGGTGTTAATTCCATTTGTCTGTTTCCCTTTGATGCTTGACTTTTGTACTGTCTCTCTCCCTGTTCCTGACTTAAAGATCTGCGATTAACAAAAAGGTTTATAATCATAATCGAAAATTACCCATTGAACATTCCATTATTAAATACTGTACACAAGTGATACAATTTATTTCATTTATTTTGCCATCTCTACCCACCTCCTCTTGTCTACTTCTGGTCCTCTTCCACTATCTTGCTCTGTCGACTTCTGGATCATACAAATCTGATTTCGTGAAACTTACCCAACTAATGCCCCCCCCACTTGTTCAAGTACTCCAAAAATTTACAAAGAAATCCCTTTTACTTCAGATAAGTGCCCCTTTTTCTTTCAATAGGTGCCCTCTGATAAGTGCCCTCATCACCTCTGATAATTGCATCTTTTATTTTGAAAGTGCCCCTTTGTCGTTCTCATATGTGTCTTTTTTCCTTCTGATAAGTGCCCCTTTCCCTTTTTAATAAGAATCGCTTCCCCTTCTCATAAATGCCTCTTTCCCCTTCTGATAAATGCCTCTATTAAAATCTGGTAGGTGTCTATTTTTCCTTCTGATAAGTGCCCCTTTCCCTTTTTAATAAGAATCGCTTCCCCTTCTCATAAATGCCCCTTTTCCCTTCTGATAAATGCCTCTATTAAAATCTGGTAGGTGTCTATTTTTCCTTGTAATAAGTGCCTCATTTCGATACTCATCAAGTGCCCCTTTTCATTTCTGGTAAGTGTTCCCTTTTCAGGTGCAAGAAGTGCCCCTTTTCACCAATGATAATTGCCCTGTTTGCTTTGACACATCCTCCTTTCCTTCTCCAATAAGGGTCACTTTACATTCCTATAAGTGCCCATAACATGTGCTCCTAATTCAAAGCGACTAAGGGCAACATTTTCTCAAGTCCCCCCTTTCACAAGCTTTCTCGCATTTAAAGTCGATGTAATTATGTTACTTATTAAAGGTCTGACCATCACATCCAGCTGCAAAGTATGATGCTTAAGCAGTATCTTGGACCATGTAAGGAGTGAAAGAAATATTGAAATCATCCCTGATATTGTCTTAAACACGATGCAGGGGTTCATACCAATGTCTACAAATTTCATATATTTTGAAAATGCCCCTTTTTACAGAAAGTGCGCTTTTGGTGGTCCCCCCCCCGCTTGAGTGGAATCCGTTGCCCATGAGATCCCGTTAGGTGTGAAACTACACAGATAATAATGAGTATTGCAAAACCAATCATCATAAACGGTTTTGTTGAGTAATAAACACAATTCCTATTTTTAATGTACAGTGCGTGTTAAAAATGATATACCCAACTTTGGTAGCTCCTAATAAAAGATAATAAACAATGATTACTTGCAATATATTTTATAGTTATGGTAAAGAGTTACTTGATTTTTGTCCAATGATACTCTATTCATGATTTTTCTACCACGGGTGACTGAGCACCAGGGTTTTTAAAACTTTTTGCCACAATCGCCTTGTACCAAGTTTGGGCTGATGAAACGAATGTCGGTCAAGCCACATGTTTTTTTGGGGGGTCTTAAATTCCATTAAAAAGTTGTTCTGCCTCAAGATTTATAGAAATGAATAAAGATATCTAATCTTTCACATAATTACGTCACTATATGGACCAACACTGCCCAAGCAGACGACATCCCATAGAGAATGAACATAATTGCAAAGCTATTATTTCTCAAATTATAATGAGTTTAGTGTATATAAATGTAATGGCATGTCAAACCATTCAAAAGGGGATATGACCCGATTCTGATAACTAAAATCTTTTGCTTGTAAATACACGGGATAGGGGTAAATTAACAATGAAAGAAATCAGACTTTCACATTGAAACCCCCCCCCCCCAGAATGATATTAAGGACGGCATTTGTTCCCTCTTGAAACGCCGAACATACCCCGGTGTGTGCAGCTGAATATACAATGGCGTCTTATTTTGTTTACAAGCGACAAATTCCTTTATTTTTGTATCGCTGCATTTGTCATCAAAATAAAACCATTCGCGGGGTTTAGAGTGAGGCAATAGATTATACATTTAGCCTGACGGTAGTGAAGTAAGAGAAAGAACTCAAGAATAGATGAAAACACAGGCACTGAAAATGTGTGAGATGTCATGGGACATCGTCTGCTTGTGCATATCATGTCCATACTGTGATCTCACACATCTCAGCAGCGTTCGGAGAGCTCTTCAGGTGCTATGCCGGGGCTGTATTTAAGCGTCTTATAATTTATAATAATCATAACTTCGAATGTTTCTAAGCATTGAATTTTGATAACCTTGTCGAATCAAAGTTTCAACTTTGCAATAATGAAAATAAATTTAGTTTTTAAAATCAATGAATATCTACTTTAAAGATGTTTAAACATCCTGTTAACTTCTTGTCTCATGATATCTCTGCTTATTTTGTCTGGTGCGCCATTTCACACTCGTAAGGTGCACAATGTGTATCTCGAAAAGCGAATGAAAACTCAAAGGTTACTAACCCAAATGAAAGAAAGAACTCATATTTTGATAACGGCCAAATAATGTTTATTCATATTGAATCAATCAATGAGAAGGGATTCGAGAGAAGCCAAGATTGAGTCATTATAACGAATATAATACCATAAATTTTGCTTGCAATAAGCCTTTCTGTGAGTATGAGTTGACCTTAATACCTCTTCTCTTGAAAAGCCTAAGCATAATGTCAATATTAAAGTCAGGAATTGTTTTCGGACTGAGATAACACACGCATAATGGCTTTGACTCACATTCATTGCTTCAAGTGCAGCCCAAACTTGGTTAAAAATCATTTTGACAGTACTTTTTGAAAGGCCTGCTGCTAAGTCATCCGTGGCACAGAGATATGAATATGTTTTTATTAAACTGTGCATAAGTTACCCTTCTTCATTATCTACTATATAAGGTTACATAGGTTATACATTTTTAATTAGGAGCCACCAAAGTTTTGAATACTTTTTTTATACGCACTAAATATGATCTATGAACTTGTTTGTACTAGTTTTGAAAGTGAATTTGACTAAATAAACATTTGTTCTTTGGAGGCAGCTGCGACAACAAGACGGCTCCAACGATTAATTTGATTAAAGGTTGAAGTACATTCTCGCCTCATGATAAGGACACTCACTCCATGTATGAAAATGATTTATGAATCTATGAACCGATGCACAGTGGGCCAGGGAGGAACCAAAGTGCGCCAAAACTCATGTTTGGTGATTTATTTTTTTCAATTTATTTCTTGCCCAGTTGAATGTAATACATTGAGGAATACCTCAGTAAAATATTTAATTCCGGTATGCACAATAAGGGTATAAATTTACTCCTTCAAACAGCAAAATCCTACATATTCATAGTTTTAGTGCAAAAGTGACTTATTTATAAATCTTTCAATTCAACATGAAGTTTTTAAGTTATTGATATGAAATTGCTCTCACATATTCCTGATAGTTCATTTAGTTGCATGAATGGGTTAACATTAATAGAAACACAATCTTCATGATATATTATAGGGTAATTCACTGAAAAATGGACGAATTATACATGTCTTTTTTAATAAATCCAGAGGAAATGTTTAGATGTTTTAGACTTCCGTTTAAATTTTAATACCACCATTTCTCTGATGTCTAAGCTTTAAGTTGATATCAAATTTGGCTGCCACATTGCCCTGATTTTTTTTTTTTTGCCGCGGCTGAATCATAAAAGATTAGCGGTCATAAATCACGGCGCGTGGGGGCGCGTGACACTTGTTTTGACACCGCGGACCAAAATAAGAATGTGGAACGGGCACCTATTAAAAATAAAAAAGGAACTTAATATCTGAAGTAAACGGGGCACCTTTTATATGTAAAAAGGGGCACTTTAGGGGTACTTGAAAAAGTTGGGGCACTTTGCCCCCCTGCTTGATACCTCTCCCCGGTTCCGCCGCTTCCGCTACCCACTATTACAAATTACTTGTTAGCTTAAATCAATGTTCTCCACACTCTGAGCACCAAAGATGATAAGTTAATATCTCACCCATCACTGATCAAAGTGTAAAAAACATAAGAAAACACTGGCAAACCAGTACTACATAATCGCATAGCAGTGCAGTGTGTTGAGCGTTCGTTCGTTCGCTCTTTGCATACAATCATGCATATAGCCAACCCACGGCAGTGCTTTTTGCGGCAGTTGCGTGAAATGACGATCCTACTTCCTACTGTTACATGCATGTAGGCTACTAAATATGCATATTTTTTGCCTGAAAGTATAATTTTCAAAGTGAAAAAATACCCCGCAAAATCATGTCATTTCAGCAACATTTGTAAATCACTGGTATCGAACTAGAAATAAAGCACGTTGAATTTTATTTCGGGCAACTGCCCCCAAGCCGCCCCCCCCCCCCACACACACACCATCAGTATGCCAGTGGCGTCACATCTATCCCAAACTCATTCACAGAAGATTCATTTTGCATCACTCGTCACGCGCCACGTACACAGCACATTTGTTTCTCAATTTTGATAGCGAGCGAATTAAGCGAGTGAGCAAATAAATAATATATATGATAAAAATGTTACGTTATAATCAACACACTAGATTCAATACAGAATTAGACATGCGGGCAACCCGCTGCCGAATACATGGATACTAAGCCATTACACGTGGTCATTTTGATGCACGAATATGAGGAGATTCGGGCATGTCATTGACCAGAATCATCCTGTTTCTAAATGTTGAGAGCGAGTGAAGCGAACTATAGCGTGGTATCTTATAAAAGATATAATCCAAATTCGGGCACCTCGTTTTCAAATAGGAGGCTATTAGGGCACCTCGTTGCTTGTCAAAAAAAGTATGGATGTATTCAGGCACTTCGCTACCATAAATCATCATGTTTTTAAAGATCTGGAGCGAGCCGAAGCCATCGAGGTAGAAAGCAGTTTTAACCTTAAATGCTATTTTCTCATGGAATTATATATACTTTAGCGGTTTCTAATATTAATTTTGTTTTCACGAAATCGATGTTATTCCAAAATAATGATTTTTTTTCATTTGGAATTCTCATGGAATTACATACTTTAGCGGTTTCTAATATTAATTTTGTTTTCACGAAATCGATGTTATTCCAAAATAATGATTTTTCCCCCTTCTTTTTCATAATTTTATTTTATTAGTGATATTCTCTCGCGGCACCCCTCTGTATTGCGGCACACCAGTGGGCCACGGCACTCCGGTTGTAAAACGTTGATCTTAACTATTCACCTATTCATTGTAGTTTGAATAAACCTTTAAAGATACTATGTTCCTTTTGCAGCCAACATCGAATTCTGTAGAACTTTGCAGGAATTATGAATATGTCATGTCCTATCTGTGAAATTTAAACATTAGCAGTGTCCTAGTATTCAAATTATGCAATGAAACCCGTTTACCTTCTAGACTTAAGTGTCAGACATTATTGAGTGACTGACAGACATCTTTTTTTCTTTAGTAATAACATACAATGAGCTGTAACAGGTACATGAGCATTTTGTCTACATCAATAACTCACTTCTTGTAATGGCCACAATTAAACTAATATAATCTTTGTGCAGTACAAAACATACGGCCATTCAGTAAAAGGGTCTGAAAATCAGACTATTACTTAGGTGATTGCAATCACTAAAGTCGATTCGACAACAACTGATCGTCATTTTCCCACTAAAAGCTATTTTCAAGCCATTTTCAAGCCCTTTCGTTTTGAGGAAATTTCTAAATTAGTATTGTCTTTCAAATGCCGTTGGAATTTAACCTTTTCATTTTTTGGCCTGCAAATGGGACATGCTGGAACTCAACTGATTCATACATACCGGTACTCTTAGACTAGACATTGACCTGCTGGATGACATCATTGTGCCTGAGAACTGTACCTTGTACGGCTGGACAAGAATGATGACGGCGACAATCGCCAAAAGGAGAGAGATCTTTTTAAACAAACTTCTCTGCATTATCTGGCTCACAGGTTCTGCAAGAGACAGTGATATCGAGGAGACATTGTGATAAGATTTTAACTGATACTACTCTGCAGATTTGATATACTGAAAACTTGAAAATGTCAGCAACATTTTAATATACAGTGCGTCCAAGAAAAAAACGAAACTGAGAATTGCCGATGTTTTATCACTTAATCACAATTATAAATAATAAATGACACATATTTGTAAAGCTTAGATCCTCCTCTTTCCTTCGACGCAACTCATATGATACAAATGTCACGCATGAGTGATTAAAACAATTTGAAGAAAGGGTACCAAAAAGTCATTTCGCAAACGGTTTCTGAATTTCGAAGAGAAAATCACATTTCCAGAAAGTTCATTTTCTACCCTTTCATATGGCACCTCATTCAGGAAATATGAGCTAGGATTAACAAAGTTCTGTTTGTTTAAAGTAATGCTTGCATTTCCATAATTGTATTAAAGGGATAGTTGAGTTCTTGTTTCAGACCGCAAATATCTTCAAAGTGCATGGTTATTGCTCTTATTGCCATTTTAGGACCTAAAATTGCTAATAACCACTACCATTCATTCAATGATACATGGTATGGAAAATTTAGACATAAAAAAACCTTAGCTCATTTTCCTGGAAATGCGATGCCTGGCCAAACTAATCTTCCATAAGTGTAAATGGAGTTTGTACACCTGGGGTACACCACGGGTAGCTGGACGCTGTCGGTAGCGTAGGACATAACCGAAAGGTGTTCGGCTTTCTGATTCAGCTTCATCTTCTGTTAATTGTTTGTTCTGGGAGGTGTTTCACAAAGATCCTAAGTAGAACTTAACACTAAGTTGGACTTAAAAATTATGGAAAGCCATTAGCATCTTTGAAAATATTTTGTAAAAGTTATTTTGAAAGGCATAAAATGTTGATTCAAATCATTCATTTTTTCTGTCATCAAGGAGACTTCATGTTCTGGATGTGGAATTCATAAAAAGTCTAAAATACTTTAATTTCTGCTTTTGAATATATTTAATTTTAAGGCTCCAATGGCTGTCCATAATTTTTAAGTCCAACTTAGTGCTAAGTTCTACTTAGGATCTTTGTGAAACACCCCCCTGGTCTACATCCCCCTCTGGTAAACAGGGCCAGTTTTTCAGCTGGGTCCTAATTATATAAGGCCCTCTCCTTGCCCAAATGGCTCCTTACTACGTAGACTGGGCGACCTGGAAAGAGCTGCTTTACCACCATGTAAGGTTCTACCTCCTTATTCCTTACCCAGCAACTTGGCGCAAGTGAGATCTGGCAGTCTTGTAAAGATTGTCTGATGTTCAGTCGTGCATGCAGAGATTCAAATGAAAATGATACCTCAATGTACTGGGAGGATAACTTTATCAAGACATATCATGAAACCCATGATTAAATATTCATACTTCAAACAATACAACTTTTAAAAAGTGGGACATTATTTCTGACTCACACTGTATAGCTTATGAGAATTGTTATGACATGATTTTAAAGGTACTATATCCCTTTGGCAGCCAACCTCAAATTCTGTAGCACTTTGCAGGAATTATGAATATGTCATGTATGTCCTATCTGTGAAATTTAAATGTTAGCAATGTCCTAATATTCAAATTATGCAAGGAGACGTGTTTACTTGCTAGACTTCACTGTCAGACACTATTGAGTGACTGACTGACTGGCTTTTTTTCTTCTTTGGTAATAACATACATAAAAAGAGCTGTAAAGAGTACATGAGCATTTTTCTACATCAATAACCCACTTCTTGTGATGGCCAAAATTATACTGATGAATCTTTGAGCAGCATAAAACGTATGACCATTTGGTACAATGGTCTGAAAATCAAGACTATTACTTATTGGCTCAATAGCTCCTAAGTCGATTTGACAACTAATAGTCATTTTTTTTCCATTTGAAGACATTTTCAAGCCCCACCTTTGTTAGGGAAGTTCTAAATTAGTATTATCTTTTAAATGCCGTTGGAATATAACCTTTTCATTTTTTTGGCCCTGCAAATGGGACATAGTACCTTTAAATGTGTGTGATAAACATGCCCATAATGTGACCTTTAGCAATTCAAAGAAAAGATGTACACCAAAAAAGCATTGGATATCAACAGGTATTGTTAAATCTATTAGGAAGAAGCATAATCTGTATTAAAAATATAGGTCATCAAATTTTAATGAAGAGTATGGAAATGAATACAAGAAATCTAGAAATATGTTTAACTATTATAAGGAATGCTAAAAGAATGTATTATAGCGATTCCTTTAGCTAACATAGAAATAATATGAGTAAGACCTGGGGAATTATCAAAGAGTTGATTAGTGGAAATGATAAAAATAAGAAAACAAAGATTGAACAATTAGTTATTTGTGATGAGGGAACGATTGAAGGTGTGTATTCAGATGAGGGCATAGCTAATGAACTTAATAACTATTTTGTTTGTATTGGGTCAATTAACATAAGCAAAGAATATTCCACCTGTTAATCTTAATTTTGAAAACTACTGTACTTAGCTAGAAGAAATTAAAAATCCTTCTTTTGGAAACCCATAAAAGAAAAGGAAGTTTTTGATAATCTAAATGCTATCGATACTCAGAAATCCCATGGATGCAATAACCTATATTGTTGCACCACTGACTTACATATTCATCGTTAGAAATGGGAGAGTTCCCAGATGCATTGAAGACAGCAAAAGTGACTCCTCTATACAAAAAAGGACCAAAGACCGACCCTGGAAAATACAGGCCTATTTCTGTTCTTTCGGTCATTGCAAAAGTCTTTGAGATATTAGCTAATGGTCGTATAATGAATTTTTAGGATCTAACAAAATTTTGCATGAACATCAGTACGGTTTTCGCAAGCGATATAGCACGAAGTTTTCACTGATAAACCTTGTAGATACACTTTTAAAATCAATGGATAGAGGTATACCAACGCTAGGTATTTGTATAGACTTTAAGAAAGCATTCGATACTATTGATCATGAAATGCTTTTAGGAAAGTTAAATTATTATCGTATACGAGGTATAGTATTACAATGGTTTCAAAGTTACCTTTCAAATCAATCGCAAGTCTTATGCTCCAAGGAAATAATATAAAGTAGGAGAAGGATATTATGGTGTCCCTCAAGATACAGTCCTCGGGCCCGCTTTGTTTTTTATTATATATTAATGATTTACCATCTGATGCTAAATATTTTGAATTTAGATTATTTGCTGATGATTCAAATCTATTTATTACTTTTGATAAAAGACAAAAAAATAGATATGAATGAAGTAAATATCCAATTTTTGGAAGTTCAAAAAATGTGTTTTGTTAACAAGTTGACAATAAACTTGAAGAAAACAAATACTATGCTCATTAAGGGGGAAATGGCAATCACGTGAAATTAGGGGTATATTAAAACTCAGTGATACAGTGATAGATAGAGTCAATGAAGCATCTTTCGTAGGAAATTCAAATTGATGAAACCTTGATGTGGAAGGAGCAAATTCAGAACATTAATAAGTGTATACGGAGGGAAATTTGACTGCTGGATAAATTGTGACACTATGTGCCTAAGCACATTCTCACGCTCTTGTATAAATCCTTTATCCAGCCGCACTTACTTTATGGTATTGAAGTATGGGGAATTTGCTATAAAAGTCATTCAAATTGCATACTTTTGGCACAGAAAATGGCCATGCGTGTGATAACATTTTCTCCAATTAGAGCAAGTTCAAAGGCACTGTTCGTACGTCTACTGGTATTAGATGTGCATAATCTGTTCGGGCATTTAGTATCAACATTTGTATATGACCTGCAGAATGGATTACTTTGTTTTAATGAATCATGTGTATAGAACAAGAGGGAGAGAACATTTATTGCTACGATTGCCTAAATGTAGTACGACACATTGGACTTTTTCAATTTCTTTCATTGGAGCAAAGCCGTGAAATAATTTGCCCCAAAATATAAAAGAAGAAAAAACAAGATCATCATTTCGTAAAAATCTCAGAATTAAACTCTTAAGCAAAAATATATCATGATGATCAAATAATATGATATTAAGTCAAAATAAATGTTCCTGCTTTATTGTTGAATTGTGAATACATAATATGACTTTGCATACCGTTTTAGATACTCGGAGAACCAATCCCGACTAGCACTCGTGCTAACTTTTGGTCTCCCTAGACTCCCTTTAACAACATTTTAAGTTTTTAAAGTTTAAAATATCCTTTATTTGAATCACTTAAACACTATAAGTAAGTATGTAAGTCACTGACTTGTATACTCTACAAGTTGCAATTTTTTTTCTTCAAGTACATGAATAAGCAACTGCCACCTTCATTCGATAATTTTGTTGTTCATAATCATACAATTCATTCTTATCCAACTCGTATTTCTGAGAATTTTCAACTAACCCCAGATTGTTGATTACACATAAATCAATCAGACATCATGGCCCCGATTTATGGAACAATTTATCTAATAAATCATGCTCGATCCTTTATTCTTTTAAAGCGACACTAAAACGTCACAATATATCATTATACAGAATCGTTTCTCATTAAACTTCGCCTCTGAATTTGAATATATTTTTCATTTATTAATTCTTAAAATACACTAGTATTGGATTAGAAACATTACGTACCAGAACCCCATTCGCACTTGTACATACACTTTCACTCCACCCACTTGATCAATTTCGCATGTGCAATTATATAATAAAATATTTAAGAGTTTGCCGCTATTCTCTCGAGGCCGCCATCGATTTCAAGCTTACCGCTCATGATGGCGGTCTCCTGCGTTTTCTGTAATTTATATTTTCATTGAA
Source organism: Strongylocentrotus droebachiensis (assembly GCA_035222895.1). Taxonomy (NCBI): domain Eukaryota; kingdom Metazoa; phylum Echinodermata; class Echinoidea; order Camarodonta; family Strongylocentrotidae; genus Strongylocentrotus; species Strongylocentrotus droebachiensis. Next base: position 285,587 of record JAVYIG010001037.1, read on the forward strand.
AAATATTTGTGTTTGTATGCGTCTTATTTAATGTACTTAAAAATTTATAATTATGTAAAATGAAGAAATAATTGTTACTCCCTGTATATGATTAGGCCTATGTTCTATTTTGAAAACGCAGAAATAAAAACAAACTAATAAACAAACAAACTATTGGAACTCTTTGAATTTCAATCCCAGCCACACTTGTATGTATTTATAAGGAATCCAACCAAATCTCTACGTAGTATTTAAGTTATGGCTAATTCACAGGTATGATAGGACATGATATATGATTAATTTTGTACATAATGGTTCAACTATGGATATTTTCTTTTTCTTTGTAACTCATGTATGGATATGTTGTATACGACATCAACTGTTAAATTGTTTTTATTTTGTTACCCACTTGAATACATTTGTAACATTGTTTTATGTTGAATAAATTCAAATTCATAAGAAATTCATAAGAATAGATTTGTTTCATTCAGAGATCATATACAAACATATTTGCAATGATCATTATTTAGGGTAGATGTGTGATTGAAAATAGGATTTGTTTAAGTTTTTTTTTTATTTAGTACAGGGCAAATGGAAGGAGACCTCGCAAGATTCTTCATAGAGTTGCCTTTAGTTGTGCATGTATTTGATTGATCGCACCTTTAAAAAAAATCATAACTTCCTATTTTTAATCAAACCTTAACTGACCTATTTCTCTCATTTTTCTGCCGGTATCCAAATCAACCAAATATCAGGGTGGACTTCCCATGTAATATTTTCCAATAATTAATAGACAGCACGTACGTTGCTCATAACTCAGTCACATCACCGAAACGACTCCATACCGACCCCAAAACGACGAATTGTTGGCCATTTCAAAAAAGGTCCCAATTCGACCAGTCCGCCTTACATTCTTAAAGATAAACTTGAGTTCTAGTAAAATAAGAAAATGAATTCTCACAGAATAAAACGAAACTTACACTGAATGTTCAAGATTACAAATAAATATTATGTGCCAAACAATTTTGGAAGAAAATGTATACTGGCTGAGTTATGAGCATAGAAAGATAAGAAAATCAAAGTATAGTAGTCCCGACACCATTTGTGTAGTCCCATATACTGTGTACAGTGCTTGTTACTTTACCAAGAATGGGCCAAATTTATTATGATTTTGATGACTCCAGAACCTTGCAGTGCACACCAATACTTACATGCTACATGATAAACTTCTTCTGATCCATTCCACACCTTTTCTTTCACAATGCAATCGCATTACCAGAACTCACCTTTATCTTTAAGTTTACAACAACAATAAACGTAAAATTTAAAAGGGGTATGAATAATTCAGTTGTTGACGGTAAAATGCCGGGCATATTAATAAATAGTGGAATATATACTGTGCCAATAGTCAACCCAACCATCTATTGGGAAATATTTTGCCCAGTGGAATTGGTTTGTACCCTAGCTACTTCACACGTGCATAATTATTGTTTCGTATGTTGACCAAAATTTGGGCAAAGAAATGACCCTTCCGCAACTGCCCGACTACGGTAGCCAGTTTGTTGGGGAAATCTTGACCAGCTGTTGGGCATAATAAGAAAATATTGCCCAACCTTTTCACAATGTACTACTACATGTACTTCTACTATTACTACTACTACTACTACTACTATATGCTTTTCTTGCAATAAACGGAAACGAATGAATGAATGAAAAAGAATTATGGTAGGGCCTACCCCACAATGTCTCCGTTTTGCAACTTTAAATTGGCAATCAGTTGGACAAAGATAAAACACCATTACTGTTTCTTTTCCACAATCTGGTCGATGTCTAGACGAAACACGCGCGATTGAATCCCTTTTTTTAAAACCGCTATATAGTTGACTTTGAATTATCGTACCGAAAATACAAACGCAGTAAGGGAAATACGTGTTTAAAATGAATTCTATTTTTTAGGCTGATATATATTACATTTTTGTATTTGTGGTAGGGACACAGCAATAGAAGGGTGGTGAGACATGAGGAGGTACCACAGATAAGGGGAAAGAATGAAAACACAAAAGAGCTGCAATAATCATTGTAAGATAAAAGCTTTAAAAATATAATATATATATTTGAAAGTCACACCTAACACCTAATGTTTGTAACTGAACGAATGACAATATCATCGAAGAATAGATGTCAGAATATCATGATATAATATACTCACTGTTTCTATTGAAAAAGAGAAACATTGAAGCTGAGTAGCTGTACCGGTTTCACGCATTTAGTCCAAACTGTTAAATGAACTCGATTGTCCTTTCGCAGTCTGGTTTGCGATATAAATCTAAAAGCGTTATAAATATTTTACGGCGAATACGTGCAGATGCCATGGCAGCAGACCCTTGATTTTTCCGGGGCTGGGGCAGGAGGTAGGGGGGGGGGTGGGGGTGGGGGGGGGGGGGGGTGTGCTAGGAAGGTGGATAAGTGCTTGAATCGTGGGCAAATTTTAAACAAATATTAAGATTTATTAACCAACGGGGTAAAATAATTTCCGGCAGCCTATTTGCCTTTGATGCGTGGAGGGGGGGGGGGGGGGGGGGGGCTTGAGGCTACACCCCCTCGAGAATTTAGAAATTACTGATACTCTGGCAGCGAGGTTTCCAATTCAACTAATTCATAATGAAGCAGTGAGGTGCCCAAATATTTTTTTAAAAAAAGGTCTTATCTCGTGTATTGAGGGGCGGCAGAACATCTTTCAAAGTGAGGGCCGGGGCACTAACAAAAAATGGCAATTTTAAGAGAAAGACGGGACAAAAGAGTCACCTTAAAAACGGTATAATCTCAAAGCAAAACAAATAAAATGTTATGACCTTAGTATATACCCTGACCTTATAATTAATTCACATATATTATCAAGCATCATCTTCGAGATTTTATTGCTTCTCTCTTTCGGTGACCCAGGATACTGCTTCTGGCTTTTTAAATTTTATTCTGCATCATATTTTGCACTTGAATGTGGTGTACTGGATATTTGAAAGCGAGCAGAAATTTGAGATCTGTGAGGGTGAGTTCACATAATTGCGACCGATCAGATCTATTAGAGAAAATATATAATCTTGATGGGGTTTAAAAACAATCTCATACATAAATTATGAATCAGGAGCGAACTGTGGGGGTAAATTCAAGAAAAAGAGGTGATTTCAGTCAGGGACACATGCAGGGGAGGTACGATAAATAAAAATTATCTTACAATGCCATCGATTGTAACAATTCCTCTTTTTATTTAACATGATTTAGAATAATATCGATAATGTCATGTGCAAGTTAAAAACTTTGCCATTCTGTGTAGTTCAAAAGCGCAAGAATAATAATTCATAGATTGGAACAGGCGCGCCGGAAGCAGTTTGGGATTGGGGGGCAAACAACCCAGGGAGATCAACTTTCAGGGGCAGTGGCGTATAATGGGCAAAAACGTTTAAGGGAGGGGGGGCAGAAGAAATATCTGCATCACCACCACTCTTGCATGCGACATGCGGGCCCCGCGGAACGTTTTCCAAAGTGGAGTATTAACGGTAGAGTGTATCGAGCGAAGCGAGTTGAGCCCCGGAAGCTCAGGGGTTTTAGGCATTTATTACGGTCAGATGAGCATATATTGATACCTTATTTGTAACACTTGCAGGTCACTAATTGGCGAGGGTCCATGGGGCTGGGCCCCCTGAAGCTCAGGAGTTTTAGGCATTTAATTACGTTCAGATTAACAACTAGGGGCCCACCTAAGGGCCCTTGGTGGGGTCCAGGGGCGGAGCTCAGGGGTTTTAGGCATCGGGTCATATGAGCATATTTTGATACCTCATTTGTGACACTGGCAGTTCACTCATTCTTTCTTTCTTTTTTCTCTTTAACATACTTTTCCAAAAAATAGGAACATTTTTTGCCAGACTGCATTTTTCCAACAAACGAATAAAAAAGATTATTTTTTCAAAATAAATTGAAAAACAATCCCGGAAAATCACGTCATTTTAGCAATATTGGTAAATCGCTGGTATCGAATTTATAAATAAACCACATTTGAATTTTATTGGGGGGGTGGGGGGGGGGCAACTGTCTTGTGTTCAGGGGCTCATGCAGGCGCGGATCCTGGATTTCTTAGGGGTGGGGGCCCAAATTTGAAATCAATTTGAAATTTAGTGTGCTGAAATTTGAAAATCGTGTCGGCCAATATTTCGCTCAGTGGGGGGTCCAGGGGGCGAAGCCCCCAGAAGCTCAGGGGTTTTATACATTCAATTATCGTCAGATGTTCATATTTTATACCTTATTTGTGACACTGGCAGGTCACGAATTGGTGTGGGGTCCAGGGGGCGGAGCCCCTGGAAGTTCAGGGGTTTTGCAATAAATAACGGTCAGATGAGCATATTTTGATACCTCATTTGTTACACTGGCAGGACACAAATTGGTGTTGGGTCCACGGGCGGAGCCCCCAGAAGCTCAGGGGTCTTATACATTAAATTATTGTCAGATGTTCATATTTGATACATTATTTGTTACACTGGCAGGACACAAATTGGTGTTAGGTCCAGGAAAGGAGCCCTCAGAAGCTCAGGGAATTATACATCAATTTATCTTCAGATGAGCATATTTTTATACCTTATTTGTGACACTGGCAGGTCACGAATTGGTGTGGGGTCCAGGGGGCGGAGCCCCCGGAAGCTTAGGGGTTTTGGGCAATAAATTACGGTCAGATGAGCATATTTTTATATCTTATTTGTGACACTGGCATGACACAATTTGGTGTTGGGTCCAGGGGGCGGAGCCCCCAGAAGCTCAGGGGTTTTATACATTCAATTATGGTCAGATGAGCATATTTTACACCTTATTTGTGACACTGACAGGTCACGAATTGGCGTGGGGTCCAGGGGGCGGAGCCCCCGGGAGCTCAGGCGTTTTGGGAAATAAATTACGGTCAGATGAGCATATTTTTATACTTTATTTGTTACACTGGCAGGACACAAATTGGTGTTGGGTCCAGGGGCGGAGCCCTCAGAAGCTCAGGGAATTATACATCACTCATCGTCAGAACTCAGATGAGCATTATTTTATATCTCATTTGTGACACTGGCAGGACACTCATTGGCGTGAGGTCCAGGGGGCCCGAGACCCCAGACGCGCAGGTGTTTTAAAGCTAAAGACCAGTTATATCATGCGATTGCATTGTGAAAGAAACGTTGTGAAATCGATCAGAAAAGGTTGATCATCTAGCATAATGTACTGCAAGGTTCTGGAATCATCAAAATGATAAGAAATTTGGCCAAGTCTTTATAAAGTTAGAAGCACTGTACACAGAAAGATGTATATGGGACTACACACACGTGCGCGACACATGCATTTCATATCTCTCAACAGGCAAGAGATACCCTAATTTACCAAATATATCAATTAGTAGGCGGTTTCCCGTCAAATTTTTTATCATCATGTAATATTCAAAACATATTCTTTCACATGATTGGTAATACGAGCTTCCATTTCATTTTTTGAAATTGGGGCGTTTCCAATACTGGTCTTTACCTTTAAGCATTAAATTACCGTCAGATTAGCATCCAGTCGTCCGCCTTAGGGCCCTAGGTGGGGTCCAGAGCCATCGGAAGTCAAGGGGTTTTAGGCATTTAAATACGGTCAGATAAGCATATTTTGATACCTTTGATATCTTTCCCCTCTTATTTCCTTCTTTTTCTCATTTGTTCCCTCCTTTTTTTTTGCCAGCTGGGGGGGGGGGGGGGGCCCCCGGGGCACCCCTGGATCCGCCACTGGGCTCATGTCTTCTCACCCCTATAATAATACACTAGATGGTTTGTTAGAGAAGATCTTCCAACAAAAACACTATTTTGCCCCTTATTAGAATTCAACGTTCTCTTTAAATTATAGGGGAGAAGCATTACTCAACAAGAGTTGAAAAAGTAAAGTAAGACAAATGACAATTTTATGATGTGGATTTTTTGCACATTTGATGTACTCAATACTCCATTTTCAATGATGTACATGTACACAGACATTTAGAATAGTGGATCCGCCACTGGGCTCATGTCTTCTCACCCCTATAATAACAAAAACACAAGCTCTCACAATATTTCCAAGATATGCGCGTATCGCTATTATAAAATCTGCCATTGATAGATGTAGGGGCATGCGGAATGTTTCGGAAATTTAATTCCTGTTTACTCTCCTTTTCTTTGAATGAAACATAATTTTTATGTGATTCAATTCAGGTCTTATTATTTTGTGTTTTTTGGGTTAAAAAATACAAACCATTTTTACTCCTTCACTGCTAGGAAGGTGAAAGAGTGGTTGGATTGTGAGTATATGTTGAATAAATATTGAATATCAAATATTTACGAATAGGCGAAATGGTAATAGGCCTACGATGCGGTGGAGGGGGAATGAGAGCGAAGAGAGGAAGAGAGAGAGAGAGAGGAAGAGAGAGAGAGAGAGAGAGAGGAAAAGAGAGAGAGAGAGAGAGAGAGAGAAATCAAAATTTAACTTCAATATACTTCTCTTCTTTTCTATAAATACACTATGCTTGTGCATGTATCTAAGAATATTATCTCCTTCAATTTTAGGGGGCGGGGGTACGGACAGATACAAACAAAAAATTGTTGGTCAGAGGCACAAGAAGTTGGATATTTATGAAATGTGTATCCCAACACACAATAATTAGAGAAAACAAAAGTAACACTAAGTTTTGGAACAAATTAAAATGATTATTTTCTTCCACTTCTCAAAATATTTCGAGATATAAATACATTGATGCCAAATATAGTTGCTCACAATCTGACCTTCATGTACGACAATTAATCATGGTGAGGTAGCAAAATACCTCAACAAGGAAATTTCCTCTTTTCATAGATGAGAAGTTGAAGATAAAGAGCTCCCTCTATAAAATGAAAGTGAAAATTATCTACTTATCCGGTGCATTTTATGAATAGCAATTGTAAGTGTCACATAGACATCCTTTATTTAAAAAAAAATAAAATGAATGGTTTGTATTTACTAAAATGATATGGATAAACTGGATTGCTTTGAGAAAAACCGAACACTAGATGCTTTGTTAGAGAAGATCTTCCAACAAAAACACTATTTCGCCCCTTATTAGAACTCAACCTTCTCTTTAAATTATAGGGGAGAAGCATTACTCAGCAAGAGTTCAAAAAGTAAAGTAAGACAAATGACAATTTTACGATGTGGATTGTGGACAGATGTTTATCATTTTTTGCACATTTTACTTACTCAATACTCCATTTTCAATGATGTACATGAACACAGACATTTAGAATTGTGATTATATTGCTATTTATTGACTAGAATCAAAGATATTCCTCAATGGATTGGGAATGGGGGGGGGGGGGGCATTGATTCTGTACATGGCCTTTGAAAAAACCGCTCCAGAATTTACTACCGGTATATAACATTACATTCATGTACTTACATAAGACTTCTACCATGAATGCCTCACAATACTATTTGTTAATTTTATAGTTTTGTTATTATTTTTTGTCATCATTACATATTCGCTTTCTTGCAAATTATATTTAAAAAAAAAAAAAAATCAAAGTGTTCCTTTTACATAAATGTGATCGCACAATATAATTGTATACTTTGCCGTCTGTTTAATTCAATACAAAAAATCAAATACAAAAAAAAAAAATAAGGTGACATTAGAAAATTCCCTATTGCAACAAATACAAACTCAAAAGGAAAAGTAAAACAAAAGGAAAAGAATCCATCAAATGGACTGAAAAATTACCAAATACTTTGCACCTGGTTTATATTCAGTAAAGATTGGGTACAATTTTTTGATTAGCAAGAGCATAATAAATACATAAGTGCCAGTAGACCGGTTTTCTAACATATTCAAATTTATCAATGTTTCTTTCCTGGGGACCTAGTGAAGAGTTATTCCATTAACCCATTTTTAATAAATGAACTACAATACTTGTTAGCCCGTCTGAATATATTGTTTGTTGCCATGTCGGGAAAGCCTCATGCACGATTTCAGGTTGTCAAGAACAACCATTGTTTAAAAAGTGTGCATTGAGTTTGAATATATTAGTAAACCGGTCTTTTGCCAAGGGATATACTTTCAATCTAAAAAAAAAAATGCTTTCCTTCTTTCAAATCATTACCCAGGACTCGGAACTGTCACTACTAAAGTTCAAAACACATATAAATAAGCTTTGGTCCTACGATAATCCCTTATTTATACTGCACTAGAGATACACAGGTGTTTATTAAATCATGCATAGAACTCAGGCCTGCTTATTGTCTACTTGAAGTTTTTTTTTTATTGACAATTCATCAAAATGCTCAATATTCATCAAAATAATAGTTACTTGAACAGAATACCAAAGTGCTGACGTCATATTCACTCGTCTTTCAAGTTACTGGTTCCAAACAACAGAGACCAAGCATGAGGTTCACCGCATCATCATTCAAGCAATGGGCTGGAGCAGGGCAAATTCAATGTTTGGCACTGGTGTGATCACCACGCCATTGTTTAGCACAAAATTGTTTGGAATCAGCAACCTTAACAACTTGGCTATATGACGTCACACTTCAGTACTCTATCAGGTTTTCCCATTGACAATTCATCAAAATGCTTCATTAAATCATCTTTATTCTCATACATTTCAACACAGAGCTATCGACCTTTTGGCTCTGAACAGGGTTTTCTTATTGAAAATTCATCAAAATGCTTCATAATATTGTCTATATTCTTTTAATTCCCCTTTTAATTTCCCTTCTGCCTCTACACAGACGATATGCTTCATAAAAGGCAATATAATTTGAAGTTAATGTCTCACTGGCGGCGAAGGATAGAAAGGATTTTATACATCATACCCAGTTGATTACGAAATGTAGACACACACTAGTGGCACAACCCTGAACATATCTGATGAGCACATACCGGTACTGTGCCGGCTAATTCAAGGAATCAAAATGAACAAAATTAAGATGAAACTTTGAGTGGGTGGTTTTATGTTTGATGATGGTGTTCAAATGTTCAGAGGCCTGTTAAGAAGTTAAAGCTCACGTACAGTTTGGTAGCAAAAACTTTGTTGGAAAGAAACATGTTAAATACGGTCTCACGGTGTCCTGCAAAAGATGTATGAACTTCAGTGAATATTAGTAGTGCGAATATCTGTAAGCAATGCAAGATAATGGCTATACACTCAGGTAAAGTAGGACCCTTCCACCCCAATAGGTCCACATACAGCAATCCCAGTACTTTGTTTTAAAGTGACTGGGTAACATTGCCTCAGATTCTGAAACAAAGTCTTGGATTTAGCTCATGTTGCAATGATAACTATAACCTTTAGGTCAGTCAGGAACCCCATGACTTTTACAAGCCGATCGCCTGTCTGATTATCAAGATATTTATTATTGGAAATCAAAATTTAAAAAATTAGTTTTCCTAACGGTTTTTATAACACTACAGTCTATTGGGGAAAATGAGTATGGTGAAACCAGTCACTCAAAGATGTTTACTTTTTTGAGGCAATTCACGATCATTTTGAAGCGCAATTTTGTTAGGGCTTCAAAATTACACCATATCACAGGCGTTGATAACATGTAGGGCCATGCATCTCAGATTTAACATTGTTAAACGATGCCTTTAACTCTTATCCTGCCATAATGAATACAGCCCAGTGCCACAGGGCTAATCCCCATTGTGCCAAGCAACAACTCCCCCCCTGTGCCAAGTTTATTTTGAGATAATCTGATGGTGCGATCAATAGCGTGTGGGAAGCACTCAGCACAGTACAATTAGCATGAACAATAACTGATATTACGAATGTGAGCATGCATGTATAAAGCAGCTAAGCTGTGACTCCCTCGCGTGAATTAAGCAGCCAATCGATAGGCGCTCGCGTGTACAAAGCACTATAACGGTAGCGTGCATGCGGCCTTACAGCAGGATATGAGTTAATAGCGATATTGTGTGTAGACTGAATCATTTACACATGCAGTCCTCATAGGTTTTACACCTTAGTGTTCTTTGAATTTATATATGTCCTAGGATAGGTATCTAAATTGTATTTACCTCTCATTTGTTTAATATTTCACTCGAAGAGGAAAACACTCACAGCACCTAGTTATTTATCATCTAAATTCTAAGAAATTTTACAAAATATTTTGAGGGCTTACCAAAACTGTACATAACCTTAAAACTTTTGAGCTGGATCAGATCATACACACCTAGATACTATCATCATCAAACATGAAATCATCTTTTGTAGCATAACTTTTCCTAGAGCAGCAAGTCCACAGTATTTGTTAATTTTTTGTCCCGTACATTACCAAGAAACAAAGAAAATGACATACAAATCAACATTTCTCGTGTCATTTTCCATGTTTTTTTTCCTGATCCAAGCTGTAATAGGGCTGTCAGCTTAATAGAATCTTCGGGTATACTAAAAACTTTGATGTTGGTAATGCATGGGAGAAAATACCTTATAGTTGCCGAGATATGTCAATTAAATATCACATCTTGGTGAGTGGAAAATATTGCAGAATACACAGTTCACAGAGTTTGAAACTCTTCATCACTATAGTAATTGGTTGACATATCTGGCGCAATCCCCAACCTTAGATGGGTCTGATACACTTACGAGTCTTTTGATCAAGACGGAAGCATCCAAAGAGTTAGCTATCGCTTGCGAGTTCTCATCCCCCGCTAACAACGTCCCAAGGCACACCAGGAGTCGGAACTGTGCTTCTGGTTCCTTCTCCTCCCCCAACTGCGTGATTGCCATGGCGACGCATTGGGACTTGGCTTCCACGTCGGACCCGTCTTGCAGCAGGACGGCGTAGTTTAGCACCAGGGTTGCTACGGCGATGCGTAGGTTCTTGTTTGTGATGGTCAGACTCCCCATGGCAGAGACACCGATGGTTTCCCGCTGCGCCACAAGCAGGGACTTCCCCTCCGACTGCGTGAAGCAGTTGCATAATGCCCTGTAGAGCAGCATGTGATTGGCTGCTGGGCTGGAATTGGCGGCAAGGCTAAATAGGTGGGAGAAGAAACCAGGACCATCCTGGGAGTTGCAGAAGTGCTGGTTGACGGCTGGGTTGCGGATAGCTAGTCGCAGCAAGTCTAGACCAGGAAACACTTGATCTTTAAAAAAATAAAAAAATAAGAAAGGGGCCAAATTAGTCACTTGACTTTAATGATTAGTTTTATGATTATATTGTATTTTGCAGTCCATGTAAACAAACAGAGAAACTTTTAAAAATTGGACAGCAGAATTAAAGCTTCTTGATATACATGCAGTACTGTTTGATATTGTTCATCTCAAACTAATGAAAACAAAGTAGGTTAAAAACGCTCTCCTTTATCATCTCTAATCTGTACAGTAGCAAAAATCATTCAAAGAGTTTATTTCTTATTTCAAAGAAGCTTGGTAAAAAAATTGAATATCTCATTCACAATTGTCACAGACATGGTTCTACAAGTCATGCCGTCTTCAGTACATAAATCACAGAAAGTAGTTCTACGACACATGCTCACGGGTCCTTTACACAGTCCTACACTAGCTAAATTCCTAACTTCAACCAAACACAATATCTAAGCCTAACTCTAACCATACGATAATAATACAATTAATAATAATGACTATTTGTAAAGCGCCATATCGATATCCATATCACACAAATGCTAAAAGTGCTTCATCTTTTTAGGAGTGGTCTAGATTAAGGGATGATAATGTATGCTGACCTGGGACTTATGTGTAGACCACAGGCAGCAGGATAAACAAAACATAGCGATGTGGCCTCTATTCAGGTCAAGGTCAGTATGTCACACAAGATGTGTTTGTAGTAGCCTTTTAATAGCCTTTCAAAAGTCAATATTATTTCAGTCCAACTCTGTTCGGGTTACCGGAGCTTTCCGGGTCCCGTTTATAAATTTGGAAAATTGCCAGGCCGGGCTGGGTCCGGGTTTTGGGTTCTGAGCTACACCACTAGTGTACAGTTGCTATGGTAATTGATCCCATACAACTCATCCAGCATGTGTAAAGGATTGATCCCCCCGTGATTTTGTTGTTTTGGGGACTATAAGAAGAGAAAAGTTATAGGATCTGAGTTGTCTACGAGGATTCTGGAAAGTGAACAAAGTAGAGTTGTGCTTAGGGGAAGTATCATGCTAACAACAACAAAAAACTAACAAAGTCTGCACTAGTTTGGCCAGGGGGTTTAGACCTCCCTGCAAGGTCACTGACAGGTGGTTATCTCATCAAAACAGCTCTCAATTAACATAAGAAAAAGAGGATCATGGGGAACAACAGGCACCGATTAGGCATTGTTTGCTATATAGAGGGCGCAATTAGCTATAAGTAGTGCAGTGGGGCTTTAAACACTATACAAAATTGAACTTGCAACCAATGGAGAGATTTCATAATGGGAGTCATGTCGGTTACAACTGACCAGCAAGGTGGTCATCTAGGTGGTCTGATGACAGTAGTCAGTTTATGGTGGGGAACGATCCCTAAACCTATATCTTGGTAGGCATTGTTTATTCAGTTGTAGAGGTATGTTTCTAAAAATAGACACAAGCCTAACCCTAGCCCTAACCCTAAACATTACCTTCATGCACAAGCAGGGGGTGATAGCGAGCACTACAAAAAAAAAAAAAAAATGCAAATAGATGCAAATTAGCTACAGTACGTGGTGGCTATTTTTTAGAAACGTGCCTCTACGACTGATTAAATAATACCTACACTATATCCCTGATGAAATAAAGCTCTTAAAAGCAAATAAAAGCCAACAAGTGCCAATAAAGGCTAGTAAAGGCAATTGTCATCAAACACAAATTTGGTCACCCACAAATCGTCTTCTTCAGAACTGACCCCACGAAACATACCTTGTGGCCAGTGAAGTAATGACCATAGTGCAGCCAGCTGCTGACCGGTGGGAGTGCCTCCTTGACCGTTGGACATACAAGCTAAGAGGCTTTCTAGGTGTGACAAAGTTGCATCATCAAGACGACATGAGGCATCGATGGTGGAGTTCAGCTGGGTGATTTTACCTGCACACACGATACAAAAGGAGCATAATGAGCATGGGAAATTACCCCGGTCATTGGATTCAATACCTGCCCGCACACACTGTGTGCACAATCTCCACTCCCTGGGGAACTTTCCAGCCAGGTGTTACTTGACGCTCAAAAACTTATTGACCAACTATGACGGTCGCATCCTTCCTTGCTGAAGGATATTAGTGCCGTGTCGGGATTCGAACCCTCAACCTTTGCATCTCCAGTCAAGCACCTTAAAGGTAATACAAAGTTTTGGTATGGGGTCATGAATTTTGTTCAAATGAACATATTGGAAGCATATGCGGTCCTACAATATTCAGTGATCTTCGTCACGGTTGAAATGGAGTCTCAAGTGATGAAATTGTAAATAATTAACTCTTTATGTTGTATAGCTCCCTCTCAAGGTCAAGATATTAATTTAACTATAAAACAATGTTTCTTGACTATAATCGACCGATTGGCTTTTCCGTTTGGAAATTATATATCACAACTACATATTCTGAGTTTTTCATGGTCGCAGCTACCGTTGTATGGCCGTAGGCGTTATTTGAAATGTATCAAAATTTACCGGGAGCACCGGTAAATTTTGATAATCAATTTTTCTCAAAAGCAGAAGTGTTTTAGGAGCTTAATTTTCTAGTGCTTATAATACATCCACATGGGCATCCAAATATATCAAAATTGTAAAGAATCACTGTCCAGCCAATTTTCAAAATTTACCAAAATTTTGTATTACCTTTAAACCACTCGACCACAACACTTCTAACAATATTTGTTACAAATCATTGTACCGGTATGCGGTAACATAAATGGACACAAACTGTTAAAAATTGTTGCCCTATAAGCTTTGCATGTAGAGTAAGCATGCTAACAAAAAAGACCCCCCAAAATAGACGACAACAGAAGAACTGCCTTTAGACAATTTTTGATAAATAATTAAAAGCAATGTGTGATAGACCAAAATGAACAAATCACTTTTGGCTTTCTAATGAGGTTTTCACTGTGACTGTTGAATGCTTGACTGCTATCTATCTCAGTATCTTCTCCCGGTTCGGAGGTTGATTGCAACATCTCTCCATTTCACTCTATCTTCTGCCATTCTGGTGCACTCTTGAAGTTTTAGTCCACTCCAGTTCTTGACATTCTCTTCCCAGTTGAATCTGGGTCTCCCTCTAGGTCTACTTCCTTCCACTCTTCCTTCCAATACATCCTTTAAGAGGTTTTGGTGCCTTTTAACATGACCAAAGTATTTGATTTTTCTCTCCTAAACTAATCCTACTAGTGCAATTTGTTTACGCCCTGCCATGTGCAATATCTCTTTGATGGTTTTCATTCGTTTCCAGGATATTTTATCATTGTTCTGTAGATCCACATTTCAAAAGATGTTATTCTTCTTTGGTCAAGCTTGACTGCATAAACCAAGTATACATCAATCGACTTTACCTAAGATGGCTTGTGTGTTGGCAGAGTCAAATGTGACATAATCTTTCTTTGGGAAGTACTGGTTTGTAGACTGGGTGACAACGGTGGCTTGAGGCTGAGCAGCTCCGGATCCTCCTGGACGATAACTCGAACCCCCTGCAATTTCAAGGTTTACAGTCCATTTTTAAATCAACCTCGGGTTCTCAAATGAAAATAAAATAAATGTAAATGTATCTACAGTTTAATAACAAAAAAAGTATTTCTTCACTTACAAAATTCGGTAGTTTTTTTAAGTAACAGTATTTGAAAAAAAGAAGAAGAAGAAGAAAAAAAGAAGAAAAAAAGAAGAGTTTTTTATGAAATATAACTCCTACCCTTATACCTTGTAATAGTGAGTGGTCTTCAATGGTCAATATTTGCAATCTTATCGAAAATTGTGACTTAAACGAAACAAATGTTAAATGCATTCGGAAGTATTCCTTGCTCCATATTAAATTTTAATAGAGAAAGAAAATTCAGTAACAAAATCCTATAAAATAAAACTACCAAACATAAAGTGCTCACCAGTGAAGGGGTCATGACCCCCTCCTCCTCCTCCTCCTCCTCCCCCTCCTGCTCCTACAGAGGGCAGGGAAGGGTCACCCCGGCTACCTGGAACATAACGAGATCCACCTGAAGAGACAAAGAAGAAAGAAGAAATTTCACATGATTATGTAGCAAACTAAGTCACTTGTGCTGTTACATCTAGGGACCATTGGTTCACATGGGTGTATTAAAATCTCCCAATATTCCATAATGGAACTAAATGGAACTTCGACTGCATGCAGTCGAAAATGATGCCTCCGCCAAAGAGTGATTTCACAAACCAAAACAGAAGCAATTTTTTATATTCAAGTTTAATAGTAATCCATTAAGAGGTTCTCAGAATATCGTGATTACAAGCTATTTTTCATATACAATTGTATGACCCTTTAATCTTTGACCTCATGACCCTAAAATCTATTCAGTTCATTGGCTTTGCAAGATACATACATGTCTGGAGTTAAATGGTAATTCGTCCATCGGTTTTAATGATAATGCAATCAAAAGCTATTTTTGCATATATAATGAGCCCCATGACCTTTGACCTTTGACCCCCAAATCTAATCAGTTCATTGGCTCAGCAAGATACATACATGTCCTGCGTTTTGATGGTAATATGTCCTTCGGTTCTAATGATGTGATCACCAGCTATTTATGCATACATAATGAGCACTGTGACCTTTGACCTTTGACCTCATGACCCCAAAATCTAACCAATTCATCAGCTTTGCAAGATACATACATGACCCAAGTTTGGCAGGAATCCATTAATCGGTTCTTGAGATAACGCGATCACAAGCTATTTTTGCATACATGAGGACTGTGACCTTTGATCTCGTGACCCAAAAATCTAATCAATTCATCGGCTCTGCAAGATACATACATGACATAAGTTTGGCGGAATCCATCAATCTGTTCTTGAGGTAACCCGATCACGAGAACGGGACGGACGGACGGACAACCCGAATACATAATGCCTCCATTCCAGCCAGTCGCCATTTTACAAGCTCCACTTGCTAATCAAACCACATTAGCTTTCGCATCCTACCGCTCACCCATTTAACACCTTGGTGGAGAGTGGCAAATGTAGATCAATGTCTTGCCAAAGGACATTAGTGCTGCAGTGGGACTTGAACCGCGGACCTTGTGATCCACAGTTCGGTGACATATCCACTCGACCACGACACCTCTATATAAAAGGTATCCCAACTGCACGGGATTGACATAATCATAGTCCACAAAGAGCCATTGTTTTTATCTTCTTATCTTGATATACTGTAACTTTGCCAGTAAATGACTAATGCAATACCAGTACAAGGAGTGATTAAATGGCTAAACGTTTGTCAGCATTGCATAGTATTTAAAACCATTACAGTGACATCAAGGTAACATTATCAAAGTATAATGACATAATCATAATCTACAAAGAGCCATTGTTTTCATCTTCCTATCTAAGAATTGGTATCTAAGCTATGAATTGGTGTCATCAAGGGGTGATAGTGAGCACTAAAAAAAAAAGTTTTTTTGTTTTCCCCTCAACCACGCCACCCTTGAGTAAAAAAAAAAAAGAGGATTTCGCGGGGAAAACATGGCATCTAACAACATTCCCCCCTTTCGAGTAAGAAAAGTCAGGCAAAATAGGGAAGAATAAAGAAAATAAGAGGGAAATCGGGAAAATCAGGATAAAATATTGAAGAAGAAAAAAAAATTTGGGAAAAAAAAAAAAATAATAATTGGGAAACCGATTTAAATCGGGTTTTTATCAGGCCTGCATCCTCACATCTGCGATTCGCTCACCTGTAAACGGATCAACAAAGTCCGGCCTCGGTGCCGCCGACTCGATGGTCACGCCCTTTGTGTTCTTGATGATGAAATTGGCAACTGTCTCCAGGTAGTACTGGCTGAGGTCATTGTCGTGGATGAACTTTTGGGCTGCAAGCCAGGGGTCATCGGAAGCGTTATAGGGTAGCTTGAGATTCGGACGCCCTTCTTCAAGGTCAACGTCAAAGACGTAGTCGTATTCCTGGTGGAGAAGAATGCATAATTATTAGAGAGAGAGAGAGAGAGAGAGAGAGAGAGAGAGAGAGAGCGAGAGCGAGAGAGGGAGAGAGACATTGCAGCATGAGCTAAATCCAGGATTTTGTTTCAGAATCTGAGACAAAGTTACCGGATCCCTTTAAGTTACCATTAATTTCATGATTTCATGAGAACTTTTCAATCTTAATTTTTTTAATTTTTATTCATTGATAAGCATGGTCGTGAATATTACATTACCAGTATATGACCAAGTCTTGAGCCCCAAACACTCGCATATGGGAGTCTCTTGTGAAGCACGCAGACAATTCTACAGAGGACATGGTAGCGCTATTACCGGTATCACAATTCATTTCGTACTCTGACCCTTGACCTTACCTTGCCCTCGTAATGAACCTTGCCTGAGGATGGGGTCACATCATCTCCCTCCGACCCGACGACATCCCCTATCTTGGACCACTTGCTTTCAGCCATGTTCCACTGGTAGGCCTCCACTGTTTTTCCGTTTCGGATCAGTTTGGTCTGGCCCTCTTTGGTGCCTACATGTAGAGTTGAAAACATTTCCAGAAAATCACATAACATGATCTGATAGTTCTGGGGGGTGTTTCACAAAGATCCTGAGTTGAACTTATTTCTAAGTTGGACTTAACAATTTTGGAAAGCCGTTAGCATCTTTGAAAATATTGTAAAAGTTATTTTAAAAGGCATAAAAATGTTGATTTCAATCATTCATATTTTCTATTATCAAGGAGATTTCATGTTCTGGATGTGGAATTTACGAAAAGCCTAAAATATTTGAATTATTGCTTTTGAATATATTTCAACTTTGAGTTAAGTTCGACTTAGGATCTTTGTGAAACACCCCCCAGGAATCAAAATGAGTAAATATATTGAGTGAAACCTACTGAAGCGATCACCGGCATAGAGAGACCATATGTCTATAAAGACCACAAATTGCATTTCCCTTGACAATTGTTTTTCATTGAAACCTTTATACAAGGAACCTGTACATAAAGATCACATGCCTTTTTGTCTCCCTTGAGTGGTCTTTAAATACAGGTTCCACTGTACCTAGTGTATGATTTAAATTCAACTTTTAGTGCAATGAAACAAGGTATTGACATGATTTCTCTGAAGTGTAAAGGACCTTCAACGCATTTTGGTTACTGTCCTTCATGCAGCAGTTCTGTACTTAAAGATAAAGACCAGTTATGGTCATGCGATTGCATCGTGAAAGAAACGTTGTGGAATCGATCAGAAAAGGTTGATCATCTAGCATATACGTATTGGTGTGTACTGCAAGGTTATGGAATCATCAAAATGATAAGAAATTTGGCCCAGTCTTAGTAAAGTTACAAGCATAAATTGTAAATAATAAAGTCTTTATGTTGTATAGCTCCCTCTCAAGGTCAAGATATTAAATAGCTTTAAAACAATGTTTCTTGACTAAAATTGACCAATTAGCTATTCCCGTTTGGAAATCATATATCACAACTGCATATTCTGAGATTTTCATGGTCGCAGCTACCATTGGATTGCCACATAAGCTATTTGAAATTTATCAAAATTTACCGGGAGCACCGGTAAATATTTATATTCAATCTTTCTCGAAAGCAGAAGTGTTTTAGGGACTAATTTTTCTAGTGCTTATAATACATCCTCAGGGGTATCCAAATGTATAAAAATTATAAAGAATCGCTATTTGGCCGTTTTCAAAATTTCCCAAAACTTTGTATTACCTTTAATAACATGTAACATCATACAAATCGGGACAGATTTTATGCCACATTTTCGTGTATAGTCCCATATACATCTTTCTGTGTATAGTACTTGTAACTTTACCAAGACTGGGCCAAATTTCTTAACAATTTCATGATTTCAGAACCTTGCAGTACACACCGATACTTATATGCTAGATGATCAACCTTTTCTGATTGATTCCACAACGTTTCTTTCACAATACAATCGCATGACCAGAACTGGTCTATACCTTTAACACTGTTCATGTCAGATAATTACAAGAAAAAAAAAAGGGGAATTCATTTTCAAAATCACTTTCATTTGAAATTAAAGTCATCATTTTTCTCCGACCAGAAAATCTGTACCTTGGTTTGTGAGGTCCGATTTATCAGGTAGATCCTCCATCTTAATACCATCAAAAGTCTGTGTCTTGGCGGGCATGGCGAAGGCTCCTACTTGCTTCTCAAAGGCCTGTTGGGACTCCTGAGGGGCAACGCGAGACTCCTCTCGTGTGAAGATTCTGGCCATACCATCACTGTAAACATGATAAAAACAGAGTAATGAACTCTGATATAAATATTGCTTGAAGCACATCGTGTGGAATTTATTAAGAAAAGGCAACTACTGTTTGAATATTAGTAGTGTGTTTAAATCCCCCTTTGGCTCCTGAAATTAATTTGAGCCTTTGTATAATAATGTTTCAGCAACCTATGATTCCAGCATTATGACCATCTACTTTATCATCACTATCTCAATCGTTAGTATCATTATCACCACTATCATCAACATCATCATCCTTGGCACGGCATTATCAGCATCATCATCATTATCATCCTCATTCCAATGCTCCTCGTCATAATCATCACGACACCTTACCCACTACCAGTATCTCTGTCCCTGAATACTATCATACATACCTACCAACATTTTAAAATAAGAATTAGGAATTTTTAGCACAGAATGCCTTCGAAAATAAGAAATCGCACTTGCAGCGGCAGTATAACTGGCAATACGCAGTAAATCTGTACCAAAAAGCGAGTACAAATCTATCATGCAGCCATTCAACGCACCCATTACGAGAACTCTCAAATCGCGGCACATGAAAAAACGAGCTTAATTTGGCTTTAGCACCACACAAACAAAAGTCGAAATTTTGATAAATCTTAATATTCCAAATTTTCAGCTCCTAAAAATCCAGAAAATCAGAATATTCCGGATTATTTGTAAGGGTTGGCAGGTATGTATCATATCAACTACCATCATCACCCTCATCAACCTCTCCCCCCCTCCCTAGCTTTCCTGCCTACTCACCTGGACCCCACAAGAATTTCTCCATTGGGCAAGCAGGCCACACTCCGGATGGTCTGAGCAGGCATGGTGATAGTCTGGCTACATTGACCGTCAGTCAGAATACTATCAAATCAACTACCATCATCACCCTCATCAACCTCTCCCTCCCTCCCTAGCTTTCCTGCCTACTCACCTGGACCCTACAAGAATGTCTCCATTAGGCAAGCAGGTCACACCCCAGATGGTCTGAGCAGGCATGGTGATAGTCTGGCTGCATTGCCCGTCAGTCAGAATACTATCATATCAACTACCATCATCACCCTCATCCACCTCTCCCTCCCTCCCTAGCTTTCCTGCCTACTCACCTGGACCCGACAAGAATGTCTCCATTAGGCAAGCAGGCCACACTCCAGATGGTCTGAGCAGGCATGGTGATAGTCTGGCTGCATTGACCGTCAGTCCACACTCTCACCGTCCTGTCCTCGCTGGAGGTCACAAAGTCCTGTCCGTTGCCTAGCAGCGAGATGCTGTAGATGAAACCCACGTGGCCGTCGTACTGGTGGACGCAATCCCCAGTGGTCAGCCACCTTCGGACCGTGCCGTCGTTGCTGGCTGAGAGGAACTCTACCTCCGAAAGGACGGCCAGTGCTCTGACGCAGTCGGTATGACCTAGGAGCAACCAGACACACAACAATTCAATTTCAATTCGCGATCTTCTTCTCCACAGGAGCTTTTCCTTTACATGGTAAAGTTCTGAAATTGCACATGCTTGCTAAATGCATAGATACTCAATCTAACGCTGACAGTTCAAGTTGTCTCTTTTCTATTCTGTGTCAATCATGAAAAAGAACAAATTGATTCTGAAATAGTGATGAACATAACAATTTAAATCAAACATACATGTACATGTGAGAGATAATTTACAGAATGTTGTGGCTATACATGCGATCATAAATTTAGGCCTACCAGGTTCACTGAAAAATCTACTTAATGTAAATTTGTCTGCTGAATAGGCCTACTGCTGAATGATAGGATCTTCATATCTTCTTCTTCAGTCAGGTGGCGCTAGCTGCGCTGCTGTGGCCATCACAAGTTCATGCCATCCTTCTCTGTCAGCTGTTGCTCTTGTTGCCTCCGACAGCTTTTTCCCTGTCCATATGTGGATATCTTTGAACGTATAAAAGGTTTGATCTATGTGTAATTACTAAATCCCACACACAGGGTGTGGGTTTTCTTACCAGTGAAAGTGCGTTCACAGCGGCCAGCCCTCCACATCTTGATAGTCTTGTCCGCAGACCCGGTCAGCATCAGTCCCTGGGTGGGCAAGAGGGCGACCGCCCACACGGTAGCTTCGTGACCCTGTAAGGTCATCACATTCTTTTCGTTAAGCCACACCTTGGCTGTCGTATCCCATGATCCACTCAACAGAGTTCCAAATTTACCAGATGCAAGGGCACACACTGGAACAAACAAGTGTGTGAAAAGAAACAGTTTTGACAAGATATAAAAGAGAGATGGCAAACCATCATACTTACACAGAATGAATGAACTTAAAACTAATTGGCATAAAGCTAGTATACATGTGCATGCATAGAATCAACTAAAGACAAACTTTTATGTGCAACTTTAGGTTTACAGTTAAGAATGTGAATAACAATTATAATATAAAAACACCATGGTTCTTAGCTTCAGTGCTCTTTCCTCAAAATGCACTCAGCTAAGACTTGATTCTCAAACCGTTTGATCCATGATCTGGTGATTTATATGCCCCAGGTGATGACACACATTTACAGATGAACTAATCCTGACAGAGAAAAAATACATGGGGGCTCAGGGCAAATTAGCCCCCGAAATGCCAAAAAGAGCCCCAAAAATTTGCATAGAGTTCAATGCAAAACAAATTAAAGAGTGTTATTTTCATGTAAGCAAGCTTGAAAAGTAGTCCCTGAAATTTTTAAAATATTTTTTCCCTGAATCTTGAGAAACTCACCAGCATTTTTGTGCCCCGTGAGCACATAGACAGGAAGGGGACTCTCCAGTGTGTACGCATGGATCTTGTAGTCATTGCTCCCGGTAACGACGAGGCCCTGAGCATACTTCTCATTCGGTGGTAGCACGCATAAGCAGGAGACAAAGTTCTGATGACCACTCATACAGTGTGCCTCCTGATACCCAGGCTCAGGATCACTGTGATAAAAAAAATGAAGGAACTCAAGAGAGTGACGCTGCACATCAGACAGTTTCTTGGTGGTTGTAATGTTTACATTAAGGAGGGCTTAATCCTTAATTGGGGCTACAGGCCTTAAATTTCAATATTTTTAGGGCAAGGCCACTTTTCTGTAGAGCACATTCCTATATTACAGCACAAATAGGAAGAATTGGAAAGGCCAATCAAAAGGGCATCCACGTCCGTGGTGGCCTTGGATTAATTAAAGCCCTGGGGCTCAGGGCTTAAATTAATCCAAGGCCACCAAGGCCATGGCCGTGGATGCCCCTCTGATTGGCCTCAATGTCCCTCTCATTGGCCTTGGAGATTTTTTGTGCCCTTTCCAATTCTTCCTATTTGTGCTGTGATAAACATGTAGGAATGTGCCCTACAGAAAAGTGGCCTTGCCCTAAAAATATTGAAATTTAAGGCCTGGGGGCTACATTCCCTTTTGACTCTTTACACCATCCCCTAAAGTTGAAAAGTTTTATAATACATATAATAGTAACTAAATATATAATATGTGGTCATACTAAGTGCCGGAATCTACTGGAATCTACCAGCACTACCGAAAAAGAGAGAAAGAGAAGAAAAGTAGAGTTCACTAGGAGACTCTGAAAGGTTGTTTGCAAGCTAGGTTCATTGGGTGCGGGGAATAGGTGATATCAAATTATCAATATCATATTTCATGTTGATTTTGATTTGATTTGATTTGATTTGTTTTATTGTCCACATAAATGGAAATTCTCTTTTCACATGGTTTCAAGGTATATACATGTACAGTACATAAAGAATAGGTCAAGTGAACAAATTGTAAATTACACATTGTTCATTAATCACAGAGTAGGTCATATTAATAATAATAATAATAATGTTATCAGCTCGCCCTTTAAGAGGAAGTCTACCCTCATTTTAAGTCAGTTTGAATAGGAGCAGAAAATGAGAGGAACAGGTCGGTGAAGGTTGAGCAAATTTTGATTAAAAATAAGAAAGTTATGAATCAAACACAAACTGGCAACTCTGTGGCGTATCTTGCTAGCTCCTCTCCAATTTACTCTGTGCTCAAAATTTATTAAGAAACGATCATTTTCTTTGTTATTGATTTATTTATTTGCAATACCGGTAATTATATTTAGGATGCTTGTAGACCGTCTATGATTTTTAAAAAAATCTAGATAGAGGGGAAAATTAATTTTTTTTTTTTTTTTGGCAGAGCAAATGGGAGCGGGAGCTACCAAAATACGTCATAGAGTTAGGGTGTCTGATCGCGCACTCAGTTTTGTGTGCTAAAATCCTCCCCATAGAGATTGCACACATCCCTATGTAGTCCATGTGCATTGCGCGCTCATGCAAACTTGGTCAATGATTTTATTACCAAAATGAGATTCAAACCAATATATCTCGTGATCCTGAAGGTGATACTCAATAAGTGAGGTGTCATATGAAAGAGCAGGTTTTTCTTCACATTCCGCAAAGGGGCTCACCCCCAAAATTCTAAAAATATCTTGCTTAAAACAGCGATTTAAACATTGTTTCCATGGTAACTCGGAGATTTACCAATTTCATGAAGTGAGCCCCCGAGGGATAAGTTGGGCCAGCTGTAAGGAATATATCCATGCAATTATTTTGTCTCTAGTCCCAAGGGATCACGAGGCCTTTCAGTTTGAAAATACCCTTACTCCACGTTTTGCATATCGTGCTGTACAACTTTTGAGCAAAAATTATAACTTGGCGTGAACCACTTTTTTGTCCATTCTGACCAAAATGCTATGAATATTGTAGAGTTTTTGAGGGGCTGTATCTTTTGATAGAAACATTGGTGAGTCTTGAAATTTGAAATGTATTTAATATTCTGATTACATTTTTTATTCAAATATCCAACAAAAATGGTGAAAAACAATCCCAAATTGGAAATTGAAAAATTGTTCAGACACCCTAATAGAGTTGCCAATGAGCCAATTTTTGTTTGATTGATTTAAACTTCAAAGATTCATAACTTTCTTATTTC
The DNA here is from genome assembly GCA_035222895.1 of Strongylocentrotus droebachiensis. Classification (NCBI taxonomy): domain Eukaryota; kingdom Metazoa; phylum Echinodermata; class Echinoidea; order Camarodonta; family Strongylocentrotidae; genus Strongylocentrotus; species Strongylocentrotus droebachiensis. The sequence goes on from JAVYIG010001037.1 coordinate 309,911, forward strand.
TAATGAGAATTTGCTAAATTTGTCACTGACCCCAGTTTACCGTCTACTTGACACGAAACAGGTAACAAACATATCAAATTTTTCTTATTTTTGCAGACGCGTCTCTCCGCATTTACGAAGACGATCCTCGTTTACATCTTCTGTGCAGAGCGAATGGGGATTTCCTACTGTCTTTGTGATTAAACTTCAAGACAATGTCAATGTCAAACATTCATAGAAACACTGCGTAAAACTAAAACGAGATTTAAATTTCACATTATTCTTTACAACATGTTAAAGTTAAACCCGGACATCTTCCTGTAAGCATCATCTCATACATGGCTATAGTCTTTGTTCAAAATTCCAGAGCAGTTGGCAATGACTCACTTTCATATCACCGACTCAAATTTATTTTGATCAATCAGCTCAGTGCAGTGCACTGTGTCTGTGAATAAGTTTTAATTTATATTCTTGTTTAAGTTAGATTATCTACTATTTTTTTTTACCTTGAAGGAACCCATAGTCGTGCAGTCCTATCTCTGGACGCGGTAATGATTGATCCTTCTGGGAATAAACCAGCAGCAACCGCTCGAACATCAGATTCGTGTCCAGTAAGTGAGCATGAGAGCTTGAAAGGAACTGCCATGTTGATTTTTAGCAACTCATTCACATATACCGGTACTATACTGTGTAGATCTATTATATTCATTCATTCATATTTTCGATCTTTGCACTGCTTAATTTTTGGCATACCGCCATCTCTTGATGACATGTAGGTAGGTAATTGTTATGGTAAGCCAAGCGGTGTATATGGCTGCAGCTACACTGCATTGCATTGGCCTTGGTACCGCATAAACACCGCCAGTTTCCGCGGCTTCACTGAAAAAAAACTCACCGAGCACTTCGTATTAACTATTATGGGATGATTTAATTTGCCATTTGACCAGAAACAAAATTCAACTCCTGGTATGTAGCCACAATTCTTGCACTTTATATTCAGAACTTTTGATTTATTATAATCCATCAAAACACCTGTTGATTGACTGTGTCGCCTGTCGCCTCTCGGCGCGGTGGTCATCTGACCTGAGACTGAGTCAGATCATCTCGAGTAATGAGACATGACTTTTAGTTTTGAGTTTGAATGTTCAGGATGCTGTTTTGCATGTTAGACTTTGAGAATGAATGTGTGGTGATGGTGTTTAAGAGTAAGACTTAAGGAAGGACTGAAGTTGTGGAACTTGAAAGCATGATCATGATGATCAGAGAAACAGTTTGGTGAAAAACTGAAAGTTTGAACAATTTATTTTAAAGAAATGTCGTCGATGGGGAGTTTAACGGTACAGCCTTGACCAAAGTGATATTCGATCTAGGTCTAAAGGGTCTATGATTTCTCATATTCTACACAAATTTATTTGTTTCAATTATTCCCAAATGGACGGCAAAGTATTTAACTATAACGGTACAGATTGGTTCAACTAGAAAATTTATCGTTAAAGGATTTCAGAGATATCGCGATCTATTACTATTAGTCCGATCGTGCGTGCCCGCTGCATCTAAAATAGTCATAAAAACAATGAGACCTAACCTCACGCACAAGGTTTTACAATAGATTTATCAAAAAATGTGATCCATCAAAACTAAGGTAATATCATAATTTGCAAGGCATGATATCATACAATCAGTTTGTACCACTCTTTACTTATGGTGGTGTGACCAAAGTTCGCGCGTGACCTAAGTTCGCTATCTCAAAAAATCGGTAAGATTTCGAAAATCTGATATCACCAATGGAAAAAGGAACGTAAAATTACCCAGAAACAAAATTTTCTTTAAAATTGGGTGTGAAATTGTGAAAATATTGACAAAAGATCGGCAAATTTTGCTGTCTTTTGCGTCCTTTCAGAAAAATTATCAATTTACCGATAAGGGTCTGGAAATCATCGTTTTGAGACCAGATATCTTCAAAATTGTAAGTAATAAGTGGTACCGGATGATTGTATGATATCTTGCCTTGCAAATTATGATATTACCTTATTTTTGATGGATCGCATTTTTGTATAAATCAGCTGTAAACCCCCGTGCGTGAAGTTAGGTCTCGTTGTTTTTTAGACTGTTTTTGATGCAGCGCGCACGCACGTTCGGACATCGAATTTTTAGATCGCGATATCTCCGAAATCCTTCGACGATACATTTTTCTAGTTGAACCAATTTGTAGTAAACAACTTTGCCGTCAATTTGGTAATAATTAAAATAAATAAATTTGTGTAGAATATGAGAAATCATAGATCGAATATCACATTTTGTAATATGTTCTAAAATGTCCGCGAACTTTGGTCACCCCTTCATACAATTTTGAGGAAATCTGCTCTCAAATAGATTGCAAAATTTGCCGATCTTTTGTCAATATTTTCACAATTTCGTACCCAATTCCAAAGAAAATTTCATCCCTGGGTATTTTCGTGTTCCTCTTTCGATTGGTGATATCAGATTTTCGAAATTTTACTGATTTTTTGAGATAGTGAACTTGGGTCATGCGTGAACTGTGGTCTCACCACCATACATAAAGTGAGGTACCACTAGTAACAGTAACACTACATTTTAGATAACTCCTGGGAGCTCCGCCGCCATGTTGTTAATTGTGGCACTAGCCTAGATACAGTGTACTCTTGTATCCATTTTTTTACCCCTAACTCTGGTGTGGAGATACTAAAACATACCCCAAAATCAACTAAATCTTCATCAATTGTTCAAATAATGGTCATAATTTAAATTTTGTTATGTTTCTTAACCCTCTCGTGTCAATTTCCTATCTTTTGGGGAGTATTTTTCTCAAAAACAAAGACATTATAATACAATTGCATACTGTACCGACGAAAGGGTATGGGCGCGTGCATGAAGTTAGTGACTAATCTCAGATCCTCGTTATATTCATGTAAGTACAGTGTAATTCATATTATGACGATGATAATCATTATTACGATCGCTAACTTCATGCAAGTGCACCTGTAATAATAATATGTATCCGACACTTAACAAACATAAAGCCTTCTCTTTTGCCTTTGGATTTAATGCAAAAGTTTCATCAAAAAGCACTAACCATCATGAATATTTGTCTTTTCTACACTGTCCAACATTCAAAAGTCTTAAAAGATTTATGAAATATTGCTTTTAAACTTCTTTAAATTGCTGATGTGAGTGTACTATGTAAATCAACTGGATACACAACTTGTCCACACACACACCTACACACAAAACCTGTCCACAAAATGTCTGGGTATACTGTACATGTGTACTAAAGATAGAGATCTGTAGAAAAAGAACATCTACCGGTAAACAAACAAAATTTTGAATTATATACAAATACATTGTAGGAGCAAAACTAGAAAAGGTGTGTTTTCAGACACTTGAGACCTTTAATTAATACATGATTTATCATAGGATTTGTTTGGACTTTTGAAGACATTATGGTAGTGCTACTGTGCTACAGGTACGGTAACTTTAACACATAGTAAATTGTAAAATGATAATAATAAATAATTCCTTTCCCATAAACTGACATTTCTTCTTCCTTGTTAAATGCTACTACCGGTATACTTCATGTAACAAAGATTATGCACTGCAGTTACACTGTAGTTACGTACATGTAGTAGATAAAGTGAAAGTAGAAACATATAGTATGTTTATACTTAAGTTTGTATACATGTACATATTTATTTACATGTTTATAACTTTATATGCCCCTCAAAACAGTTGCTACATGTATCTTTAGCTGAGCAGCTTCCAGTGCATGTGAGGTCATTGGCTTTTGTATGTCGCTTTAACAATAAGAAGAAATCTATCTGACCAAGAGACCATGCATAGATTAGGAAGAGATTGATCGAAATCTAGGGATTTCTTCATGTAAGCTGCAGGTTTTTATCCAAGAAGGGTTTTATTACTGAATAAAAGCTCATTCAGACATGACGCAGAAAAACAGTGCTGTTAAAAAAAATAAAAAACCGACATAAAGTGTAATACGCTTTACATTTTTGTATCTTATAATACAGAGCTCAGTGATTATGCGCAAGTCCTTTTGTTTGCCGATTGTCATTCATTTACCGGTACACTTTTTAAGAAAAAAAAAAGTGGCACGTTTTATTGCCTTGGTTTTATGATGCCATATATATCTGAACAAGCCTTAATATAATTGAAAAGTAAATTCTTTCATGGATTCTGTATCTTAGTTAAAGATTGTTTTTTAAATAAAGGTGATGAAAATCTGTCTTGGAAAAAAACTTGAATTGCTTTAAATGTGTGAAAAGAATATTAAAGGCTAAGTCCACTTCAAAAAATAATTTGCTTTTAACTCTTATCCTGCCATGAGACTGCTAGCGCGCTATTGTTATAGTGCCGTGTGCATGCGAGCGAGCCACCGCTACGCTGCTTCGTTCACGCTAGCGCGCATATGTAATAACGGTTATTGTTCATGCCCATTGCACTGTGCTGAGTGCTTTTGCAGCGCTATTGAAAGTACCATCGCGTGCATCAGATTATCGGCTTTGGATTACGCGTCTTTGTATAGAACAGTCAGATTGGATTTTCTCGAGTAATTCAGCGATTTGTTTTTTTGTAAAGATTTAAATAACACGCACTTGAACCAACCTTAAAATTAACTTGGCACACAGGAGATTAGCACTGTGGCACTGGGTGCATTGTATGGGTGGCAGCTTAAGAGTTAATAGATGCAAACAAAACAAGATAAACAAAGCAAACAAAATTGGAGTAATATCGGATAACTAAGAAGGAAGTTATGAATTTTTTTTAAAGTATGAAAATCTATAGAACTTACAAAATCACTCAACACAAATTGCCAATTTGGTTATCAGTTTGTGACGTCATTGCCTCACTATAAGCATTTATCAATTGTTTTATATATTTTTATCTCATCAATTTGACTTTTTATCCACCATGCCTTTGCCCAGGTTTTATCATATTGCGTGCATGACATTTCACAAAATGTTTTATTATCTTTGAAGAATTGATACTATTTTCTGAATATTGTATGTTCATAACAATTGATTTGTATATAATTAGTTTATCAAAATTCAAATTTTTCATGATTTAACTGAAAAAACTCTCTATATTAGTGCATCCACACAAAAACATATTACTATCAAAAAATGTAACTTGGATGCTGGTGTAAGGAAATAAGATTTTTAGAGGGATAATTAGAAATTTGTATCACATAAAGAAAACAATTAGTAGACAGTGAGGCAATGATGTCACAGACTCATGAGTGAGTTGTCAATTTGTCTTGTGATTTTAACAGTTTTTCATGTCATTAAAGATTCAAAACTTTCTTGTAATAGTTTGTCTGATTATTCTGCTTCTATTAAAAGTAAGTCATTTTTAGAGTGGACTTGCCCTTTAAGAACTGTAGAAGTGCCATGGTACATGTATATAGTGGTTCATTCACTTGACTCTCAATCCAAGGGTTGGAGGTTCAAATCCCCGGCCCCCCCCCCCCACTCAGTGTTATTTAGGGTACGCATATATGCGTGTTCCAACCGACCCCCCCCCCCTTTTCAACAAAAGTCCGGTGTGTAAAGTCAATACGGGTCGACCTTTTTCTTTTGTTACGAAAAGGACATTTTGGTAACACGCATGGGGTCCATCCGTTCTCGGAGTGGGGGGCCGGGTTCAAATCCCAGTCCAGCACTAACATCCCTTTGGAAGAAATTAATCCACATTTGTCACTTTCTTAATTTTGATTGTTTTTTTGTTCAAAATTTCACCGCCCCGTTTCTCTCATTTTTCTGCTTCTATTCAAACCAACTTAATATCAGGGTGAACTTACCATTTTACAGGCATAATCGCCAAGAAATTTCACTTTTGTTATTGTTTTTGTTCTATTCTTCCTGAAACGCTTGAATCTTAATCACAGTCCAGGGGGGGGGGGGGGGGTGTTTCACAAAGACTAAGATCGACTTTAAGTTGAACTTAACCGTGGCAGGTCTTTCATGCCAATAGTTCCTCTAACTATTCCTGGCACTCCAGGGACGTACAAATCGTGGTCACAAATCTACAGAATTTACCTGATTTGATAGTTCATTATTGAAGGCAAAAACAATATCTAAAGATCATAATTGAGAGACCAATGGTGACAGCAACTAGTGGCATGAATGGCATGAGCTACCTTCACAGTTTCATTGTAAATGATGAACACTCTACCAGAAACATCCTTTACCTTGTGCACCATCTTGTTGCAGACCTTGTCTTGGTAGTTGGTACTCACGATTATTGTAGTTGTCAATGCTTTAAAAATGTTGATTGTACACAATTGAATGTGGTATTTTAATCGAAATACATGTACACTGTAGATGTATAGGCTGTACATACACAAAGTAATTTTGTTGGACACTTGACCAGAATGTGTTCTACAGGGATAAAATACTTTTAAAAAAGGCAACACTTCACTTGGTTAAATACAGTATACACAAGAACACCAATATTTGCTCATCCAAAACAGAGCCTAGGGGTGCTGCTCTGCGCAAAGATTCTGGAAGCTTTTGTGTTTGCTGCGCCTCAGGGTTTAGTCATTGCTCTGCATAGAAATATTAAGTGCGGATGGATGGAGCATTGTTTGTCAGTTATCTCAGGTCGACCTGCAGTGAATGAATGGAAACCTATTGAAGGAGGACTTTGATCCAAATGAACCAATCAAGTGATTTCCTATTCCACTTGATAGGCTTGCTGACTTGAGTGCAAGTATATGCCTGTGATTTGTTGTGATGGAAAAGTTGCTGAAAACTTGTGAGAGAGTACTATATTTGCATGATCCTGTGTAGAGTACAGTGGCCACTGGCCAGGCCTACACATATTTGTACTTGAACTTGAGCATGACTGCATACCTGCCAACCCTTACAAATAATCCAGAATATTCTGATTTTCTGGATTTCTAGGACCTGAAAATCAGGAATATTCTGTTTTTGCAAAATTTAGATTTTTTTCTTCTTTTTTTTCCCCCTTCTTTTTTTTCCTTGTTTTGTTTTGTTGTTTGTGCTAAAGCCAAATATTAAGCTTGTTTTATCATGTGCCGCGATTTGAGAGTTCACGTATTGTGTGCGTGGAATGGCTGCATGATCGAGCAGCGAATTTGCATTCACTTTTTGGTACAGATTTACCGCGTATTGCCAGTTACGCTGCCGCTGCCAGTGCGATTTCTTATTTTCGAAGGTTTACCGTGCTTAAAATTCCCAATTCTTATTTTCAAATGTTGGCAGGTACATGTATGTGACTGTGGTGTAGAGTAGACCTGCATCTAGGATAATGTCAACATTTAGTGGTCAAGAACAAGAACACCTTCCAAAGTATACCAATAATAATCAAGAATATATTTACATGTATACTGCATGGGCAAAGTCACTGACACTCACTGAAATTATATTCATAAGCAGAACTACATGAAATTGAAGTACAAGTGTACATGAAAGGATAGCAATAATAATTGGATTTATATAACAGCGTCTTATATGTACAGCATACATTTATGCCATTTATAAAATGAGTCCATTTTCATATGCCTATTAAATAAATTTTGCAATTATCATGAATCATATAATGATATCCATGAGAAGCACGAAAGACTAGCCCACGCCTTTTTCCCTATGGTGTTGGATATTTTGTAACATTCTTTTTACCAGTATCGTAATTTTTCATGAAAATGATTACTAATTAGTTGAATACCACATTTACAGTTCCGTGGTTACATAACCTTGATCTTGGTGTACACACAATTCAATTGAGTAGATGTATGCAAATAACAAATAAACATGGTTACTTTGAGTGTAAACAATGTGGTTTATTGGAGGAATGTTGTACCCTGAATTGGGATGCAGGATCGCTTTGAATTTTTTGTTAGTTCAGTTTCTGTTTTTCGAAGATGAGAACAGTACTGTACAGGTACATGTAGTATACACTGTTACGCATGTAATGTACACGTACAGATGTAGGTGTGGAAATTGTTTTTAAATGTTTCCTAATGTTTATTAATTTGATACCCTAGGCGAACATGTGCAATATACTTCCCACAATTTACATGTACAGCCCAATTATTTAGTCATGTTTTTTTGCCCATTACTTGTAATTGTGTAGTCTATACTTCCCAGTGTATGGAATTTTTCCGTTTTTACTTTTGACTGAAAATGGGTTCGCAGAGACTGGAGTTTGAATGTGTAGAATAACTTTTGTGAGTCAAAATGTTGGGGTTCTTGACTTGACATGTATACAGTATATGCTTTATAAGTCTATGCTCCAGACTCTGGCATATACTCATAGCCAATACATCTATATACATGTACATGTAGGTGGGCTATTTTCCTTTTGCTGGAAACGGGGCTCCTCCAAAACAGTACAAATTGAGGTTTGCACAACATATGAAAGTTGAATGACTTCAACTGGCCACGATTTAGAAATGTTACAGTATGGGCGCAAAGACACTAATGGTAATTTGGATACTGCAATACACATCCACATAAAATAGAGAATTGTAAGTAAGTATATTACTTCACTGTAGGTAATAAATTCCTGTTTTCTGTAGAAAATCCAGATTGTACAGAGTACAGACATGGATAGTTAGTTTAGAAATATTCCACATGTATAGAAGTCTTTTAGAAGATCACATTTTGCGTGAAGATATAATCTTTTATGATTAGACTTAACAGTCACATTGCTAAACCACAGCTCAACAGGTACTTCCAGTTTGATAAAAGTACGGTATATGATTTTCTTCTAAATTACATGTGCATATTTCCAAAATTGAATTTTTCATTTGTTGTCTGCATACATGTACATGTTAGTTATCAATCTTTAACCATTTTTTCCAGTACAAATGTATTTTTGCAATTTGTCCTAAAGGGAATCCAACCTCAACAAACAACTACGGTAGCCTACTCTAATAGAAAGCAGAAATCAGAGAAGCAGACTGTTGAAAATTTGAATTAAATCAGTCAAAAAATAAAGTTATGAGTTTTTTAAATGTGTACCGGTAATCACTATACGTATGGGCCCTTAAAATGGGCTGAATCGATCTACTATCTTATCCTTCAACACAAAAAATGACTAAATTGTCAACTATTTTCAAATGTATGATTTAAGAGGGTCTTTTCATTTTACAGGACCTACAGTATATGTATGATAATACACTTAAACTGTACAGGTAGTGCCTCAAGTGAAAAGGAGAAAGAAACAAAAATTATGATATTTGTGTACACAACAAACGGGAGAGTTGTTCCATGAGTACATGTACATCACAATCCTCTAACCAAATTACCAATTTGAAATTTTTATGGATTTGTTGATCTCACATTTCATACATTCATAACTCCCTTATTATTCATTATTATTTCAAACTTTCGTCATTCCGTTTCACTTATTTTTATGCTACCAATAAAGTTATTACAAGGGTTGGATTGTCAGCTCGTTAGTTGACTTTAATAATTTAATTTAGGCCTATCTTTTGTTTGTAAATCAATAGAAATAGCATACATGTACATTAGATCAAGTATTACATTGATCATGATTACTGTATTGTGGAAGCAACTCTAGACCACAATGTGTAAGAATAAGAGGGCCCGTTCGTGTGGCACACCTTTTAAATTATGACTACATGCCTTTGCTGTGAGTGAGATGAATTTAAAAATTGATTAACCACAAGGACACGATTACAGTCTGTTCAGACAGTAGAAAGTAAATACAAAACTGGTAGAAAGAAACATATAAAGAATCGTAATGGAGCGTACAGACTAGATAACGACATCGTTTAAAGATACGTCTTATAATGGAACTGGTTTTGAATCTAGTCAGTTGACATGACAGCCGGCCAATCATGAATGTGCGATCATGCTATAAGCCCCGTCCTGCTATACGTTTTTCATACATTATCACGTTCAGACTACAATGGGATGCTGCTTCTTCGTTCAAAAACGACGCTAAAACAGGCGTTTTGTTATAGTACAGACTCAGAAAATGTTAATCGTTAAAATCGTATAGCTACATGTATACAGTGAATGCTGTCAGTCTGAACGCACTGTCAGTGGCAACCAATGAAGCAGCAAGCTTGATTGGGTCGTGCACTTCAATGTCATTTCTTTATCAATATGGAGTAGCATTATTGATTGCGTCTGAGACTGGAGAGCGTGCCTCTATTGACACAATGATCTCAGCAAAATGGGTTGAAGGGTCCTCAAGGATGACCATTAAAACATGTTTACTGTATTGATGTCCAACAGATATGTTTGAGTGCCTGTAGAAGGACTTGGTATCGTGGACAAAATTAATGTACTTTGTTTATTTTAAAGCCCCACTGCACTACTTACAGCTACATGTACTTGCACCCTCTATAAAGCAGTCAATGCCTAATCTGTGACTGTTGGTCCCCCATGATCCCCTCTTTCTTATGTTAATTGAGAGCTGATTTGATGAGATGACCACCTGTCAGTGACCATGCAGGGAGGTCTAATCCCTCCTGGCCAACTAGTGCAGAGGGGCTTTAAGCGATATCATCCTGCTACATGTTTTTAGGATATAATTGACACTATATTTGCAGTTGATAGTAGTTAGGAGTACTTTATTGGGAAAAGTAAACAATTCATATACAGATTTTGCAGTGTATGCTAGAATTATATTGACCTTTTAAATTCTTCCCTTGTTTTTGGTAATACATACATGTAGTTCATTTTTGACATCTTTGATATCTAATCCAGAAGTCTCTTGAGTCAAATTTCTTTCATTTTGTCTGTTTAATATATATCCACAAGGAGCACTGCATTTTGCAGTTGGCTAAAAATAAAGATTTATATCATGGTTATTGGCCTAAGTTTGGGGATATTGAATCCATTTGGTATGACTTTCAAAATGAAGGAATGAACATTGCAGTTATATATAATATTCTACATGAACTTGGCAGTGTATGGGTTGCCAATTACTGCATTCACGGACATACAATTTATGTATAAACTATGAAATATGAGAATGGCCTGAAATTGTATTACCCACTTTAATTGTGCATATCTTAGTCTTCTGCGTGAGCGTGCATTTCATTAGGCCTTGGTTTTTCTGTAAAACTGGTAAATATCTGGAGCTTAATGTAATGTGAGGACTAGCTGCCTGGTTCTATGCAGACCCATCCAGCCTCGAAAGTGTATTGTTGAACCCCAGACTTGTCGTTAGCGGGGTCGGGAACTGCAGCTGCGAGGGAGCCTTTCAGTATGCTTTCAACAAATTGAGCCCTTTTTGTTTACTTGTCACTGAAACCTAAACTTTCTGTTTTTTCTTCCGTAGTTGACACAGTCCATGCACATATCCTACATGTAGCTTCCACCAGTCACTTGCAGGTGAAAAAATAGGGAGCAATTGGGAACTGTATGAATTACTAGTGTAGTATGTATGTACAGTAAGCGTCCACATGGCATATAATATGATTACATACAACATACATTTCTGACTTGTGCATTTCATTATTTGAGTTATTGGAATGCCATACTTTTACATAAGTCTGTACAATTCCATACTTTATTCATGTACTTTGTTTTTGTATAATTTAAATTTTAAAAATGAATGCTTTGCTTGCTGTCATTTTCTGTATAATAATTGATAAGCAAATTATTGGGAGAAAAATCACATATATTCTGTAAAAATACATATTCTTTTAATATTAATACAACTGTTTCTTAATATTTTGATTGTCATGTTCATGAGTGAAAAATAATGAATTTATCTTGTGAAATGCAGGGAAGTGGAGTGCTCCTGGAAAAAAAACTTGTGTACTACATCAGATACATGTACATGCACCGTACATTGTACATACGAAGTAACTTCGAGAAAGGATATTTTGGGTGTACTTTTTGCAACCATAACATTATTGGAGACATATTATCCTCAAATGGAAGAATACAATGCATGGAAATAATGAATTGTACACGTTCACTGAGCTCAATTGTAACGAGTCAAACTGCAATTGTAGAGGTCCATTCACACTGTGAATTCCCCTCATCGACTCCAAACACGTTCTGAACCCCTATTGTGTGTTCCATTGTACAGGTCCATTCACACTGTGAATTCCCCTCATCGACTCCAAACACGTTCTGAACCCCTATTGTGTGTTCCATTGTACAGGTCCATTCACAATGTGAATTCCCCTCATCGACTCCAAACACGTTCTGAACCCCTATTGTGTGTTCCATTGTACAGGCCTTTGGTGAGCTGGGAATTGTTGGTAAACAGGTTGAATCGCAGGTGGAGGAAACCAAAGTGGAATGAAAGGAAGGAGTTAAAATGATGGATAGGGATTGAGTCAGAAGACAAATGATCCCAGTATTGAGTTCAATTGACTTCATTTTTATCCAGGGGAGTGTTTCACAAAGACGAAGATCGACTTTAAGTTGGACTTAACTATGGCAGGCCATTCATGCCACTAGTTCCTCTAACCATTCCTGGCATTGGTTTCTTAAGGGACTTACATGTACAAATCATGGTCACGAATCTACAGAATTAATTATTATTGAAGGAAAAAGTATTATCTATAGATCATAATTGAGAGACCAATGATTAGAGCAACCAGTGGCATGAACAGCCTGCTATAGTTAAGTCCAACTTATTAAAGTCAATCTTAGTCTTTGTGAAACACTCCCCAGGTATTATAGTGTTTAAAGGTAAAGACCAGTATTGGAAACGCCCCAATTTCAAAAAATGAAATGGAAGCTCTTATTACCAATCGTGTGAAAGAATATGTTTTGAATTATACATGATGATAAAAAATTTGCCGGGAAACCGCCTACTAATTGATATATTTGGTAAATTAGTTATCTATTGGTGTGTGAGAGATAAAAATTCATGTGTCGCGCATGTGTGTGTAGTCCCATATACCGGTACATCTTTCTGTGTACAGTGCTTGTAACTTTATGAAGACTGGGCCAAATTTCTTATCATTTTGATGATTCCAGAAACTTGCAGTACATCTATGCTAGATGATCAACCTTTTCTGATCGATTTCATATCGTTTCTTTCACATTGCAATCGCATGACCATAACTGGTCTTTATCTTTAAGATAGATTAGGTTGCTTAATGGGCTATGCAGACTGTTATGGCACGCCTTTAGGGAAACAAATAAATATATGCGACACTTTCAAAAAATTTATTTCACTCAAATGTATATATTCGACACTTTCAGAAAATGTTTGACAAGTTTTATTTGACAAGAATTTTATTCGACATAAATTTCATTCGACACATTGTTCGTCAAAAATTGTATTTGTCAACAAATTTATTCGACAAAAATTTTATTCGACAAAATTTCATTCGACAAAAATTTCATTCGACACAAATTTCATTCGACACAAATTTCATTCGACAAAAATTTCATTCGACACAAATTTTATTCGACACAAATTTCATTCGACACAAATTTCTTTCGACACAAATTTCATTCAACACAAATTTCATTCGACACAAATTTCATTCGACACAAATTTCATTCGACACAAATTTTATTCGACACAAATTTTATTCAACCAGAATACATGCGATACTTCACACAACAGTTACTAAACCTGCACCGTGCACACCTAGTCTGCAGGCACAGACCCTAATTTGACACTTAATCAAAAAAATCATTGTCTTATAGTCTTATAATGCAGACTCACTTTTACGACTGACCAGGGTCTGTGCTTGCAGACTAGTGCACACCCGCGCACCAGGCGTGTTTACGATACGAAGACTATAGATCCACGTCGCGGCCTATAGCCTCTGGTCAATGAACAGTGGGTTTGGATTGTTTGAGGGTAATGAGAGATGAGAAGAGGGAGGACAACGTCATGTAGCCTGGATGGTTATGGGCTTGTTGGGGGGGGGGGGGGCGTTAAGGGGGTACAAATGACCTACTTTGTTCATTTTTTCATTTACTATACAGTGCGTCCCAGAAAAAACGAAACCGAGAAGTATCGATGTTCTATCATAACTTAATCACAACTATAATTAATGAATGATACATATTTGGAAAGCTTAGAGTCTCCTCTTTCATGTGATGCTACTCAGATGATGCATATTTCATGCATGAGTGATTAAAAGCAATTTGAAGGAAGGAAACCAAAAAGACATTTGGCGGGCGGTATCTGAATTTCGAAGAAAAATTCACATTTCTAGACAGTTGAGTTTCTGCCCTTTCATATGACACCTCAATCAGGAAAAATGAGCGAGGAATAACAAAGTTCTGTTTGTTTTAAGTAGCCCTTACATTTTCATAATTTCAACAAACGAATTCGTTTTCACTGGGTGCCTGCCGTAGCAAAAAGCGGATTTGACAAAAGACTTAACTCCGTTTCGTTGACAATCAGCCATGCATGAAGACTCTCGTCTACGGCTGATTGTCAACGAAACGGAGTTAAGTCTTTTGTTAATTTCGTTTATTGATACGGCAGTCAGCCAGTGAAAACGATTTCGTTTAATAAAATTATGGAAATGCAAGCACTACTTTAAACAAATAGAACTTTGTCATTCCTCGCTCATTTTTCCTGATTGAGGTGTCATATGAAAGGGCAGAAACTCAACTTTCTAGAAATGTGAATTTTTCTTCAAAATTTAGATACCGCCCGCCAAATGTCTTTTTGGTTTCCTTCCTTCAAATTGCTTTTAATCACTCATGCGTGAAATATGCATCATCTGAGTAGCATCAACTGAAAGAGGAGACTCTAAGCTTTCCAAATATGTATCATTCATTAATTATAGTTGTGATTAAGTTATGATAGAACATCGATACTTCTCGGTTTCGTTTTTTCTGGGACGCACTATATAGATTGTTTTAGGGTGATACAAATGAAGGTGTGGGCATACTGATGTACATAGTCAACCCGGGTAAAGAGCTAGTGGATGGGGGGGGGGGGGGAGGGGAGGGGAGGTACGTGGAAACGAAGTAGGTAATATACACTCCTTTATATTCCAATTTAACGCCACCCCCCACCACCACCACTATCCCCTATCCATTCAATTCCAGCCTCTACATCACTATGCCCTCCCTCTTCTCATCATCCTCATGCAAACAATCCTACCCACTGTTAATAATTAATAAAGTAGGTAATATACTCATACATATACTGTATACACACTCTTTTGAAAGCAGGCCATGACTTCAATGCAATTCAATGTATTTCTCCACAAATGCTAAACATAGGAAAATACATAAAATCAAATACATACATGCAATAAAACGACTCCAATTTATGTTTGAAATTAATAGAAACAAATCAGCAAAGGTAGAAAGGGTAGTCGAGGACTCAACCCCCCCCCCCCCCCCCAATAATAATAACAAATTATACAATCAAAAGTAAATATAAAGTCAAATGATGAGGTGGTACCAATAACGAGAAAGAAGAGGGAGAAAATATCAAAGACGGGGGAGGGGGGGGGGAGTGCTTCCGTGAATGTTTAAACAAATTGGAGTATCAGGAATAACCTTAACTTAGCCTCAATGAATACAATGAAGGACAATTTATATCAGTTGGAACATGACTCCATAACATATAGGTCAATTGAAGGCTTTCCGTTTTTGTAAAAAAGTCTTAGCTATTATGGTATATGAAAACTACTTACATTTCTTGCCATATACTAAGAGTTCTGTATAAAAAGGTCATCATAGACAGGTGGCAAGTTGTTATGTTTGTACTGGAACATGAATTGACCGAGCTGCATTAACATTTAAAATATTCATCCGTTTTAATAGGGGTGCAGTATGTGCACAACCCCCCCTCCCCCACAAAAGTAGGTCTGTAGATTCAATAACCAGTGTGTCACTTTAACACCCGCACGTGCGTCTTATAGGGTGCGTTCAATCGAATTTTCGAAGCTAGAATCACAAACATGAATCACAATTCAAAACGCCGTTACAAAAAGCAAGGTCACTGCGGTTTGCGTTCAAGCGATTTTTCATCAACGCTGATTCTAGCTCATTGCGAGCCAAACCACTGCGCATCACACTGCGCAGTATGGCCCAGGAACTTCGGCGCGCGCTTTCTGGAATTGTTTACGGCCGACTGTCGACTGCTGTTTTGAGCATAGATCGCAATAATAAGACAAAGAATGAGAAGGTGATAGAAGGAAGAAACAAAGAATAACATAAGGAAAGACAGAAAGATAAAGTCGATAGAATAATTAAAACAAAGAATAACATAAGAGAAGGTGAAAGAAGGAAGAATCGAAGAATAACATAAGGAAAGACAGAAAGACAGAAAGAGAGAGTGATAGAATATGCTTAAAACAAAGAATTACATAAAAGGTGATAGAAGGAAAAAACAAAGCATAACATAAGAATAGAAGGAAGAAACAAAGAATAACAAAAGAGAAGGTAATAGAAGGAAAAAAAACAAAGAATAACATAAGAATAGAAGGAAGAAACAAAGAATAACATAAGGAAAGACAGAAAGAGAAAATGATAGAAGGAAAAACAATGAATAACATAAGAATAGAAGGAAGAAACAAAGAATAACATAAGGAAAGACAGAAAGAGCAAATGATAGAATGATAAAAACAAAGAATTACATAAGAAAAGGTGATAGAAGGAAAAAACAAAGAATAGCATAAGTATAGAAGGAAGAAACAAAGAATAACATAAGGAAAGACAGAAAGAACAAATGATAGGATGATAAAAACAAAGAATAACATAAGAAAAGGTGATAGAAGGAAAAAAACAAAGAATAACATAAGAATAGAAGGAAGAAACAAAGAATAACATAAGTATAGAAGGAAGAAACAAAGAATAACATAAGGAAAGACAGAAAGAACAAATGATAGAATGATAAAAACAAAGAATAACATAAGAAAAGGTGATAGAAGGAAAAAACAAAGAATAACATAAGAATAGAAGGAAGAAACAAAGAATAACATAAGGAAAGACAGAAAGAACAAATGATAGAATGATAAAAACAAAGAATAACATAAGAAAAGGTGATAGAAGGAAAAAAAAAAAAGAATAACATAAGAATAGAAGGAAGAAACAAAGAATAACATAAGGAAAGACAGAAAGAGAAAATGATAGAATGATAAAAACAAAGAATTACGTAAGAAAAGGTGATAGAAGGAAAAAACAAAGAATTACATAAGTATAGAAGGAAGAAACAAAGAATAACATAAGAAAAGACAGAAAGAGCAAATGATAGAATGATAAAAACAAAGAATTACATAAGAAAAGGTGATAGAAGGAAAAAACAAAGAATAACATAAGTATAGAAGGAAGAAACAAAGAATAACATAAGGAAAGACAGAAAGAGCAAATGATAGAATGATAAAAACAAAGAATAACATAAGAAAAGGTGATAGAAGGAAAAAAAACAAAGAATAACATAAGAATAGAAGGAAGAAACAAAGAATAACATAAGGAAAGACAGAAAGAGAAAATGATAGAAGGAAAAACAATGAATAACATAACGGAACAGGCCACGATGGTATAGTGAACGCAAATTGCATGCAAAGCGGGCGCGCGGTTTTTTCCAAACCGGAAGAGGCTTCGTCATACAATCATGATTGAGAACTCCGTCCGTTCAATCGAATTTTAGCGACCGTGATTCTTTTGAATCATGATACAAAACGCATCTTTTTCAGCGTTTCATGTTTGTGTTTTCAAACACGTTTATTTTTACGACCGACGAAAAAATCGCTTGAACGCATTGCGTTTTAAACTAAACGTCTTTAGAAACCGTGATTCTAGGGTGAAAAAGTGTCGATTAAACGCACCCATATACACATGTGCATGTAGAGCTGTTGACTGTATAGTTAGGAACTAGAAATTATAAAAACATTTCTTTTTTAAACATCACTTTATTGTTCAATCTTGCACAACAAAGGAGAAGATACAAAAGCCCCGGACAATTCCATTTTACTGGAAAATGCAGGGCATTAAAAGTACATACAGTGTATAATGTTATATAACAACAACAAAGCAAAAGTATAGGATAAATTGATGGCCTGCCTGAGCCAGCTAGCCCAGCTACATGTAGCTATGTAGCTGCGCTGCATGCCTCGACCAGGGACTTGGGAGACACATGCCGGTGCGTCCAGAGGCTATAGGCCTTCCTAGTCTTCGTACCGTAAACGCGCCTGTTGTGTAGTTTGCAGGCACAAACCCTGGTCAGTCTTAAAAGAGAGTCTGCACTATAAGACTACCATAGGCCATGTACTATAGCTGCTCCTGACACAACCAGTAGGTAGCTGGGCTAGGCTTCTCTCAAGGCACAATTATTTTTTAATAAAGTGTTAAATTAGGGTCTGTGCTTGCAGACTACCTGTTGCGCGCACGTGTACTACTGCACGGTTCAGGTGGTTGTGTAAAGTATCGCATGTATTCTGGTTGAATAAAATTTGTGTCGAATAAAATTTGTGTCGAATGAAATTTGTGTCGAATGAAATTTGTGTCGAATGAAATTTCGTGGCATGCATGATGTATGGAACGCCGAATAGCTCCTTTGTTGAATACATCTTTTTCATTGAATAGCTTTATTGTTGAGTAAAAAGTAAAATAATTCCTTGGAATAATATTTTTGTAGAACAAAACAAAATGTGCCAAATAAGATTTTGTCGAACTAAATTTTTGTCGAATGAAATTTTTGTCGAATGAAATTTTGTCGAATAAAATTTTTGTTGAATAAATTTTTTGTCGAATAAAATTTGTGTCGAATGAAATTTTTGTCGAATGAAATTTTGTCGAATAAAATTTTTGTCGAATAAATTTGTTGACAAATACAATTTTTGACGAACAATGTGTCAAATGAAATTTATGTCGAATAAAATTCTTGTCAAATAAAACTTGTCAAATATTTTCTGAAAGTGTCGAATATTATACATTGATTGAGTGAAATATATTTTTTGAAAGTGTCGCATATATTTATTTGTTTCCCTAAAGGCGTGCCATAGACTGTCTCCCAGGCAGCATCATGTTGCCCCCTCCATAATATTGAAGTAACTGTATAGTATCAATCAGTGTAGAAAATACTCTTTTTACCAGAGATCTTTACACATTTCTCCAGGTAAAATTACAGCTGTGTTGTGCTGTTTTCAGTATAGTGAAAAGGTAAAAGGCTACCGTACTTTTGTTGTTGAAAGTACACAGTTCAATGTAGATCTAGAAACATCATACTGATAACTGTAACTGCATATTTGGTTTGGGGTAACAGAAGAGTTAATCAGCTGTTATTTGAAGTCAAATAAATACACAATATTATGGTGTAAAGATGCTTTGAAAACATAACTGTATACTACAAATAAATAAAAGTGACACTGACACAGTTGGAGCTCATAATAACTTATGATTCATCACTTTACACCTACCGGTATCCACAGCTAGCCCACAAGCAAACTCAAATTCCGCACAGGGCTGGTATGGTAACAGGAAGAGCTCCCTATGTAAATTTGTACAATTCCATCAAAGTTTAAAGTGAAAGGTGTGAGCCTTTCACACTACCCCCTCATTGTTTAGACAGTGGTTGAATACCTGCGCATTTCATGCTTCGTGTAGCATGTCCCACTCAAAATAAGCCATTGAATATTTTTGTATTCAAAGAATAAATAAATATAAACTAAATTACAAGTTAGGTGAGATTACCACCTTTGAAGGAGATATATTGAATTATAATCGGTTTAATAGAAGCAGTAGCAATTAATCATGAAAAAACATGTGCTAGATCTATATTTGAGGCCAAAAAATGAACAGGTTAAATTTCAACCGCATTTGAAAGATAATACTAATTTAGAACTTCCCTAAAAAAAGGGGGCTTGAAAATATCTGTAAGTGGGAAAATAATGACTACGGTATTAGTTGTCGAACTGACTTAAGAGCTATAGAGCCAGTAAGTAATAGTCTGATTTTCAGACCATTGTACCGAATGGTCGTACGTTTTATGCTGTGCAAAGATTCAATCAGTTTAATTTGGCCATTACAAGAAGTGGGTTATTAATGTAGACAAATGCTCATGTACCCTTTACAGCTCATTTTATCTATGTTATTTCCAAAGAAGAAAAAGAGCCAGTCAGTCAGTCAATAGTGTCTGACAGTGAAGTTTAGAAAGTAAACAGGTTTCCTTGCATAATTTGAATATTAGGACACTGCTAAGTGCTAACGTTTTTTTTCACAGATAGGACATACATGACATATTCATAATTCCTGCAAAGTTCTACAGAATTTGATACCGGCTGCAAAATGGACGTAGTATCTTTAAGGATTGACAAGTTCCTGTGTGAGCATGAAGATTAAAATTATATTTCAGGGCAAGAAAAAGAAAAATAGTTGTAGGTTTAATTTAAAAGACCTAAATTCACCTGAAATATGAGAAAGGGAAGTGTGAAATGGCAAACAAAATTCACATCAAGGCCTGCAGGGAAAAAAGCTAAGAGTTAATAGTCATTGCACCTTGCATGTGTGTTCAAGTACATTATCTACATGTAGTCTACTAAGTATTAACAATTCTGTTGTTTTAAATTTTAGTATTATATCTATGTGTACATGAATGAAGCGCTTGTATGCTTTAAAGAAGAGGTTAGTGAGGTTAGCCTAGATATTAAATTAATTCTTTATGTGCCACACAAATAATCGCAATGTGCCACATTGTTTTTAGTGCAAGATTAATGTAAACTGGTGTTAAAAGGGTTGTCATGGAGAAAGAAACCGAATTGCCGTAGTTCATATTCTGCCACAGTAGAAAAAAAATTAATAGAACCAAAAGCCAATAACGTCAGCAGCAGGTTCAACCGAGAGTTAATCCGAGTCACGATCCATATGTTTATGAAGAACTAAGACTCCTAGAAAGCCAGGGATTTACTCTTGGATTAACCTCTGACCCCTAATGTTGTCCTACTGATGCGTGAAACCAGATTTCTCTTGTTGAAAGTCGGGCTATATTGACGCCATTAGGCCATAACTCCTGTTCGTTTTGTATTCAGCCTTAAGTTCAAAAGTGCAAAAGCTCTGAAATTTGGTGCATTTATTAATTGCTATCATGTATTTTGTAGGAAGAAGCTGAATCTTCATAACTCGTACAGTTCCCCCTGTTTCACCAGATTGTACTAATGTAGTCAAATCTGATTTAGCATATAAAAAGACCACCTGTGTATAAAGACCACATTTTTTGCTTCCCTGGAATATGGTCTCTCATCGAAACCTGTACTAAAAGGAACCTGTTCATAGAAACCACCTGCCTATAAAGAACTCTTTTCATGTTTCCCTTGGGCGGTCTCTATATAAAGGTTTGATAGTTTATGGGCATGTACATGAGACCTTTCCCATAACTGACAAGCCAATTAGATAAACTTTTAACTTTTTGTATTGTGTCATGATCAATATCAAACCTATGATTTGTTTAAATAGATCATACCATTGCTGTCCCCAATTGCGAACATCTATGTCCGGTGTAGTTAGAGTGGTATGCCATCCAGAATTCAGCTAGGAGTAGTATTTGATCAGTTGTGCCCCTTGGGTGAAGAAAAGGGGCACAACAGCATTCCATCACACATTTGGATCATGCTTTACCATGGAAACCGTAAGCCTGCTTGTCAACCAAGCTCCAGTATTAAAATGGCAGTTTGACTCTGTAAAACTGTACGCTGATACTCTGTATTACTGTAGGCATACGCCGTACATGTACTTTAAACATTGACTTTTATTTATAACATTTTGTGTTAGTACATAAATGTACATGCAGCTGTCAACCATTGCTATTTTGCAGGAATTATTTCTACTTTTTTGCTTGAAAATTAATGTTATGGATCCTATCTAGATCCTCTCAATCTTTTGTCAAAACTTCTGTGTAAAAGTTTACAAATTTCAATACTGTATTCCTAAATTTTTGTCTTTGGGGGTTCCTTTTTTTGCTTTGAAAGGTTGGCAGGTATGTTTAATAATATTCTATTTCTGGTAATTAGGCCTAAAAAAAAAAATGTTGTATAGCCCTTTGCGACCGACCGCAAATTTTTGAAATCGACTGTCTGCTTTTAAAAATAAATAAATTTGTTACCGTTTTTTAGAGAGAAAAAAGGCACAGCATTCAAAACTTTAAAATATCAGCTTAAAAAGGGAGTTTAAGAAAAAAGAAAAAGATTTCCGACCGACTGACCCATGTTTTGGCACCTAGAGGGCAATACAAGATCTTTTTTCTTTTTTTAGGCCTAATTGGATGATGGCAAACAGTATCAAGTTATCAACATAATACATTCATGTTCATGAACTTGCGTGTTTGCGTGTGCAAACTGTGCATCATAATTAGATTATAGAGGTCGGCCTGTGGGTCTTGTTGCCCTTGCTTTAAGTCTTGGCCTTGGGGTGTCAATGTGACGATTGAAACATAATTTAAGAGTCGTTTAATCGTCCAGATTATGCAGCTGTAAGCATTGAATTTGATTGTTCAGTATTCCGTACAGTCATGCATTCATGCAAGAATTAATTCATGGAGCAGACTAAGAGATTCACAATCTTTATACTGGGGAATCGCTTGGGAACAGCTCAAGTGTATGTTCCAATAGCGATAAGTATAAAAATACCAATTTTCCTCTGATTAGAATTTTAATGGTAGGGTATTTTGTAAAACTTGAAACTAGTATCTGATGAAATTAGTTATACATGTATTGACTGATGCACAGTTCAAACTGTAGATGGTGAGCATGTGTGTAAAGGAATACAGTGCTGTACAAGTGCAATCAATCATCACTTTAAGTGATTTTATCACCAAAATTATAATACCGGTAATCACTATCACTATCATCAGCATTATCATCAGCATTATCATCAGCATTATCATCATCGTCGTGGCAGTCCTTGTCATTGTCATCACCGTCATTGTCTTCATTATCATCATAATTTCACTGTCATCACTTTCATAATCACTAACATCATCATCATCATCACCATCATCATCATCATCATCACCACCATCATCACCATCACCATCATCATCATCATCATTACCATCATCATCATCATCATCATCGTCGTCGTCGTCCCAATTTTTTTTTCTCCAGATTTTTTTAAACCAATTTTTTGTTTCCTCCCAATTTTCCCCTGTTTTTCCAGATTTCCCCCTTATTTTTCAATTTTCCCCCAATTATTTTAATTCTCAAAAGGGGGGGGGGGGAGGGGATGTTGTTAGATGCCATTAAAAAAAAAAAATCTTTTTAGTGCTCACTATCACCCCTGTACAGTACATGTAATCCCCATCACTAACATCATCATCATCATACGTGTACATGTACATGAACACATACTCCTAGGCAGATGGGCTACAAGGCTACCAACCCTCACCGTTGAAATGAACTTCACTTTCCCTTTATATCTTCTATGTGCACGATCCAGATGCCAATCAAAGTCATATCCTTGGTTGATCAATCAAGGAATGTTAGCATTCTCAGAGATGTATCTTTTTCAGATATCTGGGCCCTGTTTCATAAAACTCGATACCAATAACAATTTACAAGCTACTGTTATAAGCTACTGAAATCCTGGCATCTGATTGGCTGAGAACAAATTTGTCATAGATATTTAGCAGTTGTTATAGATAACAAGTTTTATGAAACAGGCCCCTGAACTACTGCAAATAGACGCCCATGTTTGTAGAATATTTTGTGGCTCCTTGTATTAAATGCACAATGTTGTGTTACAGTATGTGATCTCGGTCAGGAATTACCATCAACTCATCTTATCATATTCTTTCTCTCAACTTTCTCTCTCTCAGATTACTAGACACCAACGATGACCTACACAGCAGAGGTCGGCTAGGTCGTGACCAGATGACCCTCGGCCATGGCTTCGTGTTTCTGCGTGCGTCTTGGCAAGGAAACGGTCAAGACGCTCGACTTTCGTCACTGCAATTTGCGCTTTGTACCAGAAGAGATCGTTGAATATGACGAAACTTTGGAGGAGCTCCTCTTGGATTCCAATGACATCAGAGAGCTGCCAAGGGTATGAACTATTTCAATTTTGTTCAATTTCATTTATTTCCACAGATTCATAAAAAAATATAAATTACAATAAAATATAAAAGGATTACAACAAAAGATGACCCTGCAGAAGGGGTGATCAAAAACCACAGAGGTTTATCGGGGATCATCCCCTGCTTAAAATTAAAATATCAAAATACAACAATTTTTGTTTAAATTAAACAATAAACACATACAAAAACATATATAAATATTAGATGCAAATCTATGTGTGGGGTGAGTAATAATGGGTTGGTGGTACCAATAAATACAATATATAGAGGAAATGAATGATATACAGGAAAGAAGAAATAGTGAGAAAAATAGTAAGAAACACAGTACAAACTAAATCGTAAGAGTTGGATACAAAATCAAATATTGTTTCAACTTTGACTTGAAAGAATAAGGTGAACTGCAAACTATTTTTTGGAATATGAGCCGAAAAAAATGTCAAATGAAATGTAATGTTAGATTAATGTAAAATGTAAGCCGCCCACACATTTTACGATCCGACTATGATCCAATATTTGAGGAAATCGCAAAATTACAGTAACTATGGAAACTTCCATGTAAGCAATTATAATCTTCATGAGTAATGTTTTGAATGAAAATATGAGTATTCTAAATCAAACTTTGAATGCATTGTGAGCCTCCTGTCAGCATAAAGGCCATTTTTAGCTTCATATCTTAGACAAAGGCATATATATCTGATCTGCTGTCAACACAGTTTGGAGCAGATTGACTTTTTCTTTTACAGGGAGGGTTGCAGTACCCCTGAAATTCCAATTTTAGACTTCATATGACTACTCTGAACCTCTTCATTTATTTTACATGTATAGTCAAATCAGTAATGATGGCCTTCTTTCATGCCAGCCGCCTGTCTATTACAGCCATTTGTTACATTACATTGTAAATTGATTTATATGATATATATGTTTTCAAACAGAATATTGATTTGTTACATTACATTGTAAATTGATTTATATGTTTATAAACAGAATATTGATGTACATCAATGAAGTTTAATAAATACAATACAATACATATCTTCCTTGTGGAAGAAATATGTGTTTTAGAACCTGTTTAGAAAGACCATCTAATCTATGTTGGCCATTTCTTTGGTGACCATTTTAAACAGGTTTAGCATTAATATTCCTTCATGATTCATGAGAGTATCTGTGTATATGAAGCAAAAAGCCCCCATTTAAAGTGTACTCGCCCATATGTGTCTTGCAAGGTACAGAAATGTGAATCCCTGTTTGTCATTTTTCCCCCAACATATTTTAGAGGCAGTTTGCCCATGCCTAATTGGAACAAGGCTTCATTGTTACCTAATTTTCTCTTCTTGCATGTTTTGCCAATGCAGGATCTGTTCCATTGTGAGCTGCTCAAGAAGCTGGGTGTCAGTGACAATGAACTGGTCACTATCCCCACTGCTGTGGCCAGCCTTATCCATCTTGAGGAACTGGACATCAGTAAGAATGGTGAGTGACCAAATAATAATAAGGCCATTAAAAAAATATACATATTTAACGTCCCCGGCCGCTTCCTTTTAGGGGGCTGCCTCCTATTTGTTTTTTTTTGTTTTTGTTTTTAATTTTTTAATTTTTTTGCATTTTTTAAAAAGAAAAACAAACATGAAAAACACTGCTAAAATGGATCTATTGCTGATTTAAAAAAAAAATTGGCGGCCATCTTGAAAAATAGCCCGACTGTCAGGGAAAATGTACCAAGCGGCCATTTTGAGCGGCCATTTTTCAAAAAAACAGGACACTAAACATGTTTTTTTTTTTATTTGGCCTAATAATAATAGTTCGTTTTTATATAGTGCTTTTCAGGACCGCAGGCCCTCTCATAGTGCTTTACAGATATATATAATTACCCCGGTCATCGTATTCAGGCTTACCCGCACACAATGTACATGTATGCACATTCTCCACTCCCTGGGGAGCATTCCAGCCAGGCGTCATTTTTACAAGCGCACACTTGCTAATCTAACCACATTAGCTTTCGCATCCTACCAGGTACCCATTTAACACCTGGGTGGAGAGTGGCGAATGTAGATCAATGCCTTGTCAAAGGACATTAGTGCCACGGCGGGACTTGAACCGTGGATCTTGTGATCCACAGTTAGGTGACATATCCACTCGACCACGACACCTCTACCAATACCACATGTTTTTATTTTTTTTCATTATAAGCTACCAAAAGCTACAGTCACAAAGGTTCGTACGATGCATTCGTACAAATCTCCCTTTTTTTCCATTGTCTTTCCAAATTTCCATTGTCTGAAAATCGTTTGTACGGCGTTCGTAGCATTTCGTAATGGCATTTGTGACCGAGGCTAAACCTGAATATCCTCCTCAGTGATTCTGTATGTGATGACATAAATGGTACCCTGGGGTACCAAAAAAAATTCGGCCATTTTGTTGAATTATTTATTTATTTTTTAAGGCTGTACCCTGGGTTACCAAAAAGTGGGAAATTATTTTTGTGTGATTTTTTCAACCTTCAATTGTGTCCAATGTTCTTGTAAAAAATCCTTTAAGTCCTGTATTTCTAAAATTCATTGTTGTTATGAGTAATTATTCTATTATTGATATCATTTCATGCTGTTATGATACACCCTGTATTATTATTGTGGTATAATTAATATTATTAAACACCGCTACCACATCAGCGGCCTTCTCCTCCCCCAACTTCTCTACAGCACGAGATCGAGCTCTTTCAACTTTCTCAGCCCTTGTAATCTTCCGTCTTTTACGTCCTTTCCCTTTCAGTAAATCCCCGTATCCACCATCACCTTCCACCCATGGCATTTTCAAAGTTTGAAAGTTTGACAGTAACGCGCGCGTTAACTATGTCGATGATGCGATGTTTGTTTGTTGTTTTTTTTCTCGAAAGAGTATACAGGTACGGTACGTACGTGCAATAACATCAAGTTCTAAAATAGCCACGGGTCGGGACCGCACGCCGGAGCTAGCTAGCACTATAGTGTGCGATAGCCACCGTAGTGCGCTTGTGATCGTGAGCGAGCGCTATAGCGCGAGCAGTGCATGCATGCACACCATGCATAGTATACACCATAGAGATACCACGGAACTATGTACACGCACTCCATACATTGTACTCGAGTGGACGCGAGATGGCGCTACACAACGCGGTACCCCGGGGTACTACGGTACCCCGGGGTAACGCGTGGTGCATCATGTGTAGGTGATAGCATGTTTTACAAATTGTGCCAAGTAGAACCTTAGAACAGGATGATGGTTCAATGTGTTTCAGATATTGTCTTCTAAGCGCCAAGAATGCCTTCTCAGTTCTCAAAAATGCTGAAATGCTCTACTTTTATTTATTTTTAATTTATATTTATATACTGTTTGAGAATAATTGTCTTCCTTTAGGTTAAGTTTTAATGTGTTGATGTTTTATGTAATATGTTGCCTATGTGTGATACCGGTGTGTTGGCTCAGTCAGTAGAGCGTCCACCTCACAATCGGGAGGTCGTGGGTTCTAACCCCGGCCGCGTCATACCAAAAGACGTTAAAAGACAGGAGTTGCTGCTACCTTGTTTGGCGTTCAACAATAAAGGGATAGAGCAACGTCGATCTGGCGCTGCTCAGTGGCTGCTGGGCTCACGATCAATTGGGCAAAAAGAATTTCCATTTTCGGTTTAACTTAATAAAATTTGGAGTGGACTTTAAAAGATTATTATTTTTATTATTATGTTTGCAGGGATTGTGGAGCTACCTGACAACATTAAGGGATGCAAGAGTCTGAGACTGGTTGAAGTCAGTGTGAATCCATTGGGAAAGTAAGTTATGTCACCTTCTTCTTCTTCTCCCTAGAAATGCTTTTGAACTTTTGACTTTAGACCACTTTCAATCTTCTAGACTGTTCCACTGGGTTCCGTAGAATCCCCCTTGCCAAAAAGTTAATTTATTGCCATGTGTGAGTTGTATTGTATCTCATGTGAGACTAATATTCAGTTACAACTTCCATTTAGGAAGTGATTCTGGTTTTATGCCTTCTTCTCACTTAAATTGCTTTTGAACTTCCGACTTTGGACCACTTTCAATCTTCTAGACTGTTCCACTGGGTTCCGTAGAATCCACCTTTCAAAACAGTCAATTTGTGGTGTTTGTCAGTTGTATTTCTACTGGATTGTAGCTCATCTGAGACTGATATTTAATTTCAGCTTCCAAAGGAAGTAATTCTGGTTTTATGCTAGGCTGAAATTGAAAGACCAGCGAGCTGATTGTAGGCCAAGGTATATTTAAGATTCAAGTATAATTTACCCCCATTTATGGTATTAAAAATAATCCTAGATGCAGGTTTTCTGTTTTTTAAACCCACATCACCTTGTTTTTGGAAAGGTCTATACTTTGACTCCCTCTACTATTTATTGGCCTTCTTTGCAATCCATGAAAGAAATGGGGGGACAGTTAAGTGGTAACAAACCACTTCTATATTTAAAAGACTATCAATGTTCTTTTTTTCTTCTTCTTGTGCATCAATAGGCATGAATAAATTAATCTTTCAGCATACCTACACTTATTATTCTTTTGGGTTGAGTTTAACAAGTTCTTGAATCAGACTTTGAGCTAGCTGCCAGACATTCCTGTCTCTCTGCCTCATAGCTACCATAATAATAATAATAATATGCATTTCTATAGCGCCGCCTACCCAAGTCGCACTGATCATTACTCCGGCTTTAGCCTGGCTGCCATTACAGCGCTCTAGCATTTCAAGGAATTAATTCCTGCCAGGTACCCATTTACCTCATATACAATGTTCTTTTGTTTTTCAGGCTTCCAGAAGGGTTCACTCAGCTGATGAACCTGAGCCATCTCTACCTCAATGACACTCTCCTGGACTACCTACCTGCTAGCTTTGGACGTCTCGCTAGGCTCAAGGTCCTGGAGCTCAGGGAAAACAGGCTCAAAGCTCTTCCAAAGTAAGGGGGAAAGATGATGGTGTCTATGGGGGAAGTTGTTGTGTGATGGTGAGGGTGATTATGATAATGATTTTGATTATAATGATGGTGATTATGATGATGGTGATGATGATGGTGATGATGATGGTGATGATAATGATGGCGATGATTATGATGGTGGTGATGGTGATGATGACGGTGATGGTGATGATGATGATGATGTTGATAATACAGTCGAACCTGTCTTAGCGACCACTTGTCCATAACGACTACTTAAAATCCCCCCGTGAGATTTCATGTAGTTAAGAACCTGTTACAACGACCACCTGCCTATTAAACGCGACCAGCGGTCACTCATATTGCTTCCACTGGCCACCGAAAATGGCCACACAACGACCGCCAGCGCCAGCCATGTAGCGACTAGGAACAGCAGCACTTGACCAATGTCTTTCGCAGCTAGGCGATCGGCAACACAGCGGCAGCCTATAAAGCTAGATCTATCGGACATTTATACACAAAAAACTGTTCAACCCCGAGCTTTTTTTAAATTTCGATCAAAGCGTTTAATTACCGACAAGATATGGTTGCTTGCACATTTGATTGGACGCCAACACCAACCTGTCTACAACGGCAACCTGTCTGCAACGGCCACTATTTGTGTTTCCCTTGGACGGTCGATGTAGACGGGTTTGACTGTAATAGTGATGATGTTGATTATGATTGTGATGATGACAGTGGTGGTGGTGATGGTGGTGGTGATGGTGATGGTGATGATGATGAGGAGGAGGGTGGTGGTGGTGGTGGTGGTGGTGGCGGCGGCGGCGGCGGCGACGACGACGACGACGATGAGGATGAGGATGATGATGATGGTGGTGGTGGTGGTGGTGATGATGATGATGATGATGATGATGTTGATGATGATGATGATGATGATTGATGATGATGAAGAAGAAGGTGATGAGTAGGAGAAGAGTTTACTGGTAACAGGTGTTGTTGTTATTATGGTGGTGGTGTAGTGACGATGATGATCGATGAGGAGGAGGAGTATGCTGTTGATGAGTATTACTTTGTTTCAGGCATGATCACTTAAATACATGTACAGTATAACTTTTCCTCCATTTCCTATGTTTAGGTCTATTTCAAGATTAACAGAACTAGAGAGGCTTGATCTGGGGCAGAACAGCTTCAGAGAGATTGTAAGCAAGACCCTTTTCCTTTGTTATATTAATTGTATTGCTCTGAACCAATTATAATGTTAATCAGCAAATTATCCCTGCTCTGTAGTGTATAGGCTATGTTTCCCCCCCATCTTAATTGCTTTCAACGAAGTAATATCTGTGTATCGCACACATTCATTATTCAAAGTAAAGTAGGAAAATGTCTTATTTATTCTTCTCAATGCTAAACAATTACTCTCACATGAAGGGTGTCTGTAATATATATTTATTTTATTATTTATATATTTATTCATTTTATTTACACAGTGCAAATCTCTCAATATTAAAACTATTTTCTTGAGAGACCCTGTACAAATTAAAGGTAACAAATACAGAGGAAATCGAACAAATATTAGATACATACATATCATATCATGGATTATTTGGTTTTGTTTTTATAAGCCGTGATATAAACATGAATAAAAGTAGATAAAGTAGGTTCTTTTATTTTTGTATTTATTTTTAAATAATAGTAGGTTTTCATAATGTTATTCTTTTTATTTTTCTAGCCTGATGTGATAGGTTGTCTGACAAAGTTAACTGAAGTCTGGATAGATACCAACAAAGTAACCCAACTCCCAAAGGTAAAAAGTGTTGAGTTTGCTACAGTAGCAGTTAAGCATGCAATGTAAACACACTATAGAACTCATAAATGTCTTGTTGAAATAGCATGATGATATTGGAATTGAATGTGAATATGCTGAAACAAACAAGATGAAGTAATTCATTCCAAATTCCTTTAGCATCACAGTATTCAATTACCTCTTATTTGGTATTATGAATATGATCAGTGGAGGTACCAATGTGGTTGATGAAAAGAATACATTTTATCAAAATTAGGTAAAAGACATTTTCCTAATACTTCATATGCATGCTCGTGTTAAAAACTTGGAAAGCATGCTAGAGGCTTGTGATACACAAACAACAACAACTAAAGTAGGCAACATGTATTCTGACTGTTGAAATTGAATTGGAACAGTACAGTTGTTTCTCACTGGTTCAGATATCTGGTTCAAAATCATAGCGTTTTTTTTGTGACGAAAGTTTCATATGCTTTATCATTTCTGAATCTTAAAACACAGAGCTCAGTGAATATGTGCAAGGCCTTTGTTGCGTGCAGTTGCCATTCATTTTACGTGTAAACCCTTACCGAAAATGCAGGCTTATTTAGCCTGCTTTGAACCTGCGTCTGGCCTGCATTCTTAAATACATGCTTATTATTCTTTTGCATGTTAAATTTTAGCTTGTATTTTGCAAAATCAGTCTTACATGTTTTAGCAGGTTAAATTTTAGCCTGCATTTTGCAAAATCAGTCTTACATGTTTTAGCAGGTTAAATTTTAGCCTGTTATTAGCATGCATTTTGCAAAACACAGTCTTACAGTTTAAGCAGGCTAAATCTCAGCCTGCCGTTTAAAATTAGCATGCGTTTCGCAAAATACAGTTTTAGCAGGTTAAATCTTTAGCATGCCAGATGAGATGCAGTTTAATCTTTAGCATGTAAATTTCTATCATAATTTGTTAAACTTGCAATCTGAAGAAATGTCCTCTGAGCAGGTTTAGAACACAAATTTAACCTGTTATTGCTTTTTACATGTAGCCTGCAGGTTATTTTTCACATGCACGTTTAATGTTATATATCAGGGGTGATTCAAGAGTTTAAACAAAAATAGGTTCATAGAAAGCCGAGCAAGCGAGGTTTCGAGTGCTTGGGGAGGCATCCCAAGACAAAAATCCAATTGAAACCAATTGAACACCAATTTAATTTTCATTTTTTCAATTGGTTTTAATTGGTCTCTGAATGGGACTTTAATAGGACTTCAGTTGGTTTCAAATGGTCAAGTTTAGCCCTATTGGACCAATTGGCCTAGGCCCCATTAGACTTTAATGGGAACTCAATTGGTTTCAATTGGACCAATTGGCCCTATTTTGGACTTCAATTGGTCCAATTCAGTTTCAATTTCAGTTTATTTTCATATTTCACATGTTTATTTCATTACATTTGGCATGTTACATGTTTTGTAATCATTTTTTGGGGGGATGCATTTATACAAACGAACAGAATAATACATAAGACTAAGTTAAATAAAGGAAGAAATATGATGGAGCCTAAAGAGAGAGCAATGCTTTTAGGTCATAGTTATAACATTGATATAGTCTTGTGTTTATTAGATATCGTAATTGGATTAAATTGCAACTTATATGAAGAAAAGATATATTTGAAACCAATTGAAAACCTTACAGTCTATGGGGCTGATTGGTCCAATTGAAGTCCCATTTAAGTCTTATTGGGGCCAATTGGTCCAATTGAAACCATTTGAAATATCTAATGGGGCCAATTGGTCCAATTGAAACCAATTGAAATCCCGATTAGAGTCAAATGGGGCCAATTGGTCCAATTGAAACCAATAAGACCAATAGATCTACCAATAGGAACAATAGGACCAATATAAACCAATAAGACTAATTGAACCCAATGGGACCAATAGAAACCAATAGAAACCTTCATTTATGTTAGCCTGCCTTTTCGATTAGCATGCTAAAATTAACCTGCAATACGTATCTCATGAATATTCATTATTACTTTACGCGTCTCACAGAAAAATACATTTATCATGATTAATTGTTAAGCAACTTATGACAATTAATGCACATATCAATTTTGTGATTGTATTTTTCTTTGGAAATTATTGACCAATAGACTATTTGTCTGATCACACTTACATTCACGTTTTAGCAATAGATATATTGATTATACGATTACAGAATTTACTAACCAATTTAAATAGCATGTATGTTTTCTACGTGTATGAGTCTGTACTTTTACAAAAGTCAATCTTGTATTAACTTCAAATGATCTTTGTGATGGAGTTAGTCTAATGCAATTGAGATTAGAATATTCCTATTGGTGGACACTTGTACTTGCAAATATTGATTATGATGTATCAATTTATCCCTCGTTCCTCTACCCGAGTCGATATACCAATAGAAGTCTTGTACTGATAATGACGGCAATCAAATATCTTTATTTTTGTTAGCCTGCATTTTAGATTAGCATGCTAAAATTAACCTGCATAACTTACATATTTCAGCGTTTTTGCAGGCTAACAAAGCAGGTTAATTTTGCATACTAAAAAAGCAGGGCAATTTTGCAGGCTAATTGAGCAGGTTAAAATGATTTTGCAGGCTAAAATAAGCCTGCTTTCAAAATGTACAGGCTAAATTAAGCCTGCCTAATTTGCATATTTCGGCGTTTTTGCAGGTCAGTGCTTGCTAAGGAATTAGCCTGCTTTTTAGCAGCTATGCAGGCTTGATGCAGGCTATAAGCAGGCCTGCCTTTTCGGTAAGGGAAAACACTGCTGCGTTTTTGTTTTTGTTTGGATTTTTTCCCCCGCCATATCTGAGCAAGCCTTAAATTTGGATACATTCATGAACTTGTATCTTATAACAAGCCTAAATAGATCCAGACAAATGTTTGTCTTCATGATTTCTTGACTTTGTATCGTCTTCATGTTTACCCCGTTATTATCTGCAGTCGTTTGGAAACCTGACCTGTCTAGTGTACTTTGATGCCTCTTGTAACCGCCTTGAGTACTTACCCGCTGAGATGGACCAGCTTGAGAGCCTTACCGATCTTCATCTCTCAAAGAATTTCCTCCATCAGCTTCCCGAGAACATTGGTAAGAACACAGTTTTAAATTTCTTTGGCAAGACATTAATCTGCACTTGCTACTCTCCACCCTGGGAGGTGTTTCACAAAGATCCTAAGTGGAACTTATCTTTAAGTTGGACTTAAAAAATATGGAAAGCCATTAGCATCTTTGAAAATATTTTGTAAAAGTTATTTTAAAAGGCATAAAATGTTAATTCAAATCATTCATATTTTCTATCATCAAGGAGATTTCATGTTCTGGATGTAGAATTTATAAAAAGTCTAAAATACTTGAATTTCTGCTTTTGAATATATTTCATTTTAAGGCTCTAATGGCTGTCCATAATTTTTAAGTCCAACTTAGAGATAAGTTCAACTTAGGATCTTTGTGAAACACCCCCCAGGTGTTAAATGGGTACCGGTAGGAAGGAATTCCTTAAATGCTGTAAGCGTCGAAATCGGCAGCCTAGCATAGCCGGGTAATGTTGGAGCGCCTTGAGGACCTTGAAAGGTCGATACGTGCGCTATATAAGAATCCAATATTATTATTATTATTATTATCTTGTTAATCACCAACCGTTAAAGTATAATGCTGCATTGAATAGGTGGCAATTGATGTGATTTGGGTGAACAAGTGTTCTTTGATGTAAATGATCAAACACATTTATGATCAAACTCGTTTAGTGATTAGGGTTCAAAAGGAACTTTCCAGAGGTTCACTCCATCCTTAATTACCCGGAAGTCAATCTTATATTCTTTAAATGTATTCGCTTGATTTATCGGTTGACATGCACAGGAGATGTTTTGATAAGTTGAACAAATATTTGACTGATGACCAATGTACATCCTCAAAGATAACCCAGTTCCTTTACTCCGATCAATCCAGGTTTTTTTTTTTACAAAGATCCTAAGTCGAGCTTAACGCTTAGTTGGACTTAAACATTATGGAGAGCTATTTGTAGCCTTAAAATAAAATATATTCAAAAGCAAAAAGTGAAGTATCTTAGACTTTTCATAAATTCCACATCAAGAACATGAAATGTCCTTGAAAATAGAAAATATGAATGATTTTAATCAAAATGTTATGCCTTTTGAAATAAATATTACAAAATATTTTCAAAGATGCTAACGGCTTTCCATAATTGTGAAGTCCAACTTAGAGATAAGTTAAACTTCGGAGCTTTGTGAAACACCCCCCTGGACTTCTCATTCATCATGAGAGTGCCTATATTCTCAAGTGATGACAAATGATTGATTGATTCATGTCCCCTTTTTACACCATGTACATATCAACCAATTATACCTATGTGTAGAGTAGACGCTGTGAGGAATTAAAAAAGACAGGAGATAGAGAGAGAGAGAGAGAGAGAGAGAGAGAGGGGAGTGAGAGAGAGAGAGAGAGAGAGTGAGAAAGGGGAGGGGAAAGGTTACTAGTCACGGAGCAAAGGATTAAAGAAGACAGGAGAGAGAGAGAGAGAGAGAGAGAGAGGGGGGGGGGGGAGGGGAAAGGTTACTAGTCACGGAGCAAAGGATTCAACTTAGGATCTTTGTCAAACACCCCCCCAGGTCAACTGAGCAGCCTGACAACGTTGAAAGCAGACAACAACCAGCTAGCTTCCCTGCCCAGCTCCATCGGTGGTCTGGTGTCCCTAGAGGAGCTCATCTTGAGTGCCAATGACCTGGAGGAGCTGCCCCCAAGCATCGGTCTGCTGCGCAGGCTACGCCACCTCAATGTGGACGAGAACATGCTGCAGAGTGTACCGGCTGAGGTAAGGACTCGTAGCTGGATGTTGATATCACATCTTTGTGTCTGGTGCTGAGGCTTGTTACTGGCGCTTTAATAGGTGTTGTGGCGTGCGCCTGTAATCCAGCTAACAATGGAAGTTACAAACTGATTCAGCCGAGGACGCAGGTTCGAAACTGAGTCGCGTCTTTTGGATGATGACGTTTAAATGTCGGTCCCCAGACGTAAATAATCATATCTGATTGATACACGTCTGTAAAAACCCAATACACACACACACACACACACACAATAGACAAAAAAGATATGTAAAGATGTTTAGGTGGTGTCACACAGAAAAAACCTGACCCATCTTGAATAAACCAGATTTTTAGAAATCTAGTTTTTTCATTTACGTCGGTGACAGACTGGTGACAGACAGGCTACGAATAATCCAGATTTTTGATGGGCCATCGCGCAATTAATGCATCTCATTAAATGTGCGCTAATATAATTGGGCGCAGGTTATGATAGCGCATTAAAAACCATATGCCAGCCAATCATTAAGTCAAACGTTGACCTTGCACTGACCTTAAAGGGGAATATTTCAACATTGGTGTCAGACAGAAAAATCCCTTGAAAAATCCTTTCTAGGGAGAATTATCTTGCTTCGTTAAAAGATTTTTGAAGGGATTTTCAAAGGGATAATTGATGACAGACAGCCAATTAAAAGGTGTGACACCGCCTTATGTGATGTTTTATAAAGACTCGGCAATCTTTACCTTCTTTTAAAGAGGTACACATCAATGCATCCATCCAGTTATTCATTCAATATGCGGTATCTTCCAATCTCCCAACCCTCACCACTTTTTTTCTTCTTCTCCCCAACGCTTGATTGATAATTGCACAGCTCGGTAGCTGCAGTGGGATCACCTTGCTCTCCTTGAGAGGCAACTACCTCCAAGTCCTCCCCGATGAGATCGGCCGCATCGCCAAGCTCACCGTGGTGAACCTGAGTAACAACCGTCTCCAGTCGCTGCCTTACAGCTTCACCAAACTCAAGAACCTCCAAGCATTGTGGCTGTCAGAAAACCAGGTGGGCCTCTTTGCATTTGTAATGTAATCAAAGTTTAATAATGCACAAATCTTTTCTAAGTGCCTCGTTACAAATTATTTTATTTACCTGTTAGAATAATTGTATTTTAATAGTCAGAATGCGAACGGCATACATTTGTTGCTAGGGCAAAGATTATGGCTCGTGCTAACCTAGCAGCACAGAATGTTTGCAATTCGCATTCTGACTTTTTAAATACAATTATTCAGAATACAAATCTCCCAACAAGTACTATTAACTAAGAAGGAAAAAAGTTCACAGTATTTCTTGAAGGGAATCCCATCGTGATTGTCAGGAGACCTTGAACATGATGATGCAGTAGTAAGAGTAATTAATCCTTCGCCTACCTGAACCGGGTGGCTAATGTATTAAGCCTATGGGAAGGAATGATTTGAGCACTCAATGGGTTATTAGATGACAGTGCCAATAGCAGTATAAAGTTTAATGAATATAGTGGCATTATCAGTAAAAACGAAAATAATCCGGATTTATTTTTCCAATAATATCTTTGATGATCATAAAATTAGGAAGTAGTAGTATGAATGTAAAGTGATGACAAAGATGTTAATGACAATGATTATAGTCATAAGTTTGAAGGAAAAAAATAATTCTCTGTAATATTTTCTTTTCTTGCATCCAGTCGAAGCCATTGATTCCTCTGCAGTCCGAGTTTGTCGATCATATAGGAACCAGAGTTCTCACATGCTTCATGTTCCCACAGCAGCCACAGGATTATGAAGAAGGTCAGATTTCATATACATTTGTTTTACTTTTAATTTTCAAATGTTTAACTCTTATCATGCCACAGGGCTAATCCCCATTGTGCCAAGCCCCAAATCCCTCCCGTGCCAGGTTGTTTTGGAGATAATCTTTAATTTTCAAATGTTTAACTCTTATCATGCCACAGGGCTAATCCCCATTGTGCCAAGCCCCAAATCCCTCCCGTGCCAGGTTGTTTTGGAGATAATCTGATTAACGCGATGGTTCTATGAATAGCGCGTGGGAAACGCACAGCACAGTCCATACCTTATCACTTGAGAATATAGGCACCCTCATTATGAAATAGAAGTCCTTGAGTATTATTATCTTTATAAGGCTTCCAAGTGGTACAATAAATCCCGGGGTGTATCCAATATCTTTAGCGCAGTACCTGGATGACCGACCAATATTGTTTTTGTATTGCTCAGTCATCCGGAAACTTCAACTATTGATATCGATATCATATTGATATCACTAAAAAGAAAAAAGGAAGAAGGATAATGAAAATACTTACATATTGAATGCAGCGATATTATATCAATATCACACAAAAACAAAGCCATGTTTACTGTGTTAAGTCTAATTTTGTTATTTCGCTAGTCAGAATAATATAGAAAATAATTATAATATTGTATGGCTTTGTTTTTGTGTCATACAAGAATATATTGCTCTCGCTAAGACAATATTAGACTCGTCTTTTACTCATCCCATATTGTCATAGCTTGAGCAATATATTCTTGTATCACACTCAAAGCCATCCAATATAGTATTTCACTGGGGATATTTCCTATACCGTAATTAACGGTGTATTAACCGCACCTTTTTGCCGCCGAAAAAAATTCAAAGTCGGGGGTGCGGCTTATACACGGTACACAATTTGTTTTTGTTTTTTGTTTGTTTTGTTTTAAGTTTCGATTTGTGCCCCTCCACCTGGCGCTATGCCTGGCAATGTCTCCCAGCTCGGTAATCGGTGTGTTGACTCACCACTCGGAAACTAGAACAACACTCAAATTTGTCTGTCATCTTGGTTTGAAAGTAATCTTTCTGATAGATCTCAATATGTAGTTTATAATAATAATTCCTCCAATTTTTCTTCTATTACATGGTGTACCACAAGGTTCTATCCTAGGTCCCCTACTGTTTTTTAATTTACATCAATGATCTTACACACACAAAAAAAAATCTCGGCAAAGAGGGGTACGGTTAATACACGAGGGCGGTTTATACAACGTTAATTACGGTATGTTTGTTTCTCCTCTGCATCCATGTGTAGATTCGTATCTGAGTGATGGAGAGAGCTTCCATCAGTCTGTGTGGGAGCAGGAGAGAGCAAAGAGATCCAAGATTGTATTCGACGTGGAAGAATCAGAATCGGAGGTACGACACGAGTCTATGCCATCTCTCCTTCTATATCTCTCCCCTTTCCCTTTGGACCCTTACCAACTCTCCCTATATTTCTCTCTTTTATCAGTCCTTCGAGCATGAGCTCTCTTTTCCGTTATCTTTCTGCTCGTATTTCGATTGTGATGCTGCTCCTATTCTACTTTCATATTCACATCTATATTCATACCTGAATTTATTCATGATGTGATTCAGAATTGTATTTAAAATTCTTGCTATGTATAAGTCATATAACTGTCTTGTCATGTTTTGCGCTGAAAGCCGGAGGACCGTACCTGCTCATAGACTTTTTCTTATAGAGTCTTGACGCCCTTCTGGCTTTCAGCACACGACACCATGTTTTTGTCTTAT
Organism: Strongylocentrotus droebachiensis; assembly: GCA_035222895.1. Taxonomy (NCBI): domain Eukaryota; kingdom Metazoa; phylum Echinodermata; class Echinoidea; order Camarodonta; family Strongylocentrotidae; genus Strongylocentrotus; species Strongylocentrotus droebachiensis. The sequence goes on from JAVYIG010001037.1 coordinate 349,019, forward strand.
GTTTTATGTATTACATGTTATACCAATGGAAAACAAATTTCTGTATTATATTATGGACAATAAAATCTTGAATCTCAAATCTTGAATCTTGATAGTCATGACAATGTTTGCGAGTAATAATGATAATAATAATAATAATAATATATCTTGTTTACCCAGGGTAGCCTCATCACTATTAGAGCCCCACTGCACTACTTGTAGCTACTTGCTCCCTTTATATAGAAAACAATGCTTAAGTGGTGCCCATTGGTCCCCAATGATCCTCTTTTTCTTATGTTATTTGAGAGCTGATTTGATGAGATAACCACCTGTCAGTGACCAGCAGGGTGGTCTTATCCCTCCTGGCCAAACTAGTGCAGCAGTCTTTAATACTGTTCTCCCTGAGGGCCCTGCAATCATATTTTTATACCAACTTTAGCCGAGCTACCATGATAAGGCTCAAGCATTCAGGGAACTTGTTCCTGCCGGTACCCATTTAACACCTGGGTGGAGAGTGGCAAATGTAGATTAATATCTTGCCAAAGGACATTAGCGCCGCTGTGGGACTCCAATCGCATAACCAGTGATTCACAGTCCACGTTCCATTTTTAATTCATTGTGGAGGTACATGTTGGTGTCCCCAACTTCTCATTTTATATATAGTTATCATTGTGTGAAATTAATCCTTGAGAGGTTTAAGGCTCAATCATTATACCATTGCCCATGAGATATGGGTAGTTCCTGTATTAAGCCTACGGGATGACAATTCACTAGGTTTTTTCTTACTGCTTTTAAGAAAGCATGTGTACTCTTTTAAGTAAGCAACCAGGGGACCGATGGATTTTACATATACATGTAAGTCCTCTTTGAGGGACTTGGTAATGAGGAATACTGCCTTTCACGCCGGTTACGAGACCACTGCTCTACCGCTGAGCCATTGCGTCACTCAGTTGAGGATTTTAACCATGTCCAAACTGATCCTTTTACCACCCCCTCCCCCTCTCTTCTTTTCTTCTTTCTTCTGTTACAGCATCACAAGAACACAGCCAGGGCCACCACCCCGTACCCTAAGGAGACCATCAGACCTCGCTTCAGGATGGGGGTCATTGCTGCCCCTTCAAACGGTCACATTCCAAGCAAGAAACCCAACCTGAAGGATAAGGTCCAGAGTCCACAGATGGAACTGCTCCCAAGCAAACCCTCGGTTGATACAAGGGTATGTGAAGAAATCCAGGCCTGATAACTTCCAGATTTTTATTTTTTTTTCTTCCCAATCCCCCCCCCCCCCCCCCCCAATTTTGTTTCTACCCAATTTTATCCTGATTTCTTGATTTTTCCGATTTTTCCCTCATTTTCTCTATTTTTCCCCTATTTTTTCCCAATTTTTTTACTCAATTGAGGGGAATGTTAGATGCCATTTTTTTTTCCTGAATCTTATTTATTTATTTTTTACTCAAGGGGGCGTGGTTGAGGGGAAAAAAAAAAACTATTATTTTTTAGTGCTCACTATCACCCCTGAGAAATTGTCCTTTGTCTGTTGGCATTTCTAAAAGAATGCATAGTGTTGTGTTTATGCTGCTGTGTCAAGGCAATGTAGATGGAACGCATAATGTTAACTAGTTAGATTTATGTACATCATCTGAATATGTTATTGTTTACTGCTCGTGTGAATGTTTTTTCATACATTTAGTTACGATTTTATTATAATCCTGAGTTTGATTTTGTTCAATAATAGCACTGTTACATTATACCTAAGTAGTGCTTGTATTACTTGGAAACTTCCTGTAGAGTTTGCCTCCTACCCCATGATGTGGACTGAGTTTGGAGTATACTCTTGGGTATCCTATGTAACTTTCCTGCAGGGTCTATTTCCCAACCTCAGTCAAAGGAATTTTTTTTTTTTTTTAAAGAGAGAAAATCTATCTTTCAACTTTAAAGGGACTTTGTTCAGATGTAACATTGTTCAGATGAGAGAAAATGATGCTAAGGTAGTGACTTCAATGCTATATGTACAGTTAAAGATAATCTGAAAGTTTGAGTGAAAACAGTTCATTATTAATGATAAAAATTGGGAAAAACTGCTTCCAGAATTCTCCCAACTATATTATTATTAGTTGATTAAATTTTAGGAAAATGTAAATAGCATTGAATTGGCTCTATACATACAAACATTTAAGTGTTGAAAGATTTAAAAAAGCCTGTTTTATGTCTTATTTTCATGGGAAAATTCAAAAATTGGTTGGGAGAATTTACTGTTAGAGGGTGTCGCACAGTGATGCCTTCAAAGAAAACCATAATTTGTGGTTTGAGAATTTTTCAGGTTTTTTGCATGTTAGAGGGTTAGGATGGTTGAAGGAATATAATGAGTAACATTTCATACAAATTTATGCAGTTTTTTTCATCAACCTTCAACAATGTTATTGAGTCACTTTAAAGCCAATCCATACATGGGATAAAATGTAATTGAATTAAAGATAAAGACCAGTTATGGCCATGCGATTGAATTGTGAAAGAAACGTTGTGGAATCGATCAGAACAGGTTGATCATCTAGCATATAAGTATTGGTGTGTACTACAAGGTTCTGGAATCATCAAAATGATAAGAAATTTGGCCCAGTCTTGGTAAAGTTACAAGCACTGAACACAGAAAGATGTATATGGGACTACACAAACACGTGGCGTAAAAATCCTACCCTGGAGTTTTACGATGTTACATGACATATTTAGAATATGAAGGCATTTGAAGAGCCATGCTTTTCAGGGAACATGTCTTATCTGATGTTCTTCCACACTTGCATAATAAGAATGATAACGCTCACAAATTATTTTTCACCTCTTCCCAGAACTCAACCTTCTCTTTAAAGCCAATCCATACATGGGATAAAATGTCATTGAATTAAAGAAAAAATGTGTCCTTCTGTTTGAAGCAGGGTTCTAGACGGGTCCGAGGGAGACGTGAGCTGGAGCTGGATGGGATACGGATCAGAGAGGCAAAGGTCACCAGGCCCAGGTCACCGGGGTCAACCATTACTGACAGTTTGCATCTATTCCAAGCTGATAAGGTGAGGGAACTGTTGAGGATTTGTCGCCATTTTGGGCTGTGTGATATTTATTAGTTAGGTTGCTTTACACACTGAATGAGTCTTACATTGTACACATGGTGTAGTCTGGAAGAAAATTAAAATGAGTTAACTCTGGTGTAAAACATCCTTTATTTTGAAATTCATTATTTCATGTTCATTCTTTAAGAGCAGTATAATGTATTGAACTTTGCATATTACTTCTTGCATTAGAGAAATTAACTGTTTTAATCAATTTCAATCAATTTTGACAATCTCAAAATGTGTAATGTGTCATTTTGAATATCTAATGGAAAACTGATCAAACAAATGATATTTCATTTATTTCACTTATTTCATTTTCCACATTCCAGTTAAAAAACATGCAAATACAAAATAATGTACATTATAAAATACAAATGCATAGATATATAAAGAATTAAACATACAGAAAAACACACAAACAAACAAGAAAGTGACAAAGGGGAAAAAATAAGTATGTGGAGGGGCAAAAACAAAAGCAAAGTTGCTAGTCAGGGATAAAAACTTGTTCAAAAATAAAAAGGGGGGGGGGGGTCGGTCATTGGAATATTACCATATATATATGTGTAGACAGATTGTGAGCATTTATTTTATTTCACGAGTTGAGGTACTAGTTTTTTCATCTTTGAGGTTGGAATTTAATAACTTTAGTAATCATGTTCTTCCTTAATGTCTATCCATCTGCCTAACTCTTGTCATCCCTTGCAGGAGAAGCGGGCCAAAGACAAGGCACGTCTCCGCCGAACATTGAGTGCTGAGAGCGATACGGAAGGGATCACTCCAAAGGGGAAAGGGTTCTTCAAAAAGGTATGAACTAATCACTGTCATGTCTACTCTTGCCATGAGATTAATATTATTTCCGAGATTAACCCTTACATGAACTTGCAAAGTAAATATTTTGAATAGTCCACGAGGTTGTTAATAATGTATTTCTTAAAAGTCACAGTTCATGTAAAGTGAAATATTGATAAAAAATGTCTAAAATACCATCATCTACTCTGTGAAAATTAATAGAACATGTATTTCAATCACAATCATTCTTTTGACTTTTATTTCCAGTCCAAACATGATCGTGGAGCCCACAGTGACACAGAGGCCATCGACCCAGAGTGGACATCCAAGACCAATAGCCAAAGGAGATCACTGACCATCGAGGACTCTATTGGTCAAGATAGAAGATCTTCAGTTGATTCAAGCCGGACACCGCTGATGGATGACCACAGAAAAATTGACATGAAGAAGGACAGAACTTCCTCTAAGCAAAATGGAAGTGCCAAGCACAATCGGCGAAGTGATGGTGTTGTAACCGATTATGGATTTATAGATCGAGGACAACACGGAGGTGATTTTGTGGATGGCCAAAGAACAAGAAGTGGTGAGATTGTGCAAAATGGGAGGAGGAGAAGCGATGTGCCATACGGTAGCAGTGATCCGAGGAGAAGGATGGGTAGGAATATGAACCAAGATCCAAGGGCAAGTGGCACACCTGTGTCAGGCAATGTGGCCTTCCACGGGAAGAGGAATGGACACCAGCGACGATCAGGTTATGGGACTGATCCTGAGCTTGAAGAGCTGTACCATCATTCACTAGAAAAAGACTCTCCCAAGATGCAAATAGCCCAGTACCATACACCCTCCAAGAAATCTGGTTACTCAACAGACCCTGATCGCCGCACTCCGCAAAGCGGAAGGGCTGCTGCTCTGGGTGGCAATAAGCAAACTAGCAATAAAAAACCTGAACCCCATCATCCACATTCAGGGTATGGTACAGATTCTGAAATCATGGCGTACAATGGACCTTTTGATTACACTTCTCCTGCAGAAGATCATGGAAGATCTTCCAGAGTTGCTCAAAGGACTCTTGAGAAACGCATTGATTACACACCTCCTGTGGAAGATCATGGAAGATCTTCCAGAGTTGCTCAAAGGTCTCTTGAGAAACGCATTGATTACACACCTCCTGTGGAAGATCATGGAAGATCTTTCAGAGTTGCTCAAAGGAATCTTGAGAAAGAGAGTCGGATACCGAAGAGGCAACCTGAAGCTTACGATGATCGCAAAGGACAGTGGGTTGATGGCAAAGGGTATGTGAAAGAACTAAATCAAGAAAGAGTTGGTGAAGATAATGATGAGAATTTGCATTGGGCGTACCCTACCTTTGAGTCCAATAAAGGCACTGGATTTGATGATGAACAAAAAGTTGAGAAAAGGGATTACACAGAGGAACCAAGGGGTGGTAATCATGCTAGAACAAAAAGATTTGATAATTCAAGTGACCTTGGTAGACGTGCTATGGCCAATGCTGTCATGGAAAAGGGAGATGGACATCCAAAGGAAGTAGGAAAAGTGGATCTGTCCTCAGAGACGGAAAGCCATCAAGAGCTGCATTGGGACATCTCTGAAATTCTTGGTAGTTCAAGTAGAACACCGGGACAGTTGAGTACTCCTGCCTCCTCTCCTCAGAAATCCAAGGCAGACAGTGTTGAGCATGTGTTTATGGGTAACGATGAGAGACCAAAGAGAGGCAAGAAAATCAAGTCTTCAACTCCGGAAAATGAAAGGCAGAGTGAGAAAATTTGCACCGTTGTAAGCAATGGATCTGTTCCAAATGTAGCACTTAGGCTGGAGGATAACATGGTTGGTGTAGAAAATCAGATGACAAACCTTGAACTAAGATCAAACATTGATGGCCCCAGGGATGGAAGACCCCTTCCACCCTATTCCAAGAAGAGAGATCCCAACTTGTCTCTACCTCCAAGTCCTGCACAGCTGGATCACAGGGACCCTTCGGCATCACCCATTGACCCATCAAACAAAATGTCACTACTGCAGTATTACCCATCAAAACATAGAAGTGATTCTCCACTGCCTCACCACAGCAATAGAACCACCCCTAACGACATTGCCCCAAACACTAGAATACATCTCAGGAACCAAACCCCCAATCTCCACATTGTAAACCAAAATATGCTGCAGAGCGAGAGTCGAAAACCAAGTGATCCTTTGACTAATCAAATTGCAAAGCGAGGAGCCATTCCAACGTATGATGAAGCTGTGTTGCGAAGGAAAGACAGTCTTGGAAAGCAGCAGTCCCATTCCTTGAACTCACTCACCAGGGACATAAGTAAGCAACTGAAAGTGTACCCTATACCAGTGGCAGCTTCCAGTGAAGACCTCTTGTCTACCAAACAAAAACAGGAGGCCCATTATACAACTCGGGCTAGACCTTCCAATGAACGACTTAACGATGAGATAGATGATTATGAGATCATCAGTGATTGGCATCAGGGTCCTCGAGCAAAGGATCATGAGTTGCAGGGGCAACCTCATGACAGAAAACCTCAGCCATACCCTGACATCAGGCAAGGACAAGGCAGCAAGTTGAAAGAACAAAGTAAAGATGATGCGTTGTTGCATCAGAATCAAAAGAGATCAAGTACCCCAAGTAGTCAGATTGCGAGGCATCCATCGGAGAGAACCGATATGTTACAGAAGCAACGTTCTGGAGATGATGCTGGATATCAACAAAGAAGTAGATATGGTCAGAGGGAACAGGTTAATGAAAACTGGAAGCAAGAGGCTGACGTTGGTAGAAACATTCCAAGAGGAAAATCTCCTTTACCACGCTATGCAGCTCAGAAAACACCAACTGCCAAGGAAGAACTGCCACATACCTACAAAGATGGAAGACAGTCATATCCTACAGTTCATGACCAAAGGCCAAAAGACATTGATCATATCAATCAAGAAAATACTCAGTACCGCAAACATGATGAGAGGAAGTATTCTGATCATACCCAATCAGTTCCAAACAGACACAGTGATGCTGATCACCATGACCAAACAGATGGAGTATTCGGCAGCCAAAGAGACCTCAATCATAACAGACCTCAAGACTCCACTTACATCGGACAGAGAGACACCAGGTACAGTGGCCAGTACACCCCTACCTACAACCAGGATGCAGCCGCTGATCAATTCCCGTCAGCACCATCCTATGGGGAAAGACAGAGTACCAAGGAGAGTCATCAACCTGTTGAAGTTAATGATGATAATTGGAAGCACCACCTACTGAACAAGCTTGCCACGAAGAACTTGACACAGGGAGATGACGAACAGGTACACGTAAATACAGTTTTTAACTATTGAACAAGTTAGAAACCAATAGATTTTGTTATGCTTTGATTATACCTAACAATGGAACAACACTCTTTAATAATCTTTTCAACAAGTTCAGCTAGATCAGAAAACAAAAGCTGGAAGTCGTTCAAAACATATACCTAATTTACCTTTGGGATGCCATGACTTTTCTCCCTGCCCTTACCATTGCTTATAAGTTGATGCTTGAATAGTCATTCAGTCAGTAATGAATTGATTATAAATTAAATGGTTTGTGATGAAGAACATACCGTATTTGCCGGCGATAAGGCCGCACCCCCGATTTTGGGTTGTTTGTTGTTGTTTTGGGGAAGGACCTTCATTTGACATCGAGGTGCAGTTAAAGGCGCTGATTTGTGCTTGTAAACTTGTCACAAATAATAGTAACAATGTCGTTTTTAGAAGAATGTGTAAGATCATTAATGTGAATTAAAAACAATAGAGTACTAGGTCCTAGGATAGAACCTTGTGGTACACCATTTGTTATATAAAAAAAATTGAGGAATTATTATTATAAACTACATATTGAGATCTATTAGAAAGATTACTTTCAAACCAAGATGACAGACAAATTTTAGTGTTGTTGTAGTTTCCGAGTGGTGAGTCAACACACTGATTACTGAGCTGGGAGACATTGCCAGGCATAGCGCCATAAATCGAAACTAAAAAAAAAAAAAAAAAAAAATATATATATTTTTTTACTCTTTCGCCGCATAGGCCGCACCCCAACTTTTTGATATTTTCTCTTCCAAAAATACTGCGGCCTATACGCCGGCAAATACGGTACTCAATACTTTCGATCCTCCCTTTATGCTGTTCATAAAAAATGTCCAAGTTACAAGGCAGTAGGGTTGTTCATAAAAGATGTCCAAGTTACAAGGCAGTAGGGTTGTTCATAAAAGATGTCCAAGTTACAAGGCAGTAGGGTTGTTCATAAAAGATGTCCAAGTTACAAGGCAGTAGGGTTGTTCATAAAAGATGTCCAAGTTACAAGGCAGTAGGGTTAATGATATTCCTGACCATATATTCCAGCTTCTTAATTACTCTAATATAATCCTCTCCATTAGACCCCGGTATCTATCCGACGTCAAGGAGAGAGCACCAAGTCCACTGTACAGCAGAGGAGGCTGCACGTTCTACGAGCAAGAATGCAGAATGACTTGGTAAAAATGAATGTCACAATGGCTGATCAGCTGCAAAAACTTGAAGCTCGGGTTATTTTTTATTACAGATCTCACTAAATGAGTCTGGGTGGTTATCAAAAATCGTTTTGCAATATTTTTTGATAACTCGCATGTGCAGAGATGCCAACTGTTCCGTTTTTGCCGTATTTGTCCCGTTTTTTCACTATGAATACGGCAGTACGTTTTTTGTATGTTTTGTTACGTTTTTTTAATTTTTTAATTTTTTTTTATTTTTTTATTTATTTATTTTTTTTATTTTTTAGTGACGTTTTTCTTAATTTCTGATCATGGGCCTTATCAAACAATGCACGCAGAATGGTGATACGTGCCCAAAACTGCGCACAATGCGAACAACCCACATGTAATGTATGCACGTCGCGCTCCGCTCCGGGTATGTATACATGGTACTGCCGTTTTTTTTAACCTGCTCGATTGGGCGATATGTTAAGGTGAGAGATTTTTTCAAAAATACTGTTTTTTGTCCCAAAATACTGCTTTTTGCTCTTAAGAATACTTTTTTTTGTCGAAGAAGGTTGGCATCTCTGCATGTGCAGTATGCTGTAAACTTTGATCGTCAGTCTTGCGATCCTCTTGAAGTTGGAGAGACTGTAACACATTTTATTTTGTATTTCTCCCAATGCAGAAACCTGGTGATGAATCCATTGACGAGGTCTTTCACTCTCCCTCTCTGCCATCCCGCTCCCCTGGCTTCAAACCCCAATCCAATGTCCCACCCAACAACGCCCACCACCATCCCCATCCCCATCCCTACCCCCATCCCCAGTATCAATCCCAGGACAAGCAGAATCCGGATAGCACCTCCGGTATCAGGAACCGCCCTCAGCACCACCACCACCACCACCAGCAGCATCCTACTCATGACACCCACGAGTCACCTGGCCAGAAGCCATGGCAGGATGAACCTGTTAGGAAAGGCCCTTCACCAGGATATCACCACCAGAGGGACTGGTCTCCCCCATCCTATGAAAAACCACCTCAGATGATGGACCATGTGGATGTAGCAGAAACTAGGAGAGGTATGTCTGAGCATCCCACTCCTGACGCCAATTCACAACATTCTTTTTTTTCTTCCATTTTTGTCCTGAATATTCACTTTTTACATTATGATCTGTAAGGTAAATTTCATTTTTGTGTATCTATGAAAGTTAGGTTTCTTTTTCAGTGTTATCTTATTTTTCCCTTTCTTGTTTTCTGTGTCACTTTTGCTTTCTGATCTCTCTCTCTCTCTCTCTGTCTTTATCTGGCGAAAAAAAATACATGTTTCTTTTCCATGCATCATCATTTTTTCTTTGTCCCTTGCTTTGACAGGTACCCCACCAGGCAGTTCAGGAAGCTCCACCACTGGTTGCAACGGGCGTAACTTTGCCCCCTCTCCCAGCCTCCAGCGGCGCTTGCCCCCCTACCATTCCACTGTCACCCAATCCCAATCTCCTCTTCCTGTCAGGAGAGCTGACCCTGATGGCATCGGGGGCCCCAAAACGGTAAGTGGTGACCGACCCACCCACCCCACCCCAACCCCCAAAATAGATAGGAGGTTCACAAAATCAGGGGGGTGTTTCACAAAAACTAAGATCAACTTTAAGTCGGACTTAACTATGGCAGGCCATTCATGCCACTGGTTGCTCTCACTATTGGTCTATCAATTATGATCTTTAGATAATATTTTTCCCTTCAATAATGAACTATCAACAGATGTAAATTCTGTAGATTTGTGACCCCTCCGTTGAAAGACCAATGTCAGTAAATGTTGAGAGCAACCAGTGGCATGAACAGCCTGCCATAGTTAAGTCCAACCTAAAGTTAATCTTAGTCTTTGTGAAACACTCCCCTGGAAGCAAATTCAATGGCACAAAAATGTTGTTGATGTTGTTAGGTTCATCTCAAATTTACAACATTCATAACATGGTTTCAAATGTGTGGTACTGTAGTGCAGAAGCAGCAGTGATATCACTAGTTGGCATTCACACACTAAGAGCTAACGCTCTGGCAATGATGTGAATTTTTCAATTGGTTGCAATTTAGAGATATACAATTGTGTAAAGCAGCATAATAGGGTGATGGGTTTTGTGGGAAGGATAATATTCTGGAATTATAGGCAATCATTTACTGCACACAAAAATTGGGCATCCTGGAGGTGTTTCATAAAGCTGTTCGTAAAGTTACGCCTGACTTTACGAACGACTTGTATATGAAGTGCCAGATAGGATGCCCAAAGTTTTTTCTGATATTTCCAATAACCTCAATTAAATTATGGCAAAAAATATACTTTGCATTAAAAATGTTTGTTATAATAAGAATGTTAATCTACATCTGCACAGTTCAACTTTAGTTGATGCAGTTAATAATGATTGAGGATCCCATTTGGCTTTTCATATACAAGTCGTTCGTAAAGTCATGCGTAACTTTACAAAAAGCTTTATGAAACACCCCCAGATATACCATTAGCGAGTTTGAGGTATGAGACCATATTGGGAAATCCAGACACTTCATATTTGTTGTTCTCCTTCCTTCCTTCCTGTTGTCAGATTCCATTGGTAATCTATAAGAACCCTGGCCTTGGATTCAGCATCACTGGAGGTCAGAATTCTCCTGGGAATCCTTTTCATCCTGAAGACATGGTATGTTAACACTGGACATTAATTGATGCCATAATTAGTGCTTGTCCTACTACTATTACCTTTACCATCGCCAGTGCCTTACTGATGCCATGTGCATGAACCATTTTCATTATATTTGCTATTGCATTTACCATTATAAATGCTGTTATCTTTTTCACTGTTGCCATTGCAGTTACTTTTGTTTCTGTTGTTTACCATTTTCATTAATTTTGCCCCTAATGTTATGATTAATTATCTTATCTATTGCTGGTACTATTATTAAAGGGGAAGTCCACCCAGATATTATCTTGGTTTTCATAAAAGCAGCAATATGAGAGAAACGGGTCAGTGAAAGTGAGAGCAAAAAACAATTAAAAATAAGATTTTTTTTTTGAAGGTGCCATCAATCAAACACAAAAAGGCAACTCCGTGACGTATCTTCTCCAATTTGTTCTGCACAGAAAATTTCATAAACAACATAATATCAGGGTAGACTTCTCCTTTAATGCAAAGAGAATTATCAATTAGTATGATTATCATTGCCTTTGCCATCACCATTACTTTGAATATTGCTTTAACAATAATAACCTTGCATCTTATCACTTCCATTTACCGCTGCCAAAACCATTCTTTTGCTACTGATTTTTTTACTATACCCATTGCTTTTTACCATTCCAGTTGTAGTTGTATTCTACCTTTGCAACGACCATTAACAGTTCTCATATTCACTCCCATTTTTTGTTTACAATTATTATTGCCATTACAGTTCACATTAGTAAGGCTTGACATTAGCGGGTGCCCAGAGCATATGATTTAGTACCAGGCAACTGGTACCCAAACAAAAATAATGTAAGAGAGTTGGTTGCCCTGCTTTGGTTGCCTGACAAGGGTATAAACCAAACTTGAGAATGGCACGTTTGTAATATCATGGACCTATTACGGATGGACATTCGACGTGATTCTTTCTTTGATCCAATGATAGTCACCGCCTTCTGATCATGTGCATCTTAATGAGAACATTCAGCTGTTTAAACAATAACGACTGCGTAAGCATTTTCGGTCATTGACAATGGAGCAGTTTCCCTCTCTTGGGTTTTGTTTGGATGGTGTGCTCTGTAAGAGTGTGTCTTAAATAAAAACATCCCCAATGGGGCGCAGCAAAGTTGAAAAGCAGACGAGTTTGGTGATATGAAATGTATTATTACTGATTTGCACAATTTCGCACACACCCATGACCTTATAAAACAATTAGAAGGCCATGATCTTTATAAGCCCTGTGCGCTGTAACTGTGGAATATTATGAGGAAATAGGGGGAAACAGGATTTTTAATCACAACCAATCCAAATATAACCTATATCTGGTAAATATCAAAATGTTTTTCAAAATAAAATACAGTACACGGATTAACAATTTTCGATTATACGCCAGAACTGCACATGGATTTTCCATGATTTAGGCGAGTTATTATCTTCTGCGCATGTAGATTAACATGTGTAAAATCACTCTCTTGATTCTGTCCCGGCTTTTTGGTGGTGACCATCATGAGATCAAAGTGAAGAAACATGTACGGAATATTATTGAGACGACATTGACGGAGACAATCACAATGAATTTGTAAAGAAAACGAATGTCCATCCGTAATAGGTCCATGGTAATATTGAGTGTAGTTTTATCACATCAAACAGGAAGAGGCTGGGACTGATTTGTGTGTGGCCATACACAGTGTGAGGAAATTTAGACATTGTTGCATACCTGCATTCACTCTGTCTGCGTGCTAGTGACTGGGATGTGTTTTGAATGTGTTACTTCGTTAAGAGTGCTTTTCACTGTAGCGAATGAAGTTGATGGTAAATAGGTTCCACAAGCACACAAATAAATCAAGTCTGTTTCAAGCAGTTCAACTACCATTGTCATTTCCCCGGGCCTTTTACTATTGGCATTACATCTACATTCATGTTCTTTTCTTTGTTCATACCGTTGTCATTGCTGTTACATTGCCAGTAGCTTCAATAGTTGCTGTGATGACCTTTGCTGTTACTTGTAAAATTACTATTTATTGCTGTTATCTTGGCCACAGGCATTACCTCTACCAGTTCCTTGGCCATTATTTATTCTGCATTGTAAATTGATATTGCAAGTACAGAGAAACAGAACCCATGATTTAAACCTTTACCTTTACCTTTTGCCTTATCGACGTTGTTGCAGTTTACCTTGATGTTATTTATGCTTGCTATGTTCGTGCTTTTTACTATTGACCACACCATGACCATTTAAATGGAGCCCCCATGATCTTGGCTCTCTATCTTTTGAGCTCTGACACCTAATTGTGCCCACACGATGCTGCAGTGATAATGTTATCCTCCTGAAGACAAAAAAAAAATCATCCTTCTAGATTTCACAAGATATTCCAACCATACAGAGGAAAATATTTATTTTCCTGATTAGGATGTTTTGTCGTAAGCCCAATGTTCAGATGAATATTAACTTTGAAAGGTTTGGACATCCCCTTGTAAGAACATACAGATTGTATTAAACCCATGTCAATGTATCTTTGAAAAACTTGCATCTGTAGGGAATCATTCCAATATTGATCCATTTTTGTCCTCTCTGAAAAATTTGCATTTGTAGGGAATCATTCCAATATTGATCCAGTTTCATTCTCTGAAAACCTTACATTGATGGGGAATCATTCCAATATATATCAAATTTTGTCTCTCTCTCTAAAACACTTGCACTTTCATTTGTAGGGAATCATTCCAATACTGATCCATCTTTCTCCTCTTGTTGATAGGGTATCTTCGTGACCAAGGTGCAACCAGACGGTCCTGCAGACCATTGCCTGCTCCCTGGAGACAAGATTCTTACCGTCAACAACCAGGACTTTGTGGACATTGATCATGAGCAGGCTGTCCAGGTGCTCAAGAACAGTAACCCAGTCTCAATGGTGGTCAGCAGAGAAACATGAGGAGCTTTGTCCAGCCTTAATTTCAACAACCAGGACTTTGTGGACATTGATCATGAGCAGGCTGTCCAGGTGCTCAAGAACAGTAACCCAGTCTCAATGGTGGTCAGCAGAGAAACATGAGGAGCTTTGTCCAGCCTTAATTTCAACAACCATGACTTTGTGGACATTGATCATGAGCAGGCTGTCCAGGTGCTCAAGAACAGTAACCCAGTTTCAATGGTAGTCAGCAGAGAAACATGCGAAGCTTTGTCCAGCCTTAATTTCAAGAACCAGGACTTTGTGGACATCGATCATGAGCAGGCTGTCCAGGTGCTCAAGAAGAGTAACCCAGTTTCATTGGTGGTCAGCAGAGAAACATGAGGAGCTTTGTCCAGCCTTAATTTCAACAACCAGGACTTTGTGGACATTGATCATGAGCAGGCTGTCCAGGTGCTCAAGAACAGTAACCCAGTCTCAATGGTGGTCAGCAGAGAAACATGAGGAGCTTTGTCCAGCCTTAATTTCAACAACCAGGACTTTGTGGACATTGATCATGAGCAGGCTGTCCAGGTGCTCAAGAACAGTAACCCAGTCTCAATGGTGGTCAGCAGAGAAACATGCGAAGCTTTGTCCAGCCTTAATTTCAAGAACCAGGACTTTGTGGACATCGATCATGAGCAGGCTGTCCAGGTGCTCAAGAAGAGTAACCCAGTTTCATTGGTGGTCAGCAGAGAAACATGCGAAGCTTTGTCCAGCCTTAATTTCAAGAACCAGGACTTTGTGGACATCGATGATGAACAGGCAATCTTTGTCCTCAAGAACAGTAACCCAGTATTTGTGATCACCAGGGAGGCGTTTCACAAAACTTGTCATCAGTGAAAAAATGACAGTTTTTGTTATAAGCTACTGAAATCCTTGCTTCTGATTGGTTATCAGCAGATTTGTCAATGATTTTTATCATTTGTCATTGAAAAAAGGCTTTGTGAAACGGGTCCCAGGAGACCAACTGCTGTCTGCTTCCGTAGAAGCAGGAAGTGTTAACCAGGACTATGTTGACATCGTTCATGAACAGGTAGTCCAGGTCCTTAAGACCAGTACCAATGTTCATCAGCAGATTACCATAAGAAGATTGTATTAGTGACCAAGATACAAGTAGACTTTCCTTCTGACCATTGCTTGCTTCCTGGCGACAAGATTCTCCATGTGAACAACCTGGGACCTGTGTCACAAAGCCTTTTTTCAATGACAAATCTGCTGATAACCAATCAGAAGCATGGATTTCAGTAGCTAAATAACAAAAAGTGTCATTTGTCACTGATGACAAGTTTTGTGAAATGGGGCCCAGGACTTTGTCGACATTGATCATGAGCAGGCCATCCAGGTCCTCATCAGTACAGAAACATGAGAGGATTGTCCAGCCCTAGTAGGGAGAGGGTCACTCCGAAGGAATTCTCGTTATGTGTACGACCTCCAGATGAGTTGCTGATATCCTTCAAGAGGCTTTGATACACTTCCAATTCATTATCCTCATAGACCAACACATCAGCACAGGTGCTGAAGAATACTAACCCAGTTTCTATGGTGATTAATAGAGAGAACATCTACTCGGTGTTGAACCCACTACCTTCCAGTTACAAGACCACTGCTCTACCACTGAGCCATCTCGCCTCCTCATATTTTTATAGAAAATCATGAATAAACTAATCTGAATGAAGGAGGCTGCCTTATAAGGATTCCAGTAAATATTATAAAATGTAGTCATTGAATGTAACTTTGAATAAGTGCCTATGCAAAAGTGTTCTTCTGTCAAACATGAATCAGCGAGGAAGAAAAGTAGAGAGGGCAGAAATTCAAAGAGGTGATGTTTTTTTCCAGCAGAAATATTCCAAAGTATGCAGCTTAATTAAGAACTGATATACATTTTTAGTAAATAATTACAATGACCTTGAGAAGCTGCTGTCATAGAAATATGACGAATCAGTACTGATTTTTTGTATTCGTTTTTGTATTCACTGTAAATATAGCATTCACCAAAGAGAAATAGCAGACTCTTTACTTGATATATATTTGCACATCTTGTCTGTATCTGTGTTACTGTATGTTCTTGTGGTTAGTTTGTCGAGTGTTTGTGAGAGGCCATTTGTCAGTCTGTTGGGACAAAGAAGTTACTGTATCAGTTAATCTTCATTTGCATTTTTCTGTTCATGATGATTTCTTTTTTAATAATTCATTTAACTTTGTTAACATGAGATTTAACCAAAATATAATCTCTATTAAACTGAAGCATTCCTGATAATAAGATCGATGATTTGGAAAGTCACTAGGCTTTTTCGATATACAAACATCTGAAAGCCTTGGTAATGATAAACTGATACACGTATTTCTGTCTGACTTTGCCTTATAGTTAAATGTTGTGATGTGGTTTACAGGGCTATAAAAATAGCACAAAGAAATTTGATTTATATCTTGCATGTAAATATTCAATATTGTATATTTTGTATATATTACTCTGAAAAATATATTCATAATAATTATGGCATTTGATTTTTTCGACTAACATGGAGCGTAATGTGGGATATTGACAAGTGACTTATATATGCCTTGTATCTGAAGACATTAGAATAGTAAGTTTAAATTGATGATTTATTTGTGGAGAATATATGCTGTGAAATTGTAGAAGTAAAACTTTGATTTGGATTAAAGTCTGTGGTGCTATTTTTGCAGATAATATTCACTCTCAGTGTTGTACTCTCTGACAATCTGTTTATCCTGGTCCATGGTTTCAAAAGATAAATGGGATTGTGTTTTTACTGTTCAGTAACCATTTATTAAGAATCAATGATGAGAACACATTTCCTCACAATCTTGTATTATCCAATATTTCACCATTGTCTAAAGGCATTACCTTGAAATAGCTGCAAATAACTGAATGGCCTTAGGTACGTCAATAAGTGCAAGTATGACTGTACAGAAGTTTTTTTCTAAAATAATTGTTTATGAAAACAATAACTGTTTTTCTAGCTCACCACATAAGTTGTGATCAGAATTAAAAAAAAGTTATATTGCATTTTGCCTTTACCTCCTGATGTGTAAAAGGTTTTTAAGGTGTAACTTGCTCTGTAGAATCATCAGGTTTATAACAAATACAATTGAGATAAATCTCTGCAATAACAGGACATAAACATACATATCCTTTATTCATGATTTGAAAATGTCTATCGAGATATTTCAAAGAATTAAATGTAATGCATGCCATAATGTTTGTCCTACCTTGCAGCAATTAATGTATGCAATTTGCAATCTGATTATTGAAATACAATCATTTGTAGCAGGTGAATAAATGATTTATAACACGACACTTAACATATATGTGTGTTAAATTTGATTATATTAAGAAAATGGTCTATTCAGTAAAATTTAGTCTCACAGGCATAGTGACTTCATCAGTTGCACGCAAATCATTGAAATTATAAGACATCAGATGTATGTAATAAAAACATTTATTTGGAACTTTGTTAAAACAAGATATACTAATACATAATGTGCCAATGGTCGATAAGGACTTTAAATTCTTTTGTTACCATAGAAAAGTCTGTATCCTTTGCTTTGTTGATAGAATTATTTATTTCGACTGGAGACAATACCTTGTATGAAATATATCACTGCTCCTGCCATTTTATTCATTACAATACCTGTATTCGCATCCTTTTGATATCCGACTTTATTTATGTAGAAACTCTAGACCTTGTATTTTGCCTACGTATTAACTCCCTTTGATACAGAAACTCGTAATAAATTAATTTATAAGAATAATTGTCAAAAGTGCTTGTTTTTTTTCTTCTTCCCCACTTGGTCTTCTCATGGGATTCTGACAAATTAAAAATAGAGATGGAGAAAAAGAGAGAAAGAGGGAGAGGGAGGGGGAGAGAGAGCGAGGGAGAGAGAGAGAGAGAGTGAGGGAGAGGGAGAGAGAGAGTGAGAGAGAAAGAGGGGGGGGGGGATTGAAACTTTTCTCCAAACCAATTATCTTGTGTTTCCATGTGACATTTAAATAAACACCTCAAAAAGTTCGGAAAGTGAAGTTTGATCGATTATATCTATCTTGTTATGGCATAATTATTGATATGTGTATTGTGTAGTGTCATTAGAAAGTGTGTTTATCCCCCATGATACTTAACAAAGCGATGATTATGCCATGACAAGAGATATAATTAATCAAACTTGAGTATCTAAACTTTTTTTTTTTAGGGCTTTACATTAATAACCTCAAACAATTTAATAGCCTGAATATTTTGTGAAGGAATAGTGACTATCTCTATTAGGCAACATAAACTACAAATTATATTTTAAAACTCTGATATCCAACTGGACAAGTAAGTTAAATTCCGCTTGGCCCCCAAATAAATGCAGTTCTAGAAACCCATTTCTTTGAGAGATTTGACTGATCTCTCCTGTACACTATCTATGACTCTTTTAACACTACAGGGTGTTTCACAGAGAACCTAAGTCGAAATTAACTCTAAGTTAAACTTAAACATTATGTAGAGCCATTTGTAGCCTTAAAATGAAATATATTCATAAGCAAAAGTTCAAGTATTTTAGACATTTCATAAATTATAAATTCCACATCAAGAACATGACATTTTCTTGATGATAGAAAATATAAATGAGTTGGATCAACATTTGATGCCTTTTAAATTAAATATTACAAAATATTTCAAAGATGCTACCGGCTTTTCATAATTGTTAAGTCCAACTTAAAGATAAGTTTAACTTGGGATCTTTGTGAAACACCCCCAGGACTGAGAGACTCTACGAGCAACTCCTATGTGGGCACCAATAGAATGACGACCAACAAACATGGTAGCTGGTTGCTGGTCTGAATGAGAGTAAACAACGGTCTTGATATCATGCAGTTGATCCGTGCTTTTAGCACTCGCAGGGTTAAAGAGTGCCACACTGAAGAACATAGTTTCTTATGAATCACTCCCCCTTTGTGCATTGTTATACTATAGCTGAAATCACCATAACACCCAACATCACAAACTTGACATGTTTTTGTTGACTGAAGAGTCCTCGTGATAGATTACAGAGTTATGAATTCTGTGGTCTTTTCACGATCACACAATCCAGTCCTGTCGAATTAATGCTGTATTATATGTTGGTTTTCACATGAGAACCATAGTAAGAAGACTTTGCAGTAAAATGAAAATGGGCTTTAAAGGTATAGACCAGTTCTGGTCATGCGATTGCATTGTGAAAGAAACGTGGAATCGATCAGAAAAGGTTGATCATCTAGCATATAAATATTGGTGTGTACTGCAAGGTTCTGGAATCATTAAAATGAAAAGAAATTTGGCTCAGTCTTGGTAAAGTTACAAGCACTGTACACAGAAAGATGAATATGGGACTACGCGTCACGCGATATCTATCCAGGCCGGAGAGATATGATAATTTACCAAATATATCAATTAGTAGGCGGTTTCCCGGCAAAATTTGTATCATCACGTCTTAGTCAAAACATATTCTTTCACATGATTGGTAATAAGAGCTTCAATTTCATTTTTTCAGTGGGGGGTGTTTCCAAAACTGGTCTTTACCTTTAAACCACAATAATATTATTGCCTGCTGTCTATTGTAGATCTATGGAGAGCTCCGATATACACACCTAGGAAGTGTTTTACAAAGCCTTTTTTCAACGACAAATGACACAAATCAGTGACAACTCTGCTGATAGCCAATCAGAAGCAAGGATTTCGCTAGCTTCTAACAGAAACTGTCATTTGTCACTGATGACGAGTTTGTGAAACACCCCCCTGCATCACTCTTGATCTTTTTCCATGATGACAAAATATTAATTTCAACTGACAGAATCATGATCTGAATTCGAGAAAAAAAAGTTAAATGTACACACATCTTGTAATATCCAATTAAAAACATTGTAGTAGTCTTTAAATAGTAAAAGATTCACTATCTGTGAATAGAAGTGTCCGTAACACCAGACAGCATTTGAAGGGCATCGTTCGGGTAAGAATGTCCTTGTCAGCAATCTCGCATGGAAACTTGCAGTTTATCCCAACTTGGAAGTTTCCTAGTATTCCGGTTGTCTTTCAATGTTCTGTCCTTGGTGGCATTCGACCACACAAGGAATCCTATGAGTGGTACTACCATGGCTTGATCGTTATATACATTGCTTTATAAGTAGAGACTTGCAGCGAAGACGATGTCACGCTTGATCTTGACAATTCCTGTTGGGAATACAGACATAAATATGATTTTTAGATTCATATGCACAAATACTTCTCACCACACACAACAACAAATAGAAGTGGATATGATTTTCCTACAGATTTGAAACACAGCACAAACAACAAATAGTATACTGTATATCTACATCACCATGCAAGCCGATACTTATAAGCAGCATCTAACAAATAGTAATTGACAAAATGATAAAGAAACTAATTTAATTCTCTCTTAATGTAGTTTTTGATTGGAGATCTTAATAGATTTTCTGTATCCAAGAAGATATTTCCTTCTAGCAGTTGCTACATATTAGTTTCTTAAATCTAAAAGCTCCTAATGAGATTACCAGACATCTATAGCTTTCTAGAGAAAAGTGTTCACTTACCTTCTGCAAACTTGTTCTCCAGTTCCTTGTAGCAGTTGCTACATATCAGTTTCTTAATTCTAAAAGCTCCTAATGAGATTACCAGAAATGTTTTAAAGCTTTCTAGAGAAAGGTGTCCACCTACTGTACCTTCTGCAAACTTGTTCTCCAGTTCCGTGTTGCGCGTCTTAATGTAGTTTTTTATTGGAGATCTTTATAGATTTTCTGCTTTCAAGATGAGATTTCCTTGTAGCAGTTGCTACATATCAGTTTCTTAATTCTTAAAGATTACCAGAAATCGAGAGAAAGGTGTCCACCTACCTTCTGCAAACTTGTTCTCCAGTTCTGTGTTTCCGATGGCCTTGGCCGCGTGGCACATCTCCTTCATGAGCTCCTCCAGACGTCTCATGCAGCGGATAATGCTTCCCTCGAAGGTGTCCGTCATCTTGCAGATCTGGGAGAAGGACGCCCCCGTAGCCCAGGCATAGACCACCTCCATCAGGGTCGACTTGAAGGACATGACGTAGTCTTCCTCGTCGATCTCCAGTTTGGCTTCCATGCTCACCTTGGCTATCCTGCGGGCAGTGTCCTGTAGAGAGGAAGGGTTTTGTATATGTCATGATTATCAGGTCAGATATTCATCGATGTGGTATGGTTTGATGGTTTGTTTTACCCGACTGCTAAGAAAGTGTGTGTATGCTTGTCAGTAGGTTACCGTAGTTGGATCAGCAAGTGGCGCTTGTAAAATGGCGACTGGCTGGAATGCTCCCCAGAGAGTGGAAAATGTGATTACATTGTTTGCGGGTAAGCCTGAATCCGATGACCGGGTTAGTAATATGTGCTGCGCCTAGAAACAAAGTATTAGGCGCAGCATAAATAGTTATTATCATTAGGCCTAAAATAAAAACTTGTTGTATTGCCCTTTGGGTGCCAAAACATTGGTAGGTCAGAATTTTTTTTTTTTTTAATTTTTTTTTTGTCGCCCTCTTTGGGCCGATATTTTTCAGTTTTTAATTTTTTTTTTTTTTTTTTCCCGCCCTCTTTTGGCTAATATTTCTCAGTTTTTAATGCTTTAATACATGTGTTTCAGCGTCATCATTTCATTCATATCTTTTTCACCTCATAATAATCCATGGTTTGCAATGTTGTGTTGATCGAGATGTTTACGCTAGTAGGATTTTGAAACTAGGGCAGAAGACGAGTGAGAAATTGGGAATGATATGATTTTATGCATTTATATCCCATTTATCCCAACAAACAAAATACATATTTTTTATTCATTGATAATAAAAACAATCTAAAAAACGGTTAAAAAAATAAATAAATTAAATGCCATCCGTAGATTTTCAGATTTTTGGGTCGGTCGCAAAGGGCAATACAAAAAGTTTTTATTTTAGGCCTTATCATCCCTACCTGGAGTTGTCTGAGAGCTGTCGCGACCTGACTGGTGAGTTTAGGTGTCTCCTTGCTCTTCTCCTCAAACACAAAGCAGCTCATCAGGGTCACACACTCCTCAGCAGTCAGGGGGTTAAACAGGCCGTTGAAAATCATTTCCGTTAGCACAAGCTCATCAGCACTGCATACACAAGGTGGACATGAATAGGAATCATAACATTTTGATTTTTGCTCAGCTGAAAGAACTTTCACTAACAATTAGTAGTTTTACACTGATTAAAAGCTTGAAATGTGAACACCAAAGTCCTAAATTTCTGATATATACATATAATTAAATCATATTTTGCTAGTAATGCATTTCAAATAGATCTCACAAAAAGAGCTACTTTTGGGAAAAAGAAAAAAAAAACATCTTTAAAGACCTGCAGTCCTAACTTTACACCTACCGTAATTAACGTTGTATAAACCGCCCTCGTGTATTAACCGCACCCCTCTTTTTCGCCCTTTAAATTTTTTGTTGTTTTTTTTTGCCGACTCTGTCGGCAGCAAGCCAGGTCCGTGTTAAAAAAACCAACGCGGGAAGGCCTTTCATTTAACTGCGAGGTGCAGCTGTATGTGTAAGATCATTAATGTAAATTAAAAAACAGTAGAGGACCTAGGATAGAACCTTGTGGTACACCGTGTGTAGGAATTATTATTATAAACTACATATTGAGATCTATCATCTATCAGAAAGATTACTTTCAAACCAAGATGACAGACATATTTGAGTGTTGTTCTAGTTTCCTAGTAGTGAATCAACACACCAATTACTGAGCTGGGAAACATGCCTGGCATAGCGCCAGGTGGAGGGGCATAAATCAAAATTTTAATTTTTTTTTTTTTGGGTGTACCGTGTATAAACCGCACCCCCGACTTTAATTTTTTTCGGCGGCAAAAAGGTGCGGTTTATACACCGTTAATTACGGTAATACTTTTTAGTGAAGAGAGGGGGTTCTGCCAGATGAGTGGGATCAAATGAGGCATGACGGCTTAGTGGTAGAGCAAAGGTCTCATTACCAGGAGGTCCTGGGTTCAAAACCAAGTCGCTGCGCTGGTACCTTTTGGTAAGGCATTAATCTTCATTACAAAGTCCATCAGAAAGGACTTCATGCCATCGGTCCCTGTGCTTTCTTAGCATTCAGGTAAAACAAACAAAAAAATAAAAGTTTAATTGCACACAAATAGATTACCACCCACAGATTTTCTGACAAGCGAAAAATGAAAGTAAGTGGTCTTTATTTAATAATAATATTGGATATTTATATAGCGCACATATCCACCATGCATGGTGCTCGAGGCGCTCCAAGTATTACCCCGGCTCTGCTAGGCAGCAGATTTAGGTGCTCACAACGCGGCATTCAAGGAATTCTTTCGTACCGGTACTCATTCAACACCAGAGTGGAGGGTGGCAAATGTTGATTAATATCTTGCCAAAGGACATTAATGCTGTGGCGGGACTCGAACCGCGGACCCTGTGATCCACAGTGCGACGTACAGGTTGGTAAGCATCATTTCTGTTATTGATCTACATGTATCTATCTCACATACCTGCTGATCTCACAAGCGACACGACCCTTAGTCTCAATGACATCAGCTGGGGTTGAGAAGCCCATTCTCCTGATGACCCTCTTTCTGCATTTGAGTTCGTCCATCTGGATGATTGTCCGTGCTTTCTTCAGCTCTCGTTTGGCTTCCCTTATCTGATCTGCAAGCTGTACAAAGTCAGAGTGTTAATATACACTCTATCTTATGTATCACAGACTTAACTAACTTGAAGTCACAACTGAAATCTTACTTGTTAAAAAATACTTTCTGATTTCATTTAAACTGCATTATTTTATCCAATAGGCTTGCGGGTGCACCATGTGAGAGAGGATTGAGGAGTCCTGAAAAGGACTCTTGGTAATCTTTCTTGAGGGTGTGTAGTCTTGAAAAAGACTGTTGGTTATCTTTCTTAGCTTATAGTTCTAAGGAGAACTATAGTGCTTGGAGAGGATGAGTTGCGGGAGTTGCTCAACGTTTCAAACAGGTTGACTATCCATCGTCAGGAGTGTACTTATCATATATTAAACTGCATTACTATTTATCATTTGTTATTGATAACAGGTTTAATGAAACAGGGCCCAGGCCTGGTAGAAACAAGATTAGACAGGAGGGTAACATACAAGTTTAAAAAGGGGCAGTTATTAAGGGAGAGGGGGTGTGAAAGAGAGAGTGAAATAATAATAATAATCTTTTTAGTCCACCCCAAATTTTATTACACCGAAAATGGAAATTCTTTTTGCCCAATTGATCGAGAGTCCGGCAGCCACTGAGCAGCGCCAGATTGACGTTGCTCTATCCCCTTATTGTTGAACGCCACAAGGTAGCAGAAACTCCCGTCTTTTAACGTCTTTTGGTATGACGCGGCCGGGGTTCGAACCCATGACCTCCCAGTTGTGAGGCGGACGCTCTACTGACTGAGCCAACACACATGAACAGAGATGAGGGAGAAAGAAATAGGTATCTGATGAAGGAGGGAAATCCGCAAGCAAAAAACTTAAACGACATGATACAGCCATCTTACCTGTGCTTTCTTCTCATAGAGACCATAGAGCTTCTCCAACTCAGGGTCTGTGTGCAGTTTATGTGAGTACATCCTCTCTTCAAAAGCCTCTACTTTCTACAGATATAAACAAAGGCCAAAGAAAAGACATTATATAAAATTTGTTTATGTAATTGATATCTGTCCATTTATTTATTTATTTATTATTTATTCGGCAATTCACAAAAAATATAACAATGTAAATAAAGTAAACAAACATTAAGAGAATGTCAATTTTAAATGCACAATCTTCCTGGAGGTCCTCTGAGTGCATCAGTTGGAATAAGATTCCTTTTATTTTCGCTGAAGTACTTATTACATGATCAATATAAGGTTCCAGGGTCTATTGCGGATAAGTACATGAATTAAAAAGAAAAAAAACAAAAAACAAAAAACAATTAATCTCAAAACATGTACCTTCTATTTTATCGGGGCTACTTCTCTTTTCATTTGATTTTATAGACATGATGTTTCAGGGTGATTTTAGCCCATGCTGAAAAAGTCTATGTAGCCCTCCAAGAAGCTTCTACATCTTTAATCTGTTATGAGATGTATTGATTAAAAATCTGAAGAGCCCCTCAACGATCAAACAACATTTTTTATGTTTGTGCATAAATTTTAACTCATTGATAAATTATGCAAATATTGAGAAATATTAAAAATAAAAATCTAAAAATAAAGTCTCTACGCGCATATTATTATCCTGGTCATCAGATTCATTCATGCACCATGTGCACCATCTCCACTCCCTGGGGAGTATTCCTACCACATGGTCAACGTTAAGGCATATGGCAATTACTCACGAAGGCTTGCATCATCCTACCATGCCTCTCCTGGGTATGGAGTGGCAATATAGATTAATGCCTTGCCAACGGACATTAGTGCCATGAATTAGTGCTGTGAAAGAGACATATTCCTGGAGGTATCCATTAAAAAAAGATGTAAATGTTAATGAAGATGTCACCTTACCTCTACCACTTTTCTGAGTGCTTCATCTTTGATGCCCATGTCCTCCACAGGGTCTAAGAGGGGCAGGCCATCGGGGAATCTTCTCTGGACCTCCTACAAAATGAAAGTGATAACAGATATGTTTAAGAATAGCCTTGAATGTAAATATATCCATTTAACTTCCATCCTCCTTTCCTCCCTCCGTCCCTCCCTTCCTCCCTCACTCTCTTTATCTCTTACACTCTTTCTCTACATCTATCACCAATGATGCAATTACTCTCTTGAATATCACTCTCTCTCTCTCTCACCCACTTACTCACCCTTCCTCCCTCCCTCCCTCCCCTCTCCATCCCTCACTTCCTCCCTACCCCATCCTCTCTCTATCCTTCACTTCCTCCCCCCCTCCCTCCTTACCGCCTTCATCTCTTTCATTCTTTCTCTGTATCTGTCACCAATGATGTATTTACTCTCCTGTATACCACTCTCTCTCACACATACACAACCACACTGACTTTATGATTATCCCATTCTTCTTCTGTCTGTCTATCTCTCCTCCTATTTCTTTCTCTTTCATTTTCCCTTTATTTCTCCCCCCTCATTTCTCACACCCCCCCCCCCCCCCCCACCTCTCTTTCCTTTTTCCCTCTCCCCTCCGACCTCCTCTTCCATCTAATACCTTGTCCTCATCTACCCCATTCTTTAACTCATTACTGTACTTCAAGCAACTGTTCTTATGCATACAAATGGGACAGTTGATGCCTGCCCAAGGAAAGAGCACACAAATGAACCTACCTGGATGGACTTGCCCACGCTCTGTCGATTGTCTGGAGGCCTCAGGTCTTTGGGCAGGTAGACTCGGACACTGCTCACCTCACTGATCAGGTGAAGCATTATGGGTACAACCTGCAAAATCAACCAACCAATCACAAATCAATTAAATTTTCAATACTCCAGTTCAATGGAAAATAACCTTCTATTTCTTCTCTGTGAGCAAATCGTATGCCATTTCCATGAGTACATATCATTAAGATGAATCTTTTCAACTCGAATTTAAAAACTTTCTTTCAAATTTTTCAATTGATTTTTTTAATATTCCTTTTGATTTGTATATTTCCTTTATACAAATATATATATAGATATTAACAGATATATATTTTTCCTGTATAAAAATGATGTTAATATTCAAACATGCACAAACCTCATAAGTTTTGAACAATGAATGTACAAAAACATACAAAAAGAGTCATTATATATTTTTGTTGTATTCTTACCTATTATTTCTTAAATGTATTTACAAAGAACAATTTTAAACACTGACATAATGACCTACATATTTCATATCATTAAGAGAAATATTTCACTCAGTATTTGTATTTCTTAGTTATATATTGAAACATGGGAAAGCGATAGAGAGGAACTATAGCTCACTGTCATCTCTCCCTTCTCGCCCTCTTTGGGTGGCTTGGCTGACTCCGAGGCTGCATTCTTGACACTCTCCTGGGAGCAGTTGAGAAGGACTTCCGCAATGTAGAGGGGCGAGTCGTCTTTGGGGTTGTTCATCTTCTGGTTTGCTTTCCTCCGGAAGTTCACGACCACGCCCCATCCAAAGAGATCCTCACCGTTCTTCACCTTAAAGGTAATACATAGTTTTGGGAAATTTTGAAAATTGGCTGGATAACGGTTCTTTACAATTGTGATATATTTGAATGCCCCTGTGGATGTTTTATAGCCACTAAAAAATGTAGCCCCTAAAACATTTCTGCTTTCGAGAAAAATTGAATATTAAAATGTACCGGTGCTCCCGGTAAGTTTGGATAATTTGTAAATGGCACCTACGGCCAAACAATGGTAGCTGCGACCATGAAAATCTCAGAATATGCAGTTTTGCTATATAATTTCCAAACGGGAATTGCGAATCGGTCGATTGTAGTCAAGAAAGATTGTTTTGAAGCTTAAGTAATATCAGTCTTGAGAGGGCGCTATACAACAAAAAAGGTTTATTATTTACAATTTCATCACTTTAGACTCGATTTCAACCGCGACTATGATCATTGAATATCATAAAATCGCATATGTTTCCAATATGTTAATTTGAACCAAATTCATGACCCCATACCAAAACTTTCTAATACCTTTAAGCACAATGGGTAAGATGACTTCAAATATGACAGTATTCTTGACAATTAACTCTTTTGTGCCACAAAGACTTTCAAGAATTAAATCAAATTATGACTGCTTCGTTTCATGATTAAATAGGGCTGGGCATAAGATACCTCCTGTGGCAATTCATCGTCTAAACACATTCACCAACACACTCAAATACTTGGTTGGCATTTGCGAAAAGTGTGTGCAAATGTCACCATAAATGTTGATTCATTCACAATTAAAAATGGAATCATTCAGAAACTTCAACTCAATACATCTATAAAGCAATTACACTTTTTAATTCATTGTTTCCTCTATGATTTGCACCTCATTTAACTTTCAATAACCTGGCTGGCTGCATGAAGGGTAATTCATTAATGACTCATTCAACAATTTTCCCTTAATGCATTTATCAAAGGCATTGTTTAACAATGCAAAATCTGAGATCTACGTGTTATTAGCGTCTGTGATATGGTGCAATATTGAAGCCCTAAACAAATTGCACTTCAAAATGAACATGAAGTGCCTCAAAAGAGTAAAATCTTTGAGTGACCAGTTTTACCATACACACTTTCACTAATAGAATGTAGTGTTATAGAAACCGTTAGGACAAAAAAAAAATGAAATTTCAATTTCCAATCATAAATATCTTGATAATCAGACAGGCGATCGGCTTGTTAAAGTCATGGGATTCCTGATTGACCTATAGGTTTATGATTATGATTGCAGCATGCGCTAAATCCAAGATTTTGTTTCAGAATCTGAGGCAATGTTACTTTCCCAGGGGCCCCACTCACAAGCATAACTTTTTAGGGTCTCAATTTGGATCATATTTGTTCGTCATGATTGCTATGTCATGTGTTTTTTAATAAACTGAACTGAACCGAGTCACTTTAAAGCAATTACACTGATCCCCTTTTTTGTCCTTCATTATTATTATTTGGAGCTCACCTTGAGTAACCTGCCTGGCTGCATGAAGGGCAGACAGTGTTTGGGCTTGGTGATGAAAGCCTGGATCTCTTTGGCAAGCTTCTTGAGCTGTTGTCTGATCTTGTAATACGACTCCACGCTGTCCTCCTGGGGTATCGTCATGGTGTTGTACTCCTCCTCCAGCTTCCGAAGCTCTGTATCACCATGTAAACAAGTATAACAAAACAATGACGATAGATGACCTATCTATTTTGTCGAGCTTATGCAAATAAATGATGCATCCGGTAGCTTTTCACAGTTATTATTTAAAAACATAATACAAATAATAAAGAGTTAAGTGAGAAACGCACCATTCACAAATGTAATAGAGTTAAGGAAAAAGGCCTCAGAAAGTCAGCTTGAGTAGCCAATTATTATTATTTTTTTCTTCAAATATTGACTAGAATTAATAGAGCTGGGCGCCAAAAGAGGTTATATGTAGAGTGCTAGTCCTGTGTGCTTGCTATGCGTAATTCACAACAACTTCACTGTAAATTTACAGCATTTTCTTGAGTAATTTTTTCCTTTACTCATACAAAGCTGTTAACGACCAATGCCCAAATCAATAATTTAAAGGCCCACTGTACTACTTGTAGCTACTTGCTCCCTCTATATAGAAAACAATGCCTAATTGGTGACCATTGGTCCCCCATGATCCTCTTTTTCTTATTGAATTGAGAGCTGAGTTGATGAGATAGCCACCTGTCAGTGACCTTCCTGGGTGGTCTAATCCTTCCTAGCCACACTAGTAAAGATGGGCCTTGATACAATCAAAGCATACTGCTTTCCACACTACGTCGCCTGGCTGGCAGAAGGGCGTTAGCACTAAATCGCCTCAAACTTTTATAAAACTCACTTATTTCCGAGAAAAAAATTGTGGTCGTGTTCTACTATAACATTTCTATTAGTCTTTTAAGTTTTAAACCAATTTTCGGGACGGAAAGCAGTTTAAATATAATTTGAAAAGTGGTTTTTGAGTCGCTCGCGCGCTAATGCCCTTCTGCCAGCTAGCCGACTTAGCTCAACTTTAATTTAAAATGTAATGTGGAAACTCAACAGTTATAAGAATTTGTGTATGCTCATAGGCATTATACATCACTTTATATGAAATGCTTTAATGATATATTTTTAATGTAATATTTCCATTCAACATAATTTGACCTTACCAGTCACACAACAGACACACTTGCATGTATACTTTTTCAGTCTATTGATCTCATTTTAACAATTGCAATATAATAATTCCCTCTCTCTCTCTCTCTCTCTATATATATATTTGTTTAATAATTTGTTTATTTAAAGATTATTTTCACTTGCAATAATTGGTTCAATATTTCAAGTAACTGTTATAGGTTGTTCATCCATCTACATGTATTATCATTTATTTATATATGTATATAACTTTAGGTATGAACAATAATGTTAACTTTATCTTTTATCATTTTTATTGTACATTATTTTGTATGATCATTCCTGTTTTTATGCACATTTTATGTAAACATTGCATTATTGGTCCCTGGACTACTGCATTGTACATCGTATATGTTGATATTAATAAACCGAAATTGAATTGAATTGAATTGAATCGACTTACTCTCAAAGAGCTCTGGAATGGCCGTGTAGCTCTGGAACTGGAAGAAAGACCTCTCCAGCATGTACTCTGGGTTGATGCCTTCGACCCTCAACAGATTCATCACCATGTTATAGGTCAGATGGAAGGCACTGTTCAGAGGGTCCGGCTGACCCTGTGGGGTGAAAGGTCAAAGGTTAACAGTTGTAAAATTGGATTTATAGTTTTTCTATCTTGCTCTAAGTTCAATTACATGACAAGAATTATCAGGACTATGACATTTCTAAACATAGCCATGATTATGCCCTGACAAGTAAGATATATTCAATCAAACTTAAGTTTCAAAACTTTTTTGAGGGGTGTATGACCCAGTCGACTAATTTCTTGTCTCCTCTGTCACTAAATATGAAATGAATTTTTAAAAACATTTGCTACTGATGAGTCGATGTAAATTACCTGGAGAATGTCCTTGCCAACTCCAGGGCTCATCTTCTCATCGATCATGAGGATGACGATGCCCCTGTCATCTAGACCACGCCTTCCTGCACGCCCACTCATCTGAATGTACTCGCCGGATGTAATCTGTTGAGGAAGAGAGACGACAGGAGTGGATGATAGGGCACTGGTTTAAAATGATTTCAAGGGAGTATTTCAAAAAGATCCTAAGTCGAACTTAACTCTAAGTTGGAATTAAAAATTATGGAGAGCCATTTGTAGTCCTATAATGAAATATAATAAAATGCTAAAATTGAAGTATTTTTGATTTTCCATAAATTCCACATCAAGAACATGAAATCTCCCATGATAATAGAAAATATGAATGATTTGAATCAACATTTTATGCCTTTTAAAATAACTTTTACAAAATAGTTTCACAGTTGCTAACGGCTTTCCATAATTGTTAAGTCCAACTTAGGATCTTTATGAATCACCCCCCCCCCCCCCCCCAGATCTTGGAATGTTGACTGGTAACAGTTAGTTAGGCAGCCTTCTTGATGAATTCATCTCATGCACTCACTCCCAAGCAACTAATCACCAATTAGCAATCACCCGCCACCAAGTATCAATAATTACCACTCAGTCACCGGTCATAAGTTACCATCCACCAGTCGAAAATCACCATTCATCAAACGCCAAACAGCAGTCATCAACCACTATCCAACTATAACAAAGCACTAATCATCAATTACCATGTACATACACGGGGAGGCGTGATGGCTCAGTCGTTTCGTAACCGGGCGATGCCTGGTTCTAAACCAAGTCGATGCGCTTGTGCCCTTTGGTAAGGCATTAATCTTCATTACCAAGTCCCTGCCTCGGAGGGGACTTCAAGCCGTCGGCTCCCTGGTTGCTTACTTACAAGCATACATATGCTAATTTAGCAGTCAGGTAGAACAAACAAACAAACAAACAAACATCTATCATGAATTAAGTCATCAATAACAAATCACTATTCACCAATGACTAATCATCCTCATCGACCACTTGTCATCAGTAACCAATAGAATCGCCAATCAATGGGAACTGTTGACTGACGACAGATGATTTATGATCCGTAATCTAGGCCAGTCTATTTTCTTTACATTCCAATGGTTCTGCAAAAATTATGAACAGCATTATCAACACAAAGACATCTTAAACACCCCTGAAACTCACCCATCTGAAATCCTTGCCATCAAACTTGCGTGGATTGGTGAAGATCACCGTCCTGGCGGGCATGTTGAGACCCATGGCGAAGGTCTCGGTAGCGAAAAGAGCTTTGATGAGTCCTTCAGAGAACAGTATCTCGATGGTCTCTTTCAGGATAGGCAGGAGACCAGAATGGTGTATCCCTACTCCTCTCTTCAAGAGTGGCAGGACATTCTCAACCTGATACAGACAGAGGAAAGAAGGATAATAAAAATAGTTCATTCTTATATAGCACTATTCAGAACCACAGGCCCTCTCAAAGCGCTTTACAGATATATATTATTACCCCGGTCATCGGATTCAGGCTTACCCGCACTCAATGTATGCACATTTTCCACTCTCTGGGGAGCATTCCAGCCAGGCATCATTTTTACCCATTTTTACCCGGGTACCCATTTAACACCTGGGTAGAGAGTGGCTAATGTAGATCAATGTCTTGTCAAAGGACATTAGTGCTGCGGCGGGACTTGAACCGCAGACCTTGTGATCCACAGTTCGGTGACATATCCACTCGACCACAACACCTTTACAACACCTCTACACTTCTGTCAAAGTCTGCGATACACAAATTGATACTTTGACCAGATTTGTCAAAAACACACTAAAGGTTTTGTCTTTTGATCAGTAGCTAATATATATTGTTTCATGTTGTCCATTTGTCTTTCATATCAGTTATGTTACCCGGACATGTTCTGTGACTGCCTTCAGGCCTTGTCTACAAAAAATTATCTGAGAATCCAGCACACAATATCCTGATACTTGCAACTCGAAAAATGGACATGTGATAAAGCATGCAACATCTTGCATTTTGACAACAGTTCAAATGAATGATCCTATCATTAAAGTGTCAATGTGATCGATCTATCCATGTCCCAAAGCTTAAATGCTGTTGGGGCAACAATGAAATGGACCTTGAGACATAGGTTCTCCATTAATTCCTGTATTCAGCTGTTCTAGTCAGCTGTTCAAATTACATGCTCATCCACTGCTTGATGTTATATGTTCATGTCCTAGTTGGTCTGCCCCTCTTTCTTCTCCCATCACTTCCTCCTTGCAAGATGGTGATTGCCAAGCTATTCTTCCATCTAGTTATATATTCTATATTGAAGACTGTATACTTTACAGGGGTGATAGTAAGCACTAACAAAAAATAGGTTTATTTTTTCCCCTCACCATGCCCCCCTTGAGTAAAAAAAACAAAGAATAGGATTCGGGGGAAACAAATGGCAACTAACAACATTCCCCCCTTTTGAGTAAGAAAATTGGGGGAAAATAGGGAAGAATAGAGAAAATAGGGGGAAAATCTGGAAAATCAAGATAAAATCGTAGAGAAAAAAAAAATCAGGAAACCGATTTAAATTGGGTAATTATCTGGCCTGACTTTACCTGAGGGAGTTTCTTATCCTCCTCTGAGAGGCAATCCATGGCGTTGTTAAAGACCTCTACCACCAGCGTCTTCTCCTCCTGGGTGTTGAAGTCTAGCTTGGAGACCTGAAGGCCGTACGCCTCGCATTCCTTCTTGCTGAAGCTGAAGACGATCACAGGCTGGAAGCTTCTCTCCATCACCATCTTGACGATCTTAAAGATGTTGGAGGGCCCTGGTGAGACAACACAATGGAATATGTAACAGACTTCCAGGGTGAACCCATTCAACGAACCCATTCAACAACATGCTCTATGAAAGGGAGTTAAAACGGTTTTCTTAAGGTATGTGGGGCCTTCATACGAACAATAGCAATGGTTGTTGGCTTTATGGTGAGAAAACACAATAGTATACAGTCAACAACTAAATCATTCATACTCTTACCAAGTTTTGTTTTTCAAAAAATTTATGAGAAAAATTCATTTGTCCAAGTTTACATTTCTTAAGAATGTGACACATTAACCTTTCATCTAAAAGTATTCAACAGAGGCCCTAAGTCAACCAGTCAACGTTTCATTTTTTAGTTCGAAAAAACACAAAAATCAACAGATTTTCAAGGTGTATGAATAGGGCCTAAAAAAATTAATTTGTATTGCCCTTTGCGACTAACTCAAAAATCTTGAAATCTACAGTTGGCTTTTTTTTTTAAGTATTAAAAAAAAAGATTTCCGACTGACCGACCCTTGTTTTGGCATCTAAAGGGCAATACACCACTTTTTTTGGCCAAGTGTAGATGTTAACTGTATGTAATATTATGCAAGGTGAACCTACTCTACAACATCCTATATGAAAGGAAGTTAAAATGGCGACTTAATATTGGTGGGGCCTTCATACAAACAGTTGCGTTGGTTGTTGGCTTTTGACTAAAAAATCTCCATGCAAATTGATAAGTATTAACCTAGCTTTCTGGGCATACATAAATACATATCTAAACCTGGGGAGGGAGAGAAAAGTCTAGAAATTACACTTGTATTGTGCACCATGGAGATGGGATGTATATCTGTAAAGCGCATAGAGACGTCCGAGATGTATTAAGCGCTATATAAAAGCTGAATATTATTATCATTACCTTTTGTGCCTCCACGTCGCCCTCTCTGGTCACCCTTGGCCGCATCTCCTCCGTCTCTCAGGACCTGCATGGCAGCGTTGAAGTTATCCTGACGAAACTCACACTGTCATAGCAAAGTTCACATGACCAACCATTAAAAACGTTGTGATTAACACTTTAAAATCAGGGTTCATGATACAGTATGGTGAAGATGATAGAGTTGAACACTTCATTTTTTCCTCCCAATCTATATCATTGGAAATTATACAAATTCCTCTGGGTCACTCATAACTTTACACTCTGTTCCATCTTTTCGCCTAGTGTATATAGAGTTTAAGGTTATCATCTTTTAACAAAATACCTACTTCAGATTAGAACATATAAGAATAAAGGAAAGGGAGGGTATATAAGAAGAAGAAGAAGAAGAAGAAGAAGAAGAAGAAGAAGAAGAAGGAGTATTAAAAAGTATATTCATAATGATCATGTATATTATATTGAATATATACTAAAACAGGGCCCTATGATTGTCAATTATATGTTGTTCCTATGTTTATATGTTGAAGCAAGATTGTTCATGTAAATATAAACAATTATCCTATATGGACACGATAAAGAAATGAAATGAAAAATGAAAATCTCTTCCACTTTAGCTCTAGAGTTATATCATAGAGGATTAGATGATTCGTGACTGGACTGTGGATAGCATGGGTCGCGGTTCGAGTCCCACTGCTGCACTGATAATAATAATAAAAATAATATAACGGTGCTGATAAAGCGCTTTCACCAAAGTCTCTAGATGCCGATGTCTTTTGACAAGACATTAATCTATATTTGCCACTCTCCACCCAGGTGAGGTAAATGGATACCCAGTAGGAAGAAATTCCTTAAATGCTTGAGCACCTTTTCATGGTAGCTCGGCTCAAGCACGGGTAATAATATGATTGCAGGGCCATCAGATAGAACAGCATTAATACTGATGAGGCTACCTTGGGTAAACGAGACAAATTACTACTATTACTATTACTTGATGAGCATTATTATCAGTAAACTCTCACTTACTCCATCAAGTATACCAGGGGAGTGTTTCACAAAGACTAAGATCAACTTTAAGTTGGATTTAACTATGGCAGGCTGTTCATGCCACTGGTTTCTCTCACTATTGGTCTCTCAATTATGATCTTTGGATAATATTTTTTCCTTAAATAATGAACTATCAACAAATGTAAATTCTGTAGATTTGTGACCATGATTTATACGTCCCTTGAGAAACCAATGCCAGGAATAGTTAAGAGGAACTAGTGGCATGAACGGCCTGCGATAGTTAAGTCCAACTAAAGGTCGATCTTAGTCTTTGTGAAACACCCCCTGTAATCTTTACTGTGCAAAATGACAAAGAATTTCTCCCTCTCAGGCACAGACTCCTGCCTTTTGGGGATCCTTACCTTCTCATCCACAACGAGATGAAGTCCGTCACCTCCCGCAGGGAAGATGTAATGCTGCAGTGGTACAGGACGATACTCAGTGTATACCACATGACAAGGCTGTAACCATCAAACCAAAAGTGATAAAGAAGAATTAGAGAGGTTGAAACTAAATTACAAAGGATATTTTCAAACATTTACTTTTATTTCCTTAACTCTGTCAAATGTAGCAATTTCAAATGAATGAGAAATAATGAATGGAATTCAGTACAAAGCACAATTCCTGGTGTGTGTTTTTTTCTTTGATGAATATTTTTTTTTTTTTAAATGTCACATGGCGGGGGAATTGCCGGTCTACAACCAGTTTAATAATCTACTATCCAATTAGTCCATTCCCATATGGTCTACAACAAGCTTGTCTACTATTCATGTGGTCTACTAATCATTTAGTCTTCTTATCAGTTGGTCTAATGACCATAAAGGATAACAGTCATTTGGTCTAATCTTCACTTCATCTAAAATTCATTTGGTCTATTGTTCATTTAATCTAATAACCAGTTAGTCTAATTCCAAGTTTGTCTAATGCCCAGTTTGTCTAATGCCCATTTCATCTACTATCTTTAAGGTCTAATAATCATTTAATGATTATTATCATTTACGACTAAATGATTATTAGACCGTGTGGATGGTAGACGGGCTGTGTGTAGTCCACTTGGGAATAGACCAATTAGAAAGTAGGCGAACTGGCTGCAGACCAAACAGCAATAAATTGTTATAAGTGTAGCCCAACTGTTTCCTCTATATTTGAATGGAATAACTCATTCGCGACAATCGACCACATTGTGTGGTTTGCTGTGTTTACAAAAAAACTAGACCGTCTGGTGACCCCAGAGTCAGTCAAACTCTGCAGAAAAATATTAGCCAATCAGAGCACTCTTTACTTAGCCGTAGAAAAAATCCTACCATGAGTTATGAATTTTAAAAGGCCCATTATTGGTTATTTCAGTCAAAAGCTGTACGAGCCTACATGAATATTCATAGCAGCTATTGTTGCCAGCTGATTCTGCCTAGCAACAAGGGCATGTTCGCGCGCGTTTGAGAGACCGATTACAGCTATCGCGATCCCCTTGCCTTTCATGATCCATATGCATGCATTGAGCTACGACCAACCATCCATTTCTTCTCTTATATTTCCTCTTTTTTTCGGTATTTCTGTTTGCTGTCTCTATTTGTTTTCACCTTATTTCGAAAACTTTGTAATTTTGGTTCATCCTGGTGGACATATATTGCGTGTAATATTTATTTCCTGTAAGTTATGGTAAGTTTTGTTGGACGGAAGTCAGTTTATCGCACGGCGATTTTCTGTGTACGATGTGTGTGTAGTGACTGGATGTGTGTATGAGCCAGGCTTGTGTATGCCGTGATTGGATGTGTGTATGAGCTTGTGTATGCCGTGATTGGATGTGTGTATGAGCTACATGTGGTTGAATCTGTGTGACTGACTGTACACACACATGTGCCAGACTTGGAACTGGCCGTGTCTGAGACTTTGCAGGTGTTTTCTTTCCTTCTCTTTCTTTCTTTCTCTCTGACCTAATAATATCTGCCTTACTGGCCCGATGATGAAAAAACAATAACAAAAAAACTACTTGCCATGTAAAGAAAGAACATGAATACATCTAGATCTACTAATCTACAATAAACACAAGTACTTTTTTTGTTTTACCTCGTTAGCTCAAGTCAAGAATATGAATGGGAATTGCTTTCCCAAAAAAGATTTAAGATCTGTGAATGAACTGACACAATTTCTAGTAGTTTTTTTTGTGGCTGCTTTTTCCTCTTGAAATATAGGCTCATCGTGATTCAAATATATAACAATAATTTATGAAATAATTATGGTATTGGGAATCCTACCCAAATTCGTTATTTCTCATTATCAAAGAACATTCGTTTAGCTTATTACAAACTTTGCCTGGTTGGCAGTCTAACTACTTGCATTCCTCAACCATGAGTCATGATGAACAACACATGTCTTTCAGTGTATATAACCAGTTACAGTACACACACACACATACACGTAGCCCCAGCTTACCAGACTTTCCCCCGCGCTAAGCCAAGCCATATGATATGATCGTCTTGCGCGTATACATTTCATTTTGAGACAGGGGGGGATTTTGAACTAGAAGATAGATAAAAATAATCAGATAATTTGTGTACTGCAATTTTGGTCAAAAAAGCAATGTATTATTTTATCAATACAAGGAAATATAATCACATTTTTCAATACATGACTTAGCCTGACTCCATCCCTTATTTTGGTTGAATAATTTCTAAACACCCCTTCTGCCTAATCGACTAGCCCAAAGCCTGATGTCTAGACATGTGGCCTAATCCACTACCACGAAGGGCATTTCAGTCCATATATATTATAATCAGTGCATGAAAAAGGGATATTTCTGAATAAATATTAGCATTATCACATTTTGAGACAGCCATAGATAAGTGAAAAATGGTTCATAAAGATTTAATTTCCTTTTATTTGATGTACATCACAAACATTTAGCAAAAAAAATTGTCCCTCACAAAATGCATTTCCCCGCCAGTGAATGGTGCATTCCTGGCCTTAACAGCTGGATTGCCTCTTTGAAGAGTGTCCTGCGCGATCATTTTTTGAGAACCATTGTCGCGAATGAGATAAGGTAGATAATTTGATGAGAACGGCTTCTTCTGTTAATTCATTTAAGAGATTTTTTAAACAAAGTTGTAATTTGTGAATGGCTCAGCCGAACATACTCTATGTGCATGTTCTGTAATATTAACATGATTTATTCACATAATTGCGACTTATTCAATATTTTCTTATTGGCATTACAGTTGAACTAGGTTAATGATTTATGTTTATTTTTCAAACGAGTATTCGTCTGTGCCACGTCTATTATTTCTGTATCATATCTTTCTAAATGTACTATGGAATTGTATTTTAACTGTTCTGTATAAACGTTATGCTTTTTGATGTAAATATGTTCATGTTTATTCAGGACCACATGGAAGACCACTACTTGGTGAATGGGCTACCCTGACAAAAGATTATAAATAAATAAATACAAAAATAAACCACATGGCTCACCTGCTTGTGAAGGTGGCAGATCCACTCTGCAAACTGCTTGGCATTAGGAATGGTAGCAGATAGAAACACATAGTGGACATTGTCTGGAAGGAGGATGATGGTTTCTTCCCAAACTACACCACGATCTGAGAAAAGGAACGGTAGAAAGTGGTGGTGGTTATTTTACCTGACAGCTAAAAAAGCAATAAATGCTTGTTAGTAAGCAACCAGAAGATTGACGGCTTTACGTCCTCTCCGACTGACCTGGTAATGAGGATTAATTCCTTATGAAAGGGCACTAGTGCATCGACTTGGTATCGAACCCGGGTCACCGTATTACGAGACCACTGCTCTACCGACTGAGCTATCGCGGCTCCTAAGCATACTGGTCATAGCCAACTGATAAATATATACGATCATACTTGCCTTAATAGCAACCAACTATATAAAAGACTGCATCACTTGTTTCCCTTAAAGGGATTAGGTATAAGCTTTATCTCAGATTCTGAAACAAAATTCTACATTTAGCTCATGCTGCAATAATAATTATAAACCTTTAGGTCAGTCAGGAACCCCATGGCTTTTACAAACCGATCACCTGTCTGATTATCAAGATATTTACGATTGGAAATCAAAATCAAATTTTTCGTTTTCCTAACGGTTTTCATAACACTACAGTCTATTGGGGAAAACGAGTATGGTAAAATCGGTCACTCAAAGATTTTTTACTTTTTTGAGGCACTTCTTAATCATGTTGAAGCATTTTTTTTAGGGCTTTAATATTACACCATATCATGGACACTGATAACACGTAGGGCCGTGCATCTCAGATTTAACATTGTTAAACGATGCCTTTAAGCTAATATCTTTTCAGACAGGTTTGAATGCATCAACATGTTCAGAATATGAAAATGAATGCACTATAATATATCATATTATATATTGATAATAAACCTTTTCCATGACCATGTATACAAATACAAATTAATACATAATGGAGGTGAAGTCTAGACATATTAAAGCAAGGTGCCCAATGTTTTCAATAACATTACATTTATGTGAGAATCATAATAAAGAATGAAATTTGTTGTTTGACAAGTCAAACTCCGCTAAAGAGTATAGGAGAAAGAAAATAGTACATAGAATTAGTCCGAGTCAGCCTCACAATCAATTTTTATTTATTCCACTATAATTTTTTTCTCCAAGCTATTTTTGGAAAAATTGGGCAGAATAAGATTGATTAAATGTTTAGGAACAAGATTACTGCAATGATACTCACTCTTGTCTCGCATGTAATGGATCTCATCAAAGATGACCCAGCCGACCTCTCGCATGATCTCTGACCCTCGATACAACATGCTACGTAAAATCTGAAATGAAATATTGGTCCAAGAATCATTCATATTGGTTAAGAATTTTGAAATGTTATACACATCTGCACCAGAACAATATAAATGCTGGAAAATTGATCCAGGAAAGTCTGCTGTTTTTTAGCAACCTCCAGTTAACAATTAAATTATTCATACCCTTTCATACCCTAACCAAGTTTTGTAATTTTTTGATCATGTGAAAAATTGATTTGTCCAAATTCATGTTTCTTGATAATGTGACACATTAAAGGGACTTTGTAACATTGTTCAGATGAGAGATAGTGGTGCTAAGGTAGTGACTTTAACATTGTTCAGATGAGAGATAGTGGTGCTAAGGTAGTGACTTCAATGCTAGATGTACAATTAAAGGGACTTTGTAACATTGTTCAGATGAGAGATAGTGGTGCTAAGGTAGTGACTTCAATGCTAGATGTACAATTAAAGGGACTTTGTAACATTGTTCAGATGAGAGATAGTGGTGCTAAGGTAGTGACTTCAATGCTAGATGTACAATTAAAGGGACTTGGTAACATTGTTCAGATGAGAGATAGTGGTGCTAAGGTAGTGACTTCAATGCTAGATGTACAATTAAAGGGACTTTGTAACATTGTTCAGATGAGAGATAGTGGTGCTAAGGTAGTGACTTCAATGCTAGATGTACAATTAAAGGGACTTTGTAACATTGTTCAGATGAGAGATAGTGGTGCTAAGGTAGTGATTTCAATGCTAGATGTACAATTAAAGGGACTTTGTAACATTGTTCAGATGAGAGATAGTGGTGCTAAGGTAGTGATTTCAATGCTAGATGTACAATTAAAGGGACTTTGTAACATTGTTCAGATGAGAGATAGTGGTGCTAAGGTAGTGACTTCAATGCTAGATGTACAATTAAAGATAATCTGAAAATTTGAGTGAAAACGGATTAGTATTCATGGTACAAATTGAGAAAAACTGATCTGATCGATTCCTTAATTCTCCCAACTATATTATTCTACTTCTATTCTGCTACTTGTCAAAGCCTGTTCAGCATCAAGACAAGGACAATTTAATTAAATTTTAGGTGAATGTAAATTATCACAAAGCAATAAAATGGCTCTACATTCCATTCCAGACAGTTAAGTGTTGACAGATTTTTATAGCCTGTTTTATGTATTTTTCTCATGGAAAAACGGTTGGGAGAATTTACTGTTAATCAGTGTAAGAGGGTGCCTCACATCGACGCCTTCAAAGAAAACCATAGATATCTTTGTGGTTTGAGAATTTGTTCAGGATTTTTTGCATGTCAGAGGGTTAGTATAGTAGAAGGAATATATAGTAAGTAACATTTTATACAAAAATTAAGCAATTTTTTTCATCAACCTTCAACCATGTTACCGAGTCACTATAAAGCTTACATCTAAAAGTATTCAACAAAGTCCCTAATTAAACCAGTCTACCTTCCATTCTTGGGTTACAAAAAACACAAAGAAACATCAAATTTATAAGGAGTATGAATAATTTAGTTGTTAACTGTACATTTAAGGTCTTTTTGTTATTCCTTTGTTAACTAAGGTGTAGCCCTTGCCCTTTTAGACCAGTTCTCCCTGATCACATCGTTGGTTTGTAGTGAGGTCCTCTTGTTTGAATTTTCAAACTATCTCAGTATAACAAATTGTAAATCTGCATAAGAACTAGAACACACTTAAAGACATCTGAAACGAAGGCAGTATTTTCACTTTTAAAAGAAATATTATAAATGTAAATATTTTTACCTCTGTAGTCATGATGAGGCAACTAGCCGATGGATTGATGGTCACATCTCCTGTCATCAGACCAACATCCTGGAACTCTTCAAACAGCTCTCTGTACTTCTGGTTACTCAGGGCCTTGATCGGAGTGGTGTATATCACTCTCTGCTTGTCTCTCAGAGACATGGCTATAGCGTATCTGTACAAATTACCAAGAAGAGAAATGATCACAGTCTGTCCAAATTTGCAAAGCATGATGTGTCTATAACTTGACAGGAATGAATAAGCCATTTTCATAATGAAAATCGAATTTGGTGCACAAATCTTTAAGTGCCTCGTTACAAATTACATCATCTACCTGTTACAAATAATTGTATTTCAATAGTCAGAATGCAAGTTGAATACATTATGTGTTGTTAAGATTGAATTAGCCATAATGTTAGTCCTACTTAGCAACAATATGCAACTCACATTCTAAATATTGAAATACGCTAATCGATGAGTCATAATAGGTAAATTAAATAATTTGTAATGAGGCACTTAACACAGATTTAAATTTGATTACACTATGAAAATGGTGTATTATTTGAGGACCTAAAGGTCATAGGGTCATATAATTGAGCTAGGTGTGGTTGGACTGGACTGGCTAATAGACTCTGAATGCGCACAAGTTCACTTCCTGGGTGTGTTTCACCAAATACCTGAAGCTGGGCTCTGTTTCACAAAACTTGCTATCAATAACAAGTTACAATAACTGTTATAAAGCTACTACTGACATCATGGCATTCGATTGGCTGGAAATAAATTTGTCATAGAAATTTAGCATTTGTTATCGTTATCTAGTTAAATGAAACAGGGCCCAGGATCTGTCTTGATTGAAAATAGACTCCTAACCAAAGAACTACACTCTTTATGTGCAAGTTGCTAGCCAAAATCCCCTTATGAGTACCGGTATACCTGCATAGTATCCTGTAGCAATGACATTTCATATTTTAAATGTTACAATATAGCATTGCAGAATTTTCTTCTTCATTTCAGTTCATTTTATTTTCACATTTTAATCAAAAAAACAATCACAATGACAATAACATACACATCAAAATAGAAAATAACAAGAATAAGACACAAAGATATTCAAATATGGTGGGTTATGGGGTGCTGTACAAACATTTTACTCCTATAATGAAATTTTACAGACAGAAAATGAATAAATCATAAAGAAAATGAATAAATCATACATAAAATGTAAAACTTTCTTACTCTGCACAGACAGTCTTTCCAGCTGAGGTGTGAGCAGAAACCAGCACCGATTGATTGTTTTCAAGACATTTGATGGCCTCCTTCTGGAAGGGATCTAGAATGAATGGATAATCCTGGAAAAAACATGAAAAAAAAGGAGAAGTTGACTGTAATGTACACACAAAAAACGGCACAAATAATTTTTGATTGAAATTCCAGGTTTGATGAATTATACTTTACACATCAGGCGTGCATTTTTTATGAATTAAACTTGTCTCTTGTCCAGAGCTGCCAACCTTGTGCAACCAAAAAAAGGAACCATGATGGCAAAAAATAGGAATTTCAAGCAAAACAAGGGAAACGCTCTCGGCGGTCTCGCCTGCATAACGCAATTCAATATGAAAAACCAGAACGTCAATGACGTACATTGTAGTGCTCATCCGCATCTCGCAACAACAAATATCGTGGTACACTTTTGAACTGGTCAAAAAATAAAAATGTGATGCCCTTGAAGGGACATAATTTCATTTCATTTGCATAAAGTACCATAAATAATCAATGGAGCAAAATCTCAAAATTCTGTGTAGAATTTTAGTGTTCCAAATTTAGCTCTACCAGATAAGGCAAACCAAATCAAAATCGGTCAAGAAATGAGGGAGAAGAAGCAATTTTTGTTATTTTTGGAATAAATTTGCAAAAATTACCATAATTAATTAATGGAGAACAATTTCAAAATTCTGTGTAGACCTTTAGTGTACCAAAGTTAGCTCTACGATATAAAGCAAACCAAATCAAAATCGGTCGAAATATGAAGGAGAAGAAGCATTTTTTGTGATTTTTAAATTATTTTTGGAATAAATTTGCATTATTATCATAATTAATCAATGGGAGTAAAATCTCAAAATTCTGTGTAGAACTTTAGTGTTCCAAATTTAGCTCTACCAGATAAGGCAAACCAAATCAAAATCGGTAAAGAAATGAGGGAGAAGAAGCAATTTTTGTTATTTTTGGAAAAAATTTGCATAAATTACCATTATTAATTAATGGAGAACAATTTCAAAATTCGGTGTAGAAGTTTAGTGTACCAAAGTTAGCTCTACCAGATAAAGCAAACCAAATCAAAATCGGTTGAGAAATGAAGGAGAAGAAGCATTTTTTGTGATTTCAAATAAATTTGCATAAATTAGCATAGATAATGAATTTCACGATTCTGTGTACAAGTTTTAAATCCCCCTCCTAGCCCTATCATATGAAACAATCAGAATCAAAATCGGTTGAAAAATAACGAAGCATTTTGAAAATCTTGATGATGCCACAACATAGTCCAAGTCTGTTGACCTGAAATGACCTTTGACCTTGACTTTGTAATCTGAAATTCTACTCACATGATTGGGGATACTTGATTACCCTATAGTCCAAGTTTCATTGACTCAGAACTTATAGTTTAAAAATTATATCAAAAATTCAAAAACTTAACCTTAGGTTAAGTTTTCGATGATGATGCTACAACATAGTCCAAGTCTGTTGACCTGAAATGACCTTTGACCTTGACTTTGTGATCTGAAATTCTACT
Source organism: Strongylocentrotus droebachiensis (assembly GCA_035222895.1). Classification (NCBI taxonomy): domain Eukaryota; kingdom Metazoa; phylum Echinodermata; class Echinoidea; order Camarodonta; family Strongylocentrotidae; genus Strongylocentrotus; species Strongylocentrotus droebachiensis. Next base: position 393,863 of record JAVYIG010001037.1, read on the forward strand.
CACATGATTGGGGATACTTGATTACCCTATAATCCAAGTTTCATTGACTAAGAACCTATACTTTAAAAATTATATCAAAAATTCAAAAACTTAACCTTAGGTTAAGTTTTTGATGTTGACGCCGTCGCCGCCGTCGCCGTCACCGGAAAAGCGGCGCCTATGTCTCGCTTTTTGCTATGCAGGCGAGACAAAAAAAGGAATTTATTAAAACGAAACTTACAACCACATGTGACACACTTCCAAAGCAGAAATGTCTATTCCTCATGCTGGTATTTTCATATTAGGACCTATAGTTTATTTACAAGTACCGGTAGGTGGTTTTTTGTTGTTGTTGTAGTTGGTATTATCAGCGTTTCATTCTCTTTGAGAATATTTTTCTCTTCAAGTAAGTTTTAACCTTAGTTTTCTATTGAAGTAGTGATACAAATTTAAGGGCATTTGGTGTATGTTTAAAACATAATTAAGAAAATGTATTTTATGAAGAAAAAACGTACTACCGTAATTTAGCACAAAAAAACAGAATAATTCTGGGAAAAACGTAATGGTTGGCAGCTCTGCTTGTCCATTTCAAAATCTGGAGATTAGGATCAACACTAGGATATCATCACTTGGCATTGGTCCTCTAATACCATCCATAGACCTCAAGGGATTTTACTTTTTTTAATCACACAAAACAACTGGACGTAATTTCTATCTACCCAAAAGGTGAAAAAATAGCTTGAAGTCAGCATATGCATTCATTTTAAAAGAAGAAAATTAATTATCCATTACTGATAGCACTACCTTAGGTTTTTTTTTATAACATCATGAATCTTCATTGTCATTTCCAAACCAAAACAACACACATCTCAGGAAAAGTATATTAGACTCATACAAACATTTTGGAAAATCATTCAAAGGCTTTTATATCACCTTTTCAAGATAAATATATGTATAACTGAAAAACTTCTAGTGATAGGCTTTAAAGTGGACGATGTAACTAACAATATGTTAAATCATATTTGTAACGTAGCACAGTATACAGTCTATCGAAATTATATAAAATGTTCATTTAAAGGGAAAAAATACAGCGCAAATGCTTTATGGGTTGATTTTAAGTTAATGGTGAAATCAACTTTGGAAAGTGTAAGTAAGTATAAATTTGAAAAAAAGAAGCTCAAAAAATTCGATCAATGGTTGCTGTAAAACCTTGATTTATTTTTATTGTATGTATATATGTTATTGTTAATTAATACCTCGAAAGAGGATGAGAAAAAAAAATGTTAGGCTAGATACATACCTTTGCTGCTTTTTTAGTGGTTGGTTCCAGAGGTTTGTATTCTTCTTCGATCGGTATGGCCACTTCATGAGTACACCCCTCAAGACACTCCACATCATGGGTCTTCACCTGGGGTAGGATCTCTGCCAAACTGTGGGCGCAGAGGTCAAAGGTTATATTTTAATATCTGGTCAGAGTCACATATCAACTGATACAGAAATCGAAATTGTTAAACTTAATGATCAATTGCATTTATTAAAAGAGCAGTTTAATTTGTCCTTGAACAGTATGGCCATGTCATTAGTACATCCCTTCAGCCACTCCAAATCATAGGTCTTCAACACGGACAGGATCTCTAACAAACTGTGCACGCAGAAGTAATAAGTCATCTTTTATTATCCGGTCACCATCACTTAACTGGTACCAAAATATAACATTTAACCTAATAATATCTTGATTGTAATATTTTAAAATGGGAACCTTAATTACAGACTGAGCAGTTTTTCACCTTTATTCAAACTTTTCAAAAGTTTGACTTTCCCAGACATATTGAGTCCATAAGAGGAGATTAGTTTTGAGGACATTCTCTAAATATACAGGAGAGATAAGGCACTCCAGCAAAGCATAGAGAGTCAATGCTAATGCGCATTGACCTCTAGCACTGCACTACGTGTTAATAGGCAGCATTTGCAAACATGAATAGTCAATACACTCTTAATAGACAAATTCATGCCGATGTGCCTGATCGGCAAGTTTGACAGTAGACTTACATTTTGAATTTTTAAATTATTCTTTCTAACATCGGTAAGTTTAAAAATTTGTATTTTACTGCTATGTAGGTGCCATCAATTGTCACTAAAGTACTGATTTTGAGTGAAATCAGTTGAGTTTTGTACAGTGGTGTTTGAAATGTTGAGAATCAATAGCACAGCTTTTAATAAAAAGCCAGGATAGTAATGCACCTATGTGTGAGATAAGGCTGAGTCAACTTACTTGAGTTCTTCTGTGATGAGAGATACTTTGGGCCTCTTGACTTCTGCAGGGTCAGAGGTCGATGAACTCTCAGCAGGTCTCTTATTTGAAGAGCTGCCTAAAGCTTCATTACTGGAAGAAAGAGATATAAAGAGAGAGGTAAAAAGAGCGCAGAGAGATACAGAAGATAGAAAGAGGAACAGAAGATGGAAAGGGAAACACAAGATGGAAAGGGGAACACAAGATGGAAAGGGGAACACAAGATGGAAAGGGGAACACAAGATGGAAAGGGAAACACAAGATATAAAGGGGAACACTAGATGGAAAGGGGAACACAAGATGGAAAGGGAAACACAAGATAGAAAGGGGGAACATAAGATGGAAAAGGGAACACAAGATAGAAATGAGAACACAAGATAGAAAGAGGAAAACAAGATGGAAAGAGGAACACAAGATGGAAAAGGGAACACAAGATGGAAAGGGGAACACAAGATGGAAAGGGGAACACAAGATGGAAAGGGGAACACAAGATGGAAAGGGGAACACAAGATGGAAAGGGGAACACAAGATGGAAAGGGGAACACAAGATGGAAAGGGGAACACAAGATGGAAAGGGGAACACAAGATAGAAAGGGGAACACAAGATGGAAAGGGGAACATAAGATGGAAAGGGGAACACAAGATGGAAAGGGAAACACAAGATATAAAGGGGAACACAAGATGGAAAGGGGAACACAAGATGGAAAGGGGAACACAAGATATAAAGGGGAACACAAGATGGAAAGGGGAACACAAGATGGAAAGGGGAATAGAAGATGGAAAGGGGAACAGAAGATAGAAAGGGGAACACAAGATGGAAAGGGGAACACAAGATGGAAAGGGGAACACAAGATGGAAAGGGGAACACAAGATGGAAAGGGGAACACAAGATGGAAAGGGGAACACAAGATAGAAAGGGGAACACAAGATAGAAAGGGGAACACAAGATGGAAAGGGGAACACAATATGGAAAGGGGAACACAAGATAGAAAGGGGAACACAAGATATAAAGGGGAACACAAGATAGAAAGGGGAACACAAGATAGAAAGGGGAACACAAGATGGAAAGGGGAACACAAGATGGAAAGGGGAACACAAGATGGAAAGGGGAACACAAGATGGAAAGGGGAACACAAGATGGAAAGGGGAACACAAGATAGAAAGGGGAACACAAGATGGAAAGGGGAACACAAGATGGAAAGGGAAACACAAGATATAAAGGGGAACACAAGATGGAAAGGGGAACACAAGATGGAAAGGGGAACACAAGATATAAAGGGAAACACAAGATAGAAAGGGGAACACAAGATGGAAAGGGGAACACAAGATGGAAAGGGGAACACAAGATGGAAAGGGGAACACAAGATGGAAAGGGGAATAGAAGATGGAAAGGGGAACAGAAGATGGAAAGGGGAACACAAGATGGAAAGGGGAACACAAGATGGAAAGGGGAACACAAGATGGAAAGGGGAACACAAGATGGAAAGGGGGAACACAAGATGGAAAGGGGAACACAAGATGGAAAGGGGAACACAAGATGGAAAGGGGAACACAAGATGGAAAGGGGAACATAAGATGGAAAGGGGAACACAAGATGGAAAGGGAAACACAAGATATAAAGGGGAACACAAGATGGAAAGGGGAACACAAGATGGAAAGGGGAACACAAGATATAAAGGGG